>JAYKKT010000077.1:9142500-9587500 GCA_036023115.1 Brasenia schreberi
CTTTTTTCAAGTACATTTATTAACCTTTTATCCTTAAGCACCCATGAGTATGCACATGGACTAATCTCTCTTTCCATATATATATATATATAAAGTTAATGTCGTTACGAAGAAATTTGCATAGATGTTTGAATAAAGTACGTATCATTTGTGGGTCGTACTTTATAGTAAAGATTGCATTGGAATCGTTAAGTCTAACTTCAATGAACAAGAAATTATATTTTCAGTGAAAACCATACAGAATTTTAATATTTTTTAGTTTAATGCGGTAGCTTGCATCTGGCTCACTCCCCATCAGCTCATCCCGGCTGTTCTTATAAATGTGACAAAGTTGGTGGTTTATTAGGAGGATCTTGAAGTCGTGACCATCAGTGGATACGAAGATGTGCCGGAAAATGATGAAGACAGCTTGTTGAAAGCTCTTGCCCACCAACCAGTGAGTGTTGCCATTGAAGCCTCAGGCAGAGACTTCCAATTCTACAGTGGGGTATTGCATCTTTCTACTTGTTTTACCATTTAAAACTCAAGGCATGTCATTTCATGGCCATGCGTTTGCTGAATTCGCCATTTGGTTCCAATTATAGCTCCCACAGTTCAAACCCATACCATACCATACCATACCTTTCTTTCTTTCTTTCTTTCAACAATGGGAAGCTTAACACACATGCATGCACCCTAAAAAATCGAACTCGCCACCTGCGGGTAGGTGTTAGAGAGCTCTATTGGTGAACTAATGCTGTGGTTGCTACTATACCTTTTACATTTATTTTACAAAATTTTAGTGAGGTGGAGACAGACATGGCTGGTTCCGGCTTATTCGAAACCAGGAACCGTTACTGAACAAAGACTGATTTGGAACCACCAGTTTCCATTCCAATTTGAGGCCCAAACCATCCGGAACTGAGAAAAAACATTAAAACATATTTGAAATTAAGAAGATTAAAGAAATATAAGGAACCAACACTTCCATGAAAGGTGGAACCAGAATTGAACCAGGTAATCTCCGATTCGAGGCTCGGTTTTAACAGTTCTGATTCTAATCGTTTCTTGGTTCCAATTGAACCCACCGGGCTGGTTCAGAGCCAGCCATGTCGACTTATCCCCTACTAGGGGAGCTTAAAGAAACCAGGAAAATAAGGGAAAAGAATAGAAAGAAGTGCCAAAGTGGTTAACCAGTAGGGTGTTTTGAATCTACCAAATGCTTGGGGCTCTACTAATTTTCATTTTTCTTCTACATCATGAAATTTTCTTTGTGCAAATTGTGATTTTCAGGGAGTGTTCACTGGGCCATGTGGCTCAGACCTAGACCATGGAGTAACGGCAGTTGGGTATGGTTCATCAAAGGGATCAGATTACATTATAGTGAAGAACTCTTGGGGACCAAAGTGGGGTGAAAGAGGATACATTAGAATGCAGAGGAACAGTGGCAGAGACGACGGACTGTGTGGCATCAATAAGATGGCATCCTACCCTACCAAGCACTTAACACCATGAGTGGCATCAGTTTGTTCTCATTGTGGATCATCTTTTCAATCTGTTGCTTCAAATAAAGCTCTCAAGCAAATGGTTTGTCTTTGTCCGGATATTTGATTTAAATGGAGGATCATTGATTTGTTGAGAAGTAATATTGAAGTGATATTAGTTCTTTAACCTGTGTTCTTCAATGGCGTTAGTTCTTCGGGTATTTTGCACCATAATAAAATTTCAAGGCGAAAGGTAAAAAAGAGAATATAGTGTATACTATGTATAGCATATTTATTTATATGTATTATACATATATTAATAAATATATATATAAATATGTATGTGTACATACATATGCATATATTTTTTATATATGGGTTGTAACGGGGTTGAACCCAACCCAACCCAAGTCGTATGCCTGCAAAATGTACTGAATGGTAGATAGGTTGGATCAGGGTAAACTTGTTTTGGTCCAGGCACGTGGTGACCCGAGCAACACATCAACCCGACTTGCCACTGCCTACTTTGTACATTGTGGTCTAATGCAAATCATTAAAGTCCACAGTCGCCATATTGTGGTGGCTGTTTATTAACAGCCATAGGATCTTTGTTAGCATCGAATCTCGCAGTTGCATCAGCTGTTACAAAAGCAACACATGACCTTTAGCACTCCTTTTCTTTGGAAGTAAATACTCGTTCAAATCCCTTTGCCCTTTCTCTCTCTCGTTGGTTATTCATGTATTTCCTTCTTATACCTTCCAACTTTTTTTCTTATGAAGACGATGATTAAAACTCAATTTTTCACATGTCATAAATGTTAGAAAAAAACAATAAAAAAATTATCTAAATTTTGTTGAATTAATTTTTACAAAAACAAAAATATATGTGACTGACTCATCTAATATAAAAAAAAGTTTAGTTGTTGTTGTCATACAATTCGACCTATTATCTGAGACATCATTGCACCGAATACCGAGTAACTCTATACAACCAGACAGCCGAGTTCCGGAGTATCCTCGGGATATGTTCATCAGACCAATGATCAACCCCCTCCTCCTCTGATTTTTTTTTCCAGTTCCATACTTTCGAAAGACTTTTCTAGGATTTTATAAACAAAAAGAGTTGACTTAAGCTTTGATACTGAAATTGAAGTACTTGATCCCCACGCAAGCCACAGCCAATTAATTAAACGATTACACCAAAGATGTATGGGTAGGAAAGCAAACTTATTCTTTTAATAATTAAGAACCTCACTTGAAATCATCACAACTGTCTCTTTTGTCATCATAATGAAATCGCGTGAATCAAAATTCAAACAATCATAAACAAATTTCAACAAGATCATCAACTCTCTCTTTCTCTCTCTCTCTCTCCATCCATATCTCATCTATGAGTCTAATATATATATATATTATAAACATATATTATAGAGATATATCAGAGTATGTTAGAATTTTCGCCACAACGGCCTCGAGTTCGAGGATGACTTCCTTTGTGTGCTACGGCACTGTCTTCACCATAGGTTGAGCAGTGACGCCAAAGAACTACTACATATGACCCGGTCACAATCCGACTCTTCCTTGGGAGACTTGGCCATCATGTTCCTAGAAACCTTTACAGCTAATTCTAATTACATACACACAGAGAAGAAGAAGAGAAATGAGTCCGAGGATCCTCACTGCGCTTGATTCAGCTAAAATCCAATGGTACCATTTCAACGCCATCATAATCACAGGGATGGGTCTCTTCACCGACGCCTATGATCTTTTCTCCATCACACCTGTTAGCTACATCATCGGTCGGGTTTACTACCCCCCTGAGGAAGATCATGGAGATCCTGAACCTGGCCGCGTCCCGGCCGGTATTATCTCTGTTTTGGTTGGGATACCCCTCCTCGGCACCGTTATTGGCCAACTGGTCTTTGGGCGTCTCGGTGACCGGATGGGAAGGAAGCGCGTCTACGGCTTCTCTCTTCTCCTCATGATCTTTAGCTCCATTGCTTCCGGCTTCTCCATCTGCCGGACCAAGAATTGCACCATCTCCACCCTTTGCTTCTTTAGATTCTTTCTGGGTGTGGGTATAGGAGGAGATTATCCTCTCTCTGCTACCATCATGTCCGAATACTCCAACCGCCTAACGCGAGGGTCGTTCATTGCTGCCGTCTTCTCCATGCAGGGATTCGGAATTCTTACAAGCTCAGCCATCACAGTGACCGTTGCAGCCATTTTTAACGCAATCTCTAGGCATCCTCAGAAGTTTAGCACTGATCCAATGAGATCAACCCCTCCGGAAGCCGACCTTGCCTGGAGATTGATCCTCATGTTCGGCGCAATCCCAGCCGCTTTGACATACTACTGGCGAATGAAGATGCCCGAGACCGCTCGCTACACTGCACTCGTTAAACAAAACGTCGCTCAAGCTAACACAGACATGCGGAGCGTGATGGATTTGCCGACACCGGAGAGAGAAGAAACTCACGAAGATCATGAAGAAGCTGTACGGGTAAGGTCGTTGGCGAGATTTGATATAAACACGAGGGAGTTCTTAATCAACCATGGTAAAGATTTGATACTAGTATCACTAATATGGTTTCTAGTAGATGTGGTGTTCTACACGACCGTCCTATTCCAGTCAAGAGTGTATAAGAAACCGCTGGAAAATGCGAAATATATGAACGTATACAAGGAAGTCCTGCAGATCGCGAAATACCAATCAATTATTGCAATCTCATTGACAATTCCAGGGTATTGGTGTGCGGTGTTGCTGATCGACAAGATCGGGAGGGCAAAGCTGCAATCTATTGGTTTCTTTTTCATGGCAGTGGTTTTGTTGGTCACCGGTTTGATGTACAAAAATCTTTGGAAGGATCATCAGGATTTCGGCTTTTTTGCGGTTTACGGATTAACGTTCTTCTTCTGCAATCTGGGGCCGAACACGACGAGCTTCATAGTGCCGGCGGAGATGTTCCCGACAAGGCTGCGGTCAACGTGTCACGGGATAGCGGGAGCGATGGGGAAGGTGGGTGCAATAGTTGGCGCGATTGGGTTCTTCTGGGCGTCGAGGAAGAACGATGGGTGGATGGCAGGGAGCCTGGCTGCGTTGAGCGCCATCTCCGCCGTTGGACTGCTGCTGAGCTTATTGTTCACTAAAGAGACTAACGGAAGGTCTCTGGAGGATAACGAGAGGCCAGAAATAGCAACGTCGGCGACGGAGAACGGTGAAAACGTAGTTAATGCTCACCGTATTGTCCAGTTTTCCAAGTCGTCCCCGACTATGGAAAGTCCACTTCGTCGGCATGCACAGTGAAGAGTTGTCAATTTAGGGAGCGTGAAACCAACGGCAGAGCTGGATCTCTTTCTTACTCGCCAAGGCACATCCGAGTTGCATCCGTATCAATGGCGGGGGGGGTGGGGGGGGTGGGTCAAATGTACTTATATTTGGTTCATAAAAACACTTATACTTGTAAATATATAATGATAAATTAAAGGATTTTTGAAATTTACATAGAACCCAAAAACCTCACTTAATTCACCCTAAACCATATCTCAGACAAGTGGTTTGGGGTTTTCATTTTGCATTCACAACATTCATATAGCCTATAGCACGCGGAAGTTGACCCTACATGAGGTGAAGGTCAAAACGAATCTTATACTTGTTCTTAATTTATAAAATTTAAGAAACTGAAAGTGTGAGTTCCGATTCTCTCATCAAGATCAAAATTGACAGATACTATCTTGAATTTTCATCCTAATTTTAGACTTAATTCGAAATGTGCCAAATGCAGTATACATCCGATCCAATTTCAAGCTAAGGGGGCGAATATCAATTCGCATAAAATTCGTGGTCGACCCCTTTAAAATTTCCACCAGTATCTGGAATCCGAAAGGACTCTGACTAATCTGGTTCGAGCGAGGTCGACCCCACTATGGGATAGAGCTCACCCAGCGCTGGTTTACTCCATTTACAAGATTCGAACTCGAGACTTTGCTGCAGAGGAGCAAGTGTCGAACCAATTGAACCAACCAACCAGACACGCGCTGCGGACAGTGAACTCGTGCCCGGGGTGAGATTATTTTCGCGCGGAACGCCCGTTCTCCTTTTCTCTTTCGGGTGGGCGGGCTGTCTTTTGGAGCGAAACTCCGTCAGGCCCTCCTTTAATCGAGGGATCTGGAGTTTAAAGATTTCTAGATTCTGGTTGGACGATCAGATATTTGTGAAGCTGCAACCGGTTGAGCTGCATCAGATCTACGCTCGCCTGAGACACAAAAGGGATCGCTGAGAACAGTTTCGATCTCTCGCAAAGCAAAAGGGACTCAGATTTCTTGCGCTAATTGCATTCCGTCGCGCCGATCCGGCCAAGGCTACCATGGTACGTCTCTTCCTCGACCCTTTTGGGGTTTAGAAGGTTGGTTCCCTTCTGGCTCTTGGCTTCTTCTTCGTTTTACGGATCTGTGGTTCGTGATCTATCTCATGTTCTCGATTTTTTCGTGGTACTAATTCACGAACTCCTTTTGTGATCCCGTGGTTTTCTATCTTTTTATGGATCAACGTAAGTGAATAACCTGATGTTGTTGGATAAAATGGTTTGGGGAACGCGGAGAGCGAAAGATTTGTGCGCAAGTTGTTTATGTTAGACAAAAACAACGATAGGGATCCTGATCTGGGGTTGTTTTCTGTAAGAACATCGGTAAATTCCTGATTCATCTCCAGGATATTTCTTGATGCATCCCTTAGCATGACTTGGTATGTTTTCTTGAGGCATTTTTTCTGGACTCGTTGGCCCATCTGAGAATTCCTCTGGATTTCAATTATTTTTAGGAACTTGATGCACCCATTTACTCACAATCAAGATTATTTATCCTCTTCCTTTTGAAAACTTTATCCATTCGACAATGCCTTACTGTATAAAGTCCAATTTTCTCAAGCACTGTTTTCCATGTCATGAATAAGCCTTTTTTTGTGAGATTGTAGTCGAATGAAGTTCAGGAGGCAATATCATATCCACGAATTCTATGGATTTCACATTTCCCTCTTGCCGTTTGGTATGGCAGATATGAGAGCCATTGGACAACTGTGGAAATAGCTGGAGTGCAGTGAGAGTTTATGTTGGCATTGCAGTTGGTAAAGATGACCTTCTCCACGTAAGGAGTCCAGTTCTGAATTTCGTGATCTGAACAACCACGTGAATGCCATAAACTCCCTTTTTTACAGGCTTTGAAAAAGTTTTCCATTTGCCTGTTTGCAACTCCATTCTGGCACTCTCCAGTTACTATTTCCCAAACAAAGCCTAAAGCAAAAGTGAATACAAACACTTATAGGATCATAGATCCAAGAGTGACATGGATAGTGGTGTTCAGCTAATTCATACAACAAAATTTCATTGTGACGACTGTGAAGTTATTGCATGCCATTGGATGAGTGAAAATATTGGATCTGTCTCTTTGAGAAGAAATTCTAGTAACTCCTTTATTCTCATCTCTAAAAGAAAAAAAATGATCTGGTCCATTTCTGCAGGACCCAGATAGTCATTACGTCCAGATTCAGTTAAGCAGTCTAGATGCCAATAACTGATGCACTCAAAAGGACAACAAGTGTCCTTGCAGTTGGATGGTCTATGAGCACAAATTGCTTCTGTCACTTTTATTTATGCAATTATGTTCTGTCCTCCCATTCTCCTACACTTCTTCATTGACATCATTATCACCAATCACTTGTCGTTTGAATCAACCGCACACGACTGACCTTCAGTTGCCAATTTCATTGCTCACGTGCATCACGAGACTGAATTTTTACTAAACAACGTTAAGGAGCAAGTTGATCTGGTCATTGTCAATCTAGTGTATATCAATTCCTTATCATGAATCTAGACAAAAAATCACATGACCCTTCCTGGATTGAATCATCTGTTCATCTTCCATGGGCATCGTGTTATTGCTCCATCTCCTCTGTCTCCTAAATTTCTGGCAACCTCAACCAAATGGCATTGTTGTGACCTAGGCACAAAACCAAGTGGTGGCACCAACTATTGCTTAAGCAGTTGGGGAATCGGTACAGCCACTCTCTGCACCTGTAGTTAGCCAACACCCATCATTATTGCTGCCAATAACTACCAGCACACCTTTGTGTGTCTGCCACCCAACTGTCCCTTTAACTGCTGCCTGCCTTTGTCCATTAGCCATGCCAGCGAGCCCTTCCATTCTCAGAGCCGTTGTCATTTGTCAAACCGGCTAACCTTGGTCGCCTCCCCTGAAGTTGTCAATAACCCCCCTTCTTCCTTGCCTTCTCCTAAATTCCACGTGTCCTTCTCCCTATTTAAGTATCCAAAACTGATCTCGGTCAATTAAACTTGGTCTAAATTCAGTCTTGACTCTCAACCCACACTAAACCCCCTTTTGATTGTAATCACACTAGAATTTGATTCAGATTGAGTCTTGACCAAATGGAACCCTCTAGAACTTTGATGTTGCCTCTTGTAGGGGACCAATCCAAGAGGCCCAAATACTCTCCTTGATTTGCATCTTGTTGCATTATAAAGAGAACCAAGGACTGATCAAAGTAATTCTCCACTGGTTTCAATAGACCTAGCAATCACATCAACCACATTCTTTTAGCAAATGAATCTTCGAAGGTCATGAGACACTCAAGTTGGAAGACGCTATCTCATGGTGAACCATATGGTACAAGTGACTTTTTTTATTTAATTGTTGGCTCTTTAACCCTCTGCAGGCTCGACTTGGTTTGAAGGGTTTGCTGATGGAATGCATGTCTTTAGGATAAGGTGATGGATTAGTCCCATGAGAATCCCTAGAGACAATGTTTCAGGTAGTCATCAATCAACAACAAACGAGTGGAAGCTAATTTGGTGAAGATGAAGAAAGGAGGAAGGAGAGCTACATTAATCCTCTTAGGAAAGCGGTAAATGCATGGAATGTAAAGTTGTAGGGAAGCAGATGTTGAAGAAACAGACTTGGATCTATACTCATTTGAATTTGTTCTAGTCTCGATCGAAGAGGAGCTGCTAGGAAGAATAACTTACATAGGGGTGTTTTAGTCTTTTCATTTTCTTTATCATAAAGTATATAACCCACTAGGGTTACCGTGGGATTTTAGCATGAAAAATAAAGAGAGAGATAGAGAAGGTGCCGGCAGCCAGTGGTGACGCCAGGCCCCATCTTCCTCCTTCTTTTCCCTTGTATATTTGATATTTTGTTAATTTGATTTTTTGAGTAAAATAAGCATGGTATCATAGCCTAATCGGTGGGATTAGGAGTCATTTTTTGTGCACTGGTTGTTGTGCAAAAGATCAAGCAACGGTGTACTGCAGATTGTGCGTGTGTGGTGCATATCAGGTAGTGTAGATCAAAACAATTTGTTGTTATTTGCAGACCATAAATCTTGGCTGCACGTAAGTGTTGCATAAAAAAAAGGAGGCCCTTTAGAATAAGGGGGTGACTATGCTGATAACGGAAAAGCAATTGACTACGGAGATTCGCTAAGTAGCGAAAAAGGAGAAGGCTTCCTAATTACAAACATCAAACTGGATGGGAAGAAATTATCTATAATGGGCGCGATTTGTGAAACTTGCGATCGTGACAAGAGGAAGGTGGGAGTATCTGGGAGGCGAAATCCCTAGGCCAAGCAATAATGATTCAGCCTACCTCAGATGGCGTAGGGAAAATGCATTGGTGAGTGATGTATCGTACTATACAATATAGAATTTTCGGAGGTTATAATTTTGAGGTTCGAGGTTGTTTTAAACCTCCTAATGCTACCTTCTTCGGCATTCCTATTGTTTTCTCCTTCCAAGAGGCCCCTTCTCTCTCCTCCAAAGTTCAAAGTCTCAAATTCCTTGTATTAGTCAATGATTGACAATCCTGACTCTTGTTCGAACGAGTACTATAGAAAAAAAGTTTGGGAACAATGAGAGAAACAATGGTGATGAGATGCAATTTTTGTTAACATATCATGCATAGTTGAGTGAATCCTCATCTAGTTGTAACCGGAACAAACATACAACCTTGCTCTACTGTGTCTCAGCAAGTCAAGGTGCAAATGCTAAAATAAATAGAAGATATACATGCAAGAAGAGAAGAACATGAAGTGCCTAGGAGGAACAAGGAGCACAAGAATAATAATAAAGGAAATAGCTAGTTCTATGTTTTATTTATTTTTAAGTTTAAAACTTTGAGAATCTGTGACTCCCCTGATTTGTAGTAGCTTAAAACTTCAATGTAATTTTTTTCAACTTTTTTTATTAAGATAGTTTTTATGTATTTGTGTGATGCATGACATTATACATGTTACAAAATCATTTATTTTTTTGTATATTTTTATTTTTAATTATTTTTTAAGAAAATAAAAAATCATATGTGTGATATGGTATGATAAATGTGTTCAGTGCTATGTGCGACACGGGCACCAATACATGTGTACAATATTGGAAAAAATGACAATTGCATACAGGTTGAGCAAATAAGGTATTCAGTCAGTGTGCAAACAAAAGGAAACAATGAATACAACTAGAAAACAAGAACATGCAACAGTATGATGAGTGGTCCATGAAATATCTATGCCCTTCCACTTCAGGCTGGCCTATTAGCTTAGCATGGACTTTCACATGAATAATGTTGGCACCATTCGAAGAGTTGTAAAACTTCCTAGCATTTTGTGAAAACTAAATCTCTTGCCTTGTTACTAAGACCAACCATCTCCATACAACATACTAGTTCCTCCCAACCCTTTTAGCTCCCATCTCCAAGAGAAGAGGTTTACACCAATATTCTTAGATCCCCCAACTGTAGGCTGAGTTTTGATCTTAAAAATAGCAGTTGGTCTTTTCATGGTTCATTGTAATTGGTGATCTCATTTTCTACTCTAACGAGCATGGTAACATTTTTCTACCCAGATTCACTTTGTTGTTCTGATCAGTCGGCAAGGAAAAGTCCGGTTAACGAAATGGTATTCACCGTATTCACAGAAGGAGAGGTCAAAGGTCAGTAAACTGATTCCATGATTTTTGAATTGTGTTCTTCATTTTCTGTCATTGCTGTGATTCTTGAGTTATTCTTCATTGAATTAGCTTCACTGTATAGTCAATCATTTGCAAGTTCCATTTAGAGTTGTTTCATGTAAATTTTATTGTTTTATACTAGTGAGCACTATAGCCGACTACATCTAGTATGGGAGAAGGCTTAATTGTTGTTTGTTTGTCATACGAATGAGAACTGGCTGGAATTATATACTTGTTTTGTGTAAATTTTATGTTGGCCACCTCAAAGAAGGCAACATCCATACCACATTCCGTTGTGGCAAACTCTGAAGACATACATATGCTAGTTGTCAGTGTGAAAAGTTTGTGAAGTTATTCAAGTCTTCCTCTCGTCTGTGAGTCATACATTCCTATGTACATAGTATGATCACTTACACTTTTCGTAAACCCAAGGCTCATAACGCTGTCACTGAATCATTCAAACCATGCTCTAGTTGACTATTTTAATCCATAAATAGCTTTCTTGAGTTGGCATACACTCCCATTTACATATCTGTAACAAGAGTCAAGCAGTAAGTCCATGTAAATTTCTTTAGTTAAGTATCCTTGAAGGAATGCATTTTTGACTTCCACTTACCAAAGTTTCTATCCCTTATTAGCAGTTATACTAATAATGCCTCTAATAGTAGTCATTTTTGCCACTGGTATAAAAGTTTCGATGTAGTCTAAACCATAGGTTTTATTGTAAGTGCCTTATACCTCTCAATGTTGCCATCAACTCTATATTTAATGGTGTATACCCATTTGCATTCCACCGATTTTCTACCTAGTATAAGCTTACAATTTCCCAAGTATTATTCTTCACCAAGGCTTGAAGTTTAGTCTCCATGGCTTCCTTCCAGTATTTAGAGTCATTGGCCTCCTTATAATTTCTTGGCACCTAAATAAGGTCAGAGTTAAGCGCAAACATCTTAATCAGCAATGCAATCAAGCTACACAATCTTAATCAAAGTAATCGAGTGGAGAAGAAATTTTGGAGTGAATAGGGCATCAGAGTCCCAATTCTGCTGCCAGCCTCTTTCCACTTTATTTCTCCTATCCCCTAATGATCGATTCATCACTAAGGTTATTTAACAAAGTTGTTTAATTACATAAAGACCTAATTGCCCCTGATAAGTGGCACCTATTTAACAGTACCTTTAAAAACAGAATTAAAAATAATGCTGAATAAACTAAATACATGATCCATAGACTCTAATAGAAGACAATTACTGCCAAGTTGGACAGAGGAAGTGTGTGTCAAGTTTTTTAGTGTCCAACAAGGGTATGATAACCTGTAGAAGTGTTCCATAGATTATCGGGCACCATTCTACTTGGTCCTTGATTGGGTTGACCTTTGAAGTTGTTACTGGATTGTACACTTTAGGCATTTTGGCTTCTTGGTAACCTTTAGGTTGAATGCTGATTTGTTATAGTGTGTCGTATCAATTACTTCATCAATTTCACTTCCAGTGAACGTTACTGTTGTCTCTCTACATGCTTCTCATGACATATGTGCATTATGTTGCTTCAACTCTGTTCCCTCTGATGGTCTCTTGTTTCATTTTCTTTTGATGTCTAAATTCATGTCTTTTCTGATGCTTTCTATACTATGTGTTTTGTTTTTTCTCCAATCCTATAGCTATAATGTGGTTTGCATTTTGCAATTGATCAGAGCTGAGTCTTGAATGATGCTGCAGACTTATTGTTTGAGGTGAACAATTTTATGCTACAATTTGTGTTTTCTGCTTTTATCTTTTCTATAGGCGATTCGGGAGCTCAGTGGTTTAATTCTAACTCGAGGCCCAAAACTCTGTAACTTTGTGGAGTGGAGAGGACACAAAGTTGTCTATAAAAGGTGACACAAGATTCATGTTTCCACTCTTAATGTTCCTTTGCTAATTAATATATGAATTGCTGGATGCTCTTGCAGATATGCTAGTCTTTATTTCTGCATGGGCATAGATCAAGACGACAATGAATTGGAAATACTCGAAATAATCCATCATTTTGTCGAGATACTTGATCGCTATTTTGGAAGTGTAAGCCTTGCAGGTTCATTTTTTGTCACTTGATTTCTTCTTGCAAACTGATAATTAACTTATGCTTATTTTTCCCTTTTCTCAGGTTTGTGAATTGGACTTAATCTTCAATTTCCACAAGGTAGCTTTAATATCAAATGATATGCTCTTTAGAGATAATACATACGAATCAGTATTGATTGAGCTGTTTTTTTAAGATGCTCTTACTTTTCTTGCAAATATTTTCTGCAATAAAAATGTACAGTTGTTCCATGTTATCTGTCAATCCATGTGGTTTTAGTATTTTCTACTGTCCTTAGATATTTTGTATTTGGGCATCTTCAGAAGTTATCAACCTCTGGCCTTCAATGAATTGTTTCCTGTGCTTTTCTCGCTTACAAGTTGATTTCTTGAATTTTTAGGCATACTTTGTCCTGGATGAGCTTTTGATTGCTGGTGAACTCCAAGAGTCAAGCAAGAAAACAGTTGCGAGGCTTATAGCTGCACAGGTTTGTGATGATGGATACTAATTTTAGCCGCTCTTGGTAAGGATATGCATTGAGGAAATTTTTTCCTGTACTGCAGGATTCTTTAGTGGAAAGTGCCAAAGAGCAGGCCAATTCTTTAAGCAATATCATTGCACAAGCAACAAAGTAGAGCTGTTGGAGGCGGGTAGCATTTTGATGCTACTTTGACTGGTATCTTGATTTTTCCTGTTGACTAGATTGCTTGGTATTTGTAGATCATCAAAGATCCTGTATGCTCATGCTAGAAGATATGAGCACCATATTCTTATTGTCCTTTTTCAGTTCAAATGCAGTTTCTTCCTTTGTTTTGTCAAAAGTGTATACTTGCATGAATTCTTTTCACTTAAATCGGCTGTCTGAGCGTGCACTTTATTAGCTGGAAACTGTTAAGATCCATTGCACCTTATAGCGACTTATTAGTTTGGGGAACAAGACGATGCATCTGTTGATTCTGTTCTTGTGAGTTGCTTTTGCTAGATTACAAATGATGGACATTTACTGATTCAATTCCACCCACCTTTCTTGTTTAAAAAGTAAATGCATTTAGTAGACTCTACAGCAGACTCACGGTTGCTTTGTTCTGCTTAATCTGTTTTTTGCTTCGTTGGTCTTCCTAATTGGGATAATGGTTTTCAACGTCTCTTGTTATAATAGTTGATAAATGACTACCTTCTTATTTCTTCTCCTAAATACAACGAGAACTTTTCAACATATCCTCCACGTATGCCCTTGATAGGCTTATGCATATTCCCTCGTTTGATTGGCTAATGGGTAAGTATATAATACTGTACAACAGACGGTTAGTTCATATCTTTCCCGACATTGAATGCTGCTGGCTTCATTTACCATGAGTGAGATTATTTTATGAGGTTAAATGCCAACTTTCATGGTGCAATGGAATTTTATTTGGCAGAATGCACCTATCCAAAAGGATTTTGATGTGGGCTGGGGAGAATTGTTGCCGAGGCTAGCAGTCTCTCGAAAGATAAGCCTATAAGCGCAAGAGAGAGAGACTCATTTAACGTTGATACTTCATGTATTTAATAGTAGCGTTGCTATTGAATTTCCTTCCATGCTAAAAGTCTTTGATTTGATCCTTTTTGATTTGCTGATACGTTTGAAGGACTTGAGTTTTATCAACAGGAAACCTCTCTCAAGTTCACGTTGAGGGCGAATTATTGAATCGGATCCTACATATCTGCAGATGAGTCCGTCTCCTTTCACATATGGAAAATGAGGACTTGCACCAGCAGCTTCTTCCAGTGACTTGTAATGAATTTGGTTCTGGGCATCAACCTTGGTCGAATCCTGCATAACTTGAACTTAGATTCGCTCTTTGCATTTCGCAGAGGTCTTGGATACTTAATTTTTTTGTGAATTTGGATCCACAAACCTTGCGGGAGATCTACATGAACTTGAACGGTTGATTTGCTCGACTTTTGTTCCGGGCTTTGCTTTGTACCCTAGTCTCAAACTCCCACTTCGGTTCTTTTTTGTTTCCATGCGAGTGGCTCAATTTGAATATGAATTAGACCCTTGGGATGCTCTTCTCCTTGATTGAGCCCAAAATTCAAAATTTCATGGTATTTGGGACCTTTCTTTAATTTTCAACAGTAATTTCATTTAGTTCAAAGAAAATTTTGAGTTGTTTACAAAGGTTCTCAAGAGCTATGAGTTCAAGGTTGTTATTGCAACAGAATGCTTCCAATAGGTCCTAACACCATTATATGTTCATCGCTTGGCATCGATAGTGATACCTGAAACTTAACACAGGCAGTAGCTAACCACCAAGGAATGGATGGATAAAGATCAACTCCGATGGCAGCTTTACGTATGAAAATGGTGGAAGTAAGTGGAGCACATGAATTTCAAGAACTGATAGCAGTCATAAGAGATCCTCGCATACTTATAGGGAAGGAACCGATGTGCAGACTGGTTGGCGAATTGAAGTACTTCTCTCACAAATTGGGCCTCATGGAATGGCCACTTAAATCAGAATAACTAGTGCCTTTCCTGCTGCATGCTACAATAGTCGACTCAACTCCCATCGTGGTTTAGTTTTTGTTGTAATTGGGCTCCACCCCAGAGGAAAAGCTAGAAATCTTCATCGTTGAATTCCAATAGTACCATTTGCCCAGGAAGGATCAACAAGAAGATCGAGGCTTTCTTTAAGCCCACCTTTGTGTGTGTGTGTTTAATTCTATTTTTCTTTTTTGATTATCAAAACGGGCTTAGGGAAACCCCAACCAGAGAAACATCACTATATGTTTACAATTGATGAATGATACCGGTCACATGGCTTGTCCTCCAAGCGAAAAGAACCAGCAAGAATACCCATGTGAACAAGAATTTGAGTATTCTCGACATTTTCGTTTTGCTCTTATAGCTATTCGAACCCTTGCAGGATCTTCTACGCATTTCACAGACACGATAAGGTCTTCAAAGTTGGGATATAATGAATATTGGGTTTCTGACAATAGCTGAAGATTATTAGGAAGCATGACTTTCATCCTTGAAAAACAAAAATTCATTGGAGCTCCCTATCGTATGATGTTTGTCATCTCCAAAGTAAGCTGTTCATCTAAGAATTGGACAACCGGAGTAGACATGTCTGGTTCTGGATAAGCTGCTGCCAGTTTCGGTTAGAACCATAACCAAACCAGCTTGGGGCCGGTTCCAGTTATGGTTTTGAAACCAACAGCTCCCATTTGAGTCCGGAACCTGTAATTTTATTTAAAAATATAAGAATGTTTGGAACCATGACTTCCGGTTTTGTTCCAATTCTGGTTTTATAAAAGATGAAACCAGAAACAAACTGGGTGGACTCCAGTACCGGTTCTGGTTTCAGTCGGTTTGGTTTTGGTTGGAACCATTGGGCCGGTTAGGAACCGGCCATGTCTAAACGGGAGTACTACTTGACCAAAGCAATATGCTTTTGGATTTAACAATTAGTATTGCTGGTTGGACGAAGTAGAAAATCATGCTACATTTTGTTTTCTTGGAGGAGTTGGTATGGACTGCAATCTTGAACCCAATATCCATTTTGATGCATATGGCAACGTAGGTAATTTCAAAAAGTCTATGTGCGTGTGTGTGTGAGAGAGAGAGAGTCATTAAGTAAACACTTAAGACTTTAGGAATTCTAAAGGATGGTGCCCAACCATTCGGAGAGCCCTACACAACAATTCAAAAGGAATCGAGTTTACTCGAATGGTAAGACTTTTTCGCTTCAGAATGACTTGTCCTCCACAAAAAAAAATTGTGGTTGGATAGACAGCTTTGCAATTCTGATGAACAAGCAACGGTATTTCTAACCATAACTAATTTCAGATGACCTCGGCAAGAATCTTGGTAGTAATCGGAAAACATCATCAACACCTGGGGGGCCTACGAATTAGATTGAACAGTTTGGGGCCCAACTGTAAAAGTCTAAACTCCAAATAAGAAGAGAAAAATACGAAACCTCTTGGTAGTTAAACTCCGAAGGATCGGCACGACTTCTCTCTCCGGACACACCCTCTCTCTCTGTCTCTCTGTCTACATTCTTAAAGGATCCTCATTTGCAGAAGATAAAGTAATCGGAAGAGAAATAGATCGCAAGAATTTTAATCTTTGTTGATTGCTTTCGGTTGGATCGAATTTTGCTTTATTTTATCTTTCTTTTTATCTGGATCGTATTTTAGTTAGTTCCTTGTCATGCCGTCCGCCATGGGCGCGGAGAGGCCGCCGGGTGACGGTCAGCCATACCTGAAGGTCTGCTTCTCATTTGCGGCGTATGCGAAGAACGTGATCAATCATATCAAGAGCTGCCAGATTCCAGTAATCCAGGGTCTTTCCGACGATGAACTCGCCAAGATCGAGCGTACTTTCAACTTTAACTTCCCGCCCGATCTCCGGGCGATTCTCCAGGAGGGCCTTCCAGTCGGTGTTGGCTTTCCGGATTGGCGGTCTTCATCCGTCCGGCAACTGCAGATGATGTTCGACATTCCGATGGCCGGAATCGTCTACGGCGTCGCGAAGGGTCAGTTCTGGCATGATGCACTGGGCCCGCGGCCGGATGACGCCGATCGAGCCACAGAGCTCGCAAAGGAGAAACTCAGGCTGGTGCCGGTGCTCGTGCCGATCTATAGTCATTGTTACATCCCTTCTAGGCCGGCGATTGCGGGAAACCCTATCCTTTTTATCCATGACGCTGAATTCTATTACTCTGGCTTTGACGTCGCCGATTTCTTCCAGCGCGAGGTGTTCGTGCCGCTGGGATTCCGACCGGAAAACGACCTCGTCCCGTCAAGGTGCTCCGTTAGCGACGATCACTCCTCGCCGGATTGGCTGGAGCTTGGCGTTCGTAGCGCTGGGAACTCGCCGAGAAAACCCAAAACTCGGATGGTCTCAAGGTATCATACGTATTCTCCACCTGAATCTTCTCTCGACTTCTTCCCCTGAATGCATGACTTTTTTAACAGCAAACATTTAAAAAATTCCGAACGTGTGAGCGGTCAACTTAAAATCCAAAGTCAATGCCGTTAAATCGAGATTCCTACCCGAACCGAATTATCCGGACTGGTAATCAGAACAAGATCCGATAATACACATCTGTTAATTCGCGAGTTTTGGTGACATCTATCTCTATGATGGAAGGCATCTGGGGATTGTTGCGATAAATATATAATTTGGGGATGTACAACAAATTGAGATGTACAGTGTTGGGATTATTGAAGCTTTGCTCGACGTGAAGAACAAACTTTCAAAGTGAATCTCGCAACCGAAGTTCTAGTTTATTAGTCATGCTGAAATCCAGCTTGCTTGCACCCTAACTTTAGTCGAGTGGAAATGTGGAGTTTGTTTATTAAATAATCACGATCGGATGAAAAGGGAGAAATATATAGATGTTTCGCATGTCCACATAACCGTCCAAATGAACAAAACAATTTATTGATTTTGCTTTTCCCGGATTCCTTGAACCAGCAAGCAAAAAATGCGCATGAGTTTGAGAAGCGGAGACAACACTTTTGTCTCAAAAGAAGGAAAAAAAAGGACATATACTTTTCTTCTATTGACGAAACTGTCGTCGTCAACAGGTACAAGTACTTCAATCGCGAACGCAAGCAGGTGCTGCCGACGAACTAACTTGATCGTTTCAAGATGGAGGCGCTGGCGTGGGTGGCTAAGGCCGCTCGGCGGATAGACTTCTGGTCCGACCTCGTGGAGGGGGCGGAGAGTTCGGTAGCCGGGCCAAAGAAGGAAGGGTGGTTCGAGGAGTACCTGACGGAGATGGAGGGGAGACTCCGACGGGGCGGATGGAGCGACGAAGAGATCCGAGAGATGGTCGGCTTGGAGGACGCCAGCATTCGCTCGAACAAGCCTATGCAGGCGTCTCCCGACAGGGAGATCCTCGCGTCGCGCGTCCAGCTGCTGTCAGCCACTCTCTGTGAAGCCGGGTGGAGCGAGCAAGACGTCGGCGAGTCGCTTGGACTCTTCGAGAACCGTGGCGTGAAAATCTTGCCGGTACAGAACGTTGGCCCGTGAGGAATGCTGCTATTCTTACTCGGACACGACAAGACGACACGTGTTTCTTGTGCAATGTTGTTTCATCCGTGGGGATGACTATGGATACGACGCGATTAGGACACGGTTCGATATGCACGTTGATTTTTATACCATGCTCTTCTAGTACTGAAAGTAGTATGCTTAGGAGGACCAAAATGACGTGTCCTAACACCCATAGCGTAGCTCATCAGTAGGGCTCTCTGACAACTCAGGTGGCGAGTTCGATTTCCCGTGGGTGCAAACCTGTCTATGTGTGTTAGGTTTCGGCCTCTCCTTATAACGAGAAAAAGAAGGGTCCTGGCTAGTGATTAACATTGAGGAAAAGGTTGTCTCTTTGTTGTTCTCCTTCTTTTAACTTTTAATGAACATTGAGGATGCCTTGTTCATGTTTTTACCAGGCAAGACAAGCAAGGACGCTTGGATATGCGATTGAACATTAATAAGAGGTTGTATCAATCGTCCAGCCCAACTCCGACACATGAACCCTTTAGGAGTCGAACTCCTCACCAGCAGCAATGGCGGTAAAGCACCCTATCATTGAGTTACCCCTCTGGATGCTATGATTTTTTAGAGCACATGATATTGACATCTCTCTCTCTCATTGATGATCAATGCATCCCTATAGTTTGTTCAACTAATGATACAGAGATGACTTTTTTAGAGGATATGATATTATCAACCATGTCAAGGCTCTTCCGGACCACAGTCGCATTAATGCACCACGACGCTTATTCAAATAATGCCCAAACAGTGACCTTATAGCATATGACATTGTCAATGATATCATAACCCTTGTGCTCTTCGTCACACACAAACACTTTTCAGTCATTAACGATTCACAATGTGGTTGTTCATTTGAATCATACCTAAACTATGACTTTCCTCAATGATCTCACCTATATCTTGTACCCTGAGCATCATCTCAACGACAGGGAGCCTTGATGCCCTTTCCCTGGTTGGGAGTTCCAACTCTTGGGGGCGCTTCGGTCCCTTTCACATATAAAAGAATCACTCGAATCCGAACATTTACAACTGAGAAACGATAAAAAGAACCAAGAACTCCTCTGGATAAATGACTATATCTCAAACGTTTCAAATCTGAATTGATTGAATTTTCATTATTTTGATAGGTATTTGTGCTTTCTTTTCATGGAATTATGATTCATGTGAATTATAGTTTGGATGAAGGAGTTATAGTGAAGATAAACTGACCCTATCAGGAAGTCTATATCTAGGTTGTCAATTGAATCATAATAAGATTCTAAAATATCAAAAATACAATTCTTATCAAAATTGACTGCTTTTTTGGTGGTTAATCCTGTGTGCCTAGTTTCAAATCAAAATATCATATTAATTGGAGCTGTATCAAATGAGGTATTGACCAAAATATTATGATCCTGTTAAGTGTAGTCGAGCAGGTTTTCACCTCGAGGTAACATGAACTAGACCTGTTTTTTTACCTGAAAACCTCGACAAGAACTCGAGGAAGCTCGGGAAAACCTTCACGAGGCTCTGGTAGAGCTCCAGAGAGTCACCAGAGCACCATTTGCGATCAATCCTCATAGATCTTAGGATGCATGATACTTTTATGGGTAGAGGTCAGCTCCTCCGTCAAACAATAATAGGACCTCCGTGCCATTTCAAAGTGTCCGATTTCAGCCACAACAATGTGTATTAATATAATATATGTATGAAGCATCCACTCTTTGAAATCCCTTTCGGAACAGTTGCATGCTTTGGTTCCTTTAGTTTGTGGTTCAATTCGAGAAGGGAAAAAATTGCAAGCTTTGGTTCATCATCTGAAACCGAACCTCTAGAATTGAACCTTGTCACTATTGCGAAAAAGCACTTAATATTAAATTACTAGTAGATAAACATGCATAAGTTTTTCTTTTGGGTACGAGGGTCTCTCCTTGCGTTTTCAATTCCCTCGACTCCTTTCTTCCCTCTTTCACATGGCTCTCTTCTCATCGCCTTCCACGAATGTTGAATCAACAATTACCTTAACACATAGGTGAGCATATGCAGATTACAAGTTCACATTTTAAAGATCAAAATTTGCAAAATTAAGGGTAGGAAAAACGTAATATAAATGTTCTTTTTAATTGCACGCAGAGTGTTAGCTCTATAGCAAGGCGATCTGTCACTATTGCTGTTCGTAATGTCTTTCAGTTCACGGACATTTTTACCATTGGATGCTCTCTCTCTCTCTCTCTCTCTCCCTCTCTCTCTCTCTCTCTCTCTCTCTATATATATATATATATATATATATATATATATATATATGGAGAGAGACCAGTGATGATAGTAATGCTTTTTGGTGTATAATATTGCATACATATTTTTACCATTCCGTGCATAAATATTATATATATATAAAGAGAAAGAGATAGTTCTAAATACAGAAAATGTAATGTCTTTCGGTTCATAATCATGCATAGATGTTTTTACCATTCAAAATGTGACATGAACAATAAAAAACATTTAGTGTATATGATGCATTAAATATAGCATGTATAATTAATGTTTTGTTACTTTTTATGTGTTATATATAGACATGGTGGGTTCAGATCTGGCTCAGCGGTTTAAACTGGAACCGAACTGGCCTTGAAACCCTTGGGACCCGGAACTGGGAACGTCTGAGTTCGTTTATAGTTCATGAATTTTAGAAGCCGGCCTGGTACTGGAATTGGCGGTTTCAAATTGTCGTTCATTAAATATATATACTATTTTTAATATTTATATTTACAAGAATGTTCATGACCTAACGATAGGACGTACTTTGTATGTGAAAGTAGGTAGAGAGTTCAACTCTTGTGGTTTATATTTTGTGATTTTAGGTATATATAAAATTTTTGATGTTTTCAATCACAAAAACCATCTTGACCTAATAGTATAAGATTATCATTTTTAACTAAACATGAAGGGTTCATGTTATACCGACTACATTCAGGGCATCTCTCTCTCTCTCTCTCTCTCTCTCTCTCTCTCTCTATATATATATATATATATATATATATATATATATATATATATATATATATATATATATATATATATATATATATATATATGCTCAAATCCAGATACTCAAATCTACTTAAAGATATACACCATTTGTTTGTGTGATCAATAATGAATATTTTACCTTTAAAAATCAGAAGTATGGTTGTACTTTTCATAGTATACATTTAGTTCACATGGGTATTAATGCTTTTTAAATTTAAATTTCTATTGTTAATCGAATAATGAAGATTTTAAATGGATTTAAGCATAAATACGTGTGTACAAGAATTACTATCTCTCTATATAGAGAGAGTATGTGTTGGGGCACCTTACATTGGGTCATATATTTCCAACCCTACTGACGTGGTGTAGATTAGGGTTGCACGTGCCAGGCTAATATTGGCATCCCTAAAAATATTACTATTCACACCATCTTTTTAAGTAAACATACATCTTTTTATCATTTGTTCTAAAATTATTTTTTAAAAAATTTTTCTCTCTTCATTCTCTCGATGTGGATAACATTTTCTTCAGAAAAAGACATGCATCCAGCATGTAAACATTCAAACAGTGATGCGCCTCATACTCGTCTATCATTTTAATATAATGCATAACACTTTAAACATATTTCATCATTGATCATAACAAAGATAATGCTCATCGCTTCTCAAATAGTGACACGTCTTGAACACATTTGTTTTTTAAGTAAACCATATTTCAGACACGTTTCATTGACAATTTTCCTTTTTGTCAAAAACGTTCGTCATAACAGCTGTTTAAATTTTTATTTTCTATCAATTTATTGTGAGATTTATGTTTAGATTGGGAATAAAAAAGAAAGAGGTACAAAAGATATCAAGAGACGTTGGATCAAAAATATTATTCATAAAAGTTAAAAAAAGAGTTGAAAAGCGGAAGATTTACACAATGATCGAGAGAAACGACATTAAAAGAGATTATCATAAAAAAAAAGATCGATAAAAGTTGTTAGGAAGATTAAACCGACACTTATCATTAGAAGAAAGAAAAATTGTTGAAAAAGAAGTAATGAGAGAATAAGTACAACAACAACAACTAAGCCTTTTCCCGTACTAGACGGGGTCGGCTACATGGATTCTTTGTTTCCACATATCCCTATCATGTGCCATGTTGGCAGTTAACTCACAATAAGCTAAACCATTCTTTATTGTTTCTTTCCAACACTTTTGTGGTCGTCTTCTAACTCTTTTAATACTTTTCAAATTTAGTTTTTCATACCTTCTTATAGGTTCTTCTTTTGATCTTTTTTCTATATGTCAAAACCATCTTAAAAGATATTCTCTCATTTTATCCTCTATTGGTGCCACTCCTAGTTTGTTTCTAATAACCTCATTATGTATACAGTCTTTTCTTGTATGACCGCTCATCAATCTCAACATCTTCGTTTATGTCACATACATCTTTTGTATGATTAACTGCCCAACACTCAGAACTATAAAACATGGCAGGCCTAATTAGTGCTCTATAATATTTACCTTTTAACTTTAATGTTATCTTCTTATCACAAAGAATATATGATGGTCATTTCCATTTTAACCAACCATAACATCTCAATCAATTCTTCCATCACTCTCAAAAATTGACCCTAGGAGAGAATAAGTAACTATGCAAATATAAAGATGGTCAGTTGCCGACGCTGAATCCATGAGCGGGGATCAGTGAACAAATCCAACCGCACAGATCCAAACCCAAGCCTTGTGGTCTACACCCTCGCTAACAGGTTCTCTTTAGGTACCGACCCGATGTCTACCTTACCTGAAACTGAACCAAATCAGATCCGATCCACTGCGGGATCATCAACTCGGGCGCGCGAAGCTCGCACGAGTGCAGAGAGATAACAGCGAGGTTTTGCTCTTGCTACTGCTAAACCCCTCTCTCTCTCTTTCTCTCTTTGAGAAAATGCCGCCATGGTCGATTCGAGCGCAAGCAATGTCCTCCGTGTTTCGTTCCCTGCCGTTCGTATCCATTCCTTCAATTCGTCTCTGCAACTCAGTCGCTTCCCGCTGGCCGCTTCCGCGACGCGTTCCCGGTCCCTCGAGGAGGCGATTCTCCGCTACTTCTGTTTGTTCCTCTTCTCCGCCTAAACTCGTGGTTCCGTAACCCAAAATCCAATCGACCGACCAGAATGGCCTCGAATGGGTCTCTCGGACGCACCTCTGCGGCGGTCTGACCGTGAACGACGTAGGGGAAAAGGTTAGGCTCTGCGGATGGGTTGTGCTTCACCGGATTCACGGATCCCTTACGTTTCTCAACCTCAGGGATCACTCTGGAATCGTTCAGGTAGTCGGTTGTTTCTGATATGATTTTTTGGTTTCCTCGCCCACGTATCGTCTTTGTGTTAATAATGTTTTATCTTTGTTTCGGAAGGTCACTACGCTCCCGGACGAGTTCCCAGATGCGCACTCGGTTGTCAACAAATTGAGATTGGAGTATGTAGTCGCCGTTGAGGGCGTTGTTAGATCTCGACCGAGCGAGTCGATTAATCAGAAGATGAAAACGGGGTTCGTAGAGGTGAGGATGTTGCATTTGAATTGTTTCATTTCATGAGTTATTGGGGACGGAGAACTAAATTAGTTACTTATCTTATAAGGTCTTGGCATTGCAATAATAGAGCGAGGTCCAGCAAATGTTAGTACGATGCTTGTGTCGTGAACATTCTTACTTTGATTTTCTGATTACTTCATATCAAGATGATTTCCTGTCAGGTTACTGCAGAACATGTTAGAATACTGAATTCCGTGAAGTCCTCTTTGCCTATTACGGTAACGACTTCTGATGATGCAAAGGAGGTTGCGACTGAGGAGGTCCACCTAAGGTAGCAATATTCACTTATAATTTGAAGCGATTTGCTTATGGGTGTGCTGTCGGATTCATATTGTACCGCCCACTTTGAACCTCTGAATTTTCATATTTTGCGTGACATGGATCCTTTCTTTGTAACTTTTTCGTGGTACATCTTCTCCGAATGACTACTCACATCTTAAAAAGTATGGCATCGATTCTTTCGGGGTAGACAAGAAGACCTACGATAAGGAAGATCAAGTGACATGCATGCTTTCCTTAAACCTTCTTTATGGTTCATAGTGTATGTTTTCTTTTGTATGGCATTATTTTTCACATGTTGAAAGTATCGGAAAGAGTTCGACTGTACATCATTGCACGCAATTTTTATCTTTGTGTTTCAAAACGTGACACTACGATAAAAACATTGTTATAAATAAAAAAACTGAAGTGTGTTTCCACGTGTATTTGTTTACTTTTTAGAATTCGTGACATTATTATCTGGATTTCACATTTTGATGAATGCGCCAAAAGTGCTTCACTCTCCTAGGTACGTGTACTTAATGTCATTATAATGACACCCCGTCTCTTTATATTTTTGAGGAAAAGAAGGTGAGAGAATCCTTGAGATAGATGAGATTTTTGGGTTGGAGAGAATTAGACAACGGATATAGAAAATGAAAGAGTTAGAGATAGAATTCATAGACTGGGAAAATTAGAATTCAGAAGAGAGAATTGAGATTCAGAGAGAAGAAAAGGAGAGAAGTGAGAAAGAGATGGTTTCTTAAATTTCATAACAAAATCAGATGTCATGTGTATTTACAAAGCGAACTAGATACTTACATGACAAGCTTTTGTTTCTAGCTATTGGACCTTTACTTCTCCACAAAGCTTTTATCTTGCACCCTTATTTTCTACTTTATGCTAGCCCTTTATTTATCTTGATAGTTCTTCCATCTCTTCTATTGATTTATAACTAAAACATTTACATTTGAAGCTTCCATCGACTCATTTATTTGGAGCGTTATAATCCACTCATTCTTGACAATGCCAACTGATTCCAACTAACGGGCTGCCAGGTGGCATGACCACTCATCCTTCTCCTTTCAACCAAATTGGCTAGAGGTTCTTATGCAACCAAGTCACTTGATGGATGGGTTGATGTATTGCCAAGTCATCAACCTAAGGTGATCGTATCCTAATGTCATGAGAATACCATGTCAGTTCTTGGAGCTCCATAAGGTCGGGTATTGGATGCTAGTTGGCTTACATTGCTGAGTTGGAAACTGACTTGAGTACGGCTATGATGTCTTTATGTGTCGGAGATGAAGAGCCTTCAGTTTGGCAACTATCCTTGGTGTTGGTGTTTTATCTTTGAAATCATGCTCGAGTTGCTTTATTAAGTTGTAGTTGTAGCAATAGAATCTAGAAAAACTAAGAGGATACGTGAGTGTGTAGTTTCCACCTCCCATTTGTCACATGTAGACCTAGCTTGAGTTAGCTTGATTCTTAGAATCAATAGCTTCCTTGTGAAGACGCATATAAGGATCTAGTGGTAAATCTTTGAGCTTGTACCTACATCTCCTATTTGGTCAATTTTATCAATTTTACTTTGGATATTACTTCTAATTTTTTTGAAGTTCTTCATCTAGATTTAGGTTGGCTTGAGAAGATGGCTCTAGACATGTATATTGGGTTAGTGAACATGGAGTTATTGACAACTCATATTGTGTTGGCGAGCACAATCTGTCAGCGGTCATGCTACCTAGTGCCGTAAGTGGAGCGAGTATGTTCTTGGAGAGTGAGGAAGATGAAAATATGTACTATAACAACATTCATGAGGGTCTTCCTATGTTTAACTTATGCCTTTTGTCATTATTAATAAAAGGCTAGGTACTCCATTCTTTTGGTTTATGTAAAGTCGGAGTATTTCTTGACTAAATGCAGTTTAAGTTCACTTAGGATTTGGTTTTATCCTTCATCTGTTAAATTGATACTTGACTTATGAGCACTATTTAGATTAGCTTTACATGGACTTTTTAATGAATTATAGAGAACCCAAAAGATGCTCGAAGAATGGAGAGTGAGTACACATATATAAGAACAAGAGAGACATTCAGAATTATCGATGTATCAAGTTAATGAGCCCTACTATGAAATTATGGGAAAGAATTATTGATTTATGTTAACATGTATAGCTGTCATCTAAGATGACTTCCTCGAAAATTTTATTCCCTTCGGGAACTGAAGGATACATGTTTCTCTCTTCAAATGTGCTGCAATGAGCTTCAAATGAACTGCCCCTTCATCGTCTGGCCATTCAGCATCCAAATTTACATCAGCGCTAGATCCACTTTGCAACTCATTCTTCAATGCAGATTCATCCAAATGAACAACTTTAGGAAGAACGCTTCCTTTGCAGGCACGTGCTTCAAACAATGATATTAGGGACTTGGCTTGGGCATGGTCTAATTCAAAGAAAAGATGAGAGTCGTCATTAGTAATTCCCCGCAATAATGGGCTTCAACTTCCTTTCAGAAATGGGTTGACATTGGAGCTCCACAGACACTCGAACCTGTGCTGGGAACTTGGTTACTCCCGAAGAATCACTAGTCCAACCATGAGGGTCTATATTCATCCGACCACGGCTTGCAGCACCAAAAATTCCATGCAGGGTTCTGCTGCTATAGTTGAACAAGAACAAGCGCAATCCAACTCTAACATTCTTTATATAAGCGAAGTGTCCTGCAGGTAATCCAAAAAGCTTTTTCTACATACATTCTTTCATTGTGCTCTTTGTGCAGCCAAATATGATGCCGCCAAGATCTTTCTTGGCCAGACCCCGCATAGACATGCCAGAGTTCTTTTTTTTTCCGGCTGTAAATGACCATCACCTTTGCCCTGAAACGCCAGTGTTTTTCTTCCCGCATCCATTCTACGCGGAAGGCTTCTTCTCTTTCACAATCAGAAAGCAGTGAGGGACTTCACGTTCAGGACAAAGAAGTGTACCTTTATCGGACGATCCGTAAAATACCGCCTTTTTTCTGGGTGATTCCAATCTTACAGACTCGTAGAAAACCGAGCCCAAGAGGCGATGCCCACCACGGTGACAAGTCGTAACCTTCTCTACGAACCCCTTGTGATCGCCCAACGCTCTTGCTAGCCAGTCGTAACCTTCTTTGTGAACCCTTTATGATCAGATCACCCGACGCTCCCGCTACCCGATCAAATTACTACTCAAGATCCGTCCTGGATGGAGCTAAAGAGGCTCTCCTTCTCCCCCTCATTCCAAACAAGAGACGAAACCCTCACCGTCGGCGAGACGGCACCTTCACGAGAGAAACCGCGGTATCGCTCGATTCCCACACAAGGACCTAATTGATCCTCCTTGTTCTTGGGGATTTTACAGTGGCAAAACATTTTACGTTTTAGTTGTGTTGTTTCGTTTCACGCTCACGGCAAAATAGGTCAACCTGAATGCAAGCTGATTTCGTTTCGTGCAGCTTCAGGTGTGGAGAAAGAAACATGATATTCGTGTTGTGTCAAGATTTCTTGTATTGTCGGTCCCAAGTAAATTGTCGGGTTGTGTTGGAAAGACCTGTTCGGATCCAGTTAAACCGGGACTTTTATCGCCAATTTCAGTTCCACCAAAATCGAAGACCAGAACTAAACGGCTCAGGCTCTAATGTAGGGTGTGTTTGATTTTATGGTGCGAGGCCTTTGATATTATAACCCAAGTTCAGACCTATATGGATTCATAATCATGGTGTTGAAGAATCGGTTCTGTGTTTGATTGATAGATGGAATTAATGCATGTGTTTTGGTAGTAACGCAATAGAGAAAGAAAGAAGGGTTTGGATGAGTTTAGTCTCTAAAGTCCACCTTTCTCATTGATATTTTTTTACTTAATTTGGTCTTGTGATGATGAGTTTCACATTTGATTTAAAGCGAAACTTGAATTTGTGAGTATCAAAAAATCAATGTTAAGTTTCACACGAATCATGAATCAAGCACATTCTAAGAGGCTAAGTTGTCTTACTATCTCCGTCTCTTTTTGTCTCTTATAGTCTTTGTACAACAACAACTACTGCTAAGTCTTTTACTTCTTTGTTTTAAGAGAGTCCTATCATGTACCATGTTAACAGTTAACTCAAAATGATCCCTCAGGCATCAAATGGAAGGTGATGAGTAGTAACAGCCCGCTGACCATATGCGAGAAGAGTGCTCGCCCCAAAGCCTGGTTACGACACTGGGGCACTCATATCTTAACCATTCTGAAACTCTACTCATGGAAGGGATCACCCTTGCATGGTCGGTCTCAAGCCCAGATAAAGGAGGACAGTTGTGTTAGGCTTCCGACCGCCAACATAAAACATTGTTGGATTTTTATATCATGGATCAGTCTTTGTATAAATATCACATGTTGACATACGATTACTTTTAATCATGATGGATGATTATAACTATCGATTCATAGTCTTCAAATCCATCAAGCTATTTTATGAAAATATTAAAATCTTTCATCAAGTACGGAACCGACGGTTTGCCCAATTTGTTGAAAGAACAGGAAAACAGTGATAGAACCAAAGACCCCCCAATTGGGTTCTAGTTTTGGTTGATTCCAAACCCGATTTGGTTACAGAAACCCCATGAAAAAGACCAAAAGAAATCGATCCGACCCATTTGCATCATCTGCCAGCGAAAGATGACCTAAAATACCCTTGAGAGCTGCTTAACAGTTTCCAGTTTTAGCGAATGAATTTAGGTCTTATTCTTCAAATATGAGAATATTTTAGTCATATACACAAATTCTCAGCCTGCATGCCTACTCTTTAAAATGCCCTTCATATAGCCTGTAATTTCACCTAATTTGCGTACTTGGGGCAACATGGTTTGCAAAAGAGTAGGGGTACTTTGGTTATGAAGGAAACCTCGTTTAGGTCAATGGAAGAGGCGAAGGCGTTCTCCCAAATCTCTGCTACTTCGGGCGAAAGAGGGCAAGACGACGACGATGGCTCAGTCGATGGCGAGATCCACCGTCAGAAATCTCCTTACTCTTCGGGGAGCGGCTCTTCGGCGCTCATCTGCTGGCAACCCCAAGAGAAAGTTCTCTTCCTCTTCCGTTCACGACGATGATCGTGAGTTCCTTCTCTTTTCTCTTTCCGATCCATCCATTGATTCGTTGCGTGAAGATATGTGATCCTTATGCTTGTGGGAATACAATTTCCTAACTCCGTATTCGCGTATTGGTAATCTTTTTGTTTTGGGTGGAATCGTCGGGTTTTTGGCGTGATGGTGATTGATGATAAAGACGAAACGAAGAAATGGGAGAGGATAACCTATGCCGGGATTGTGAGCTGTACTGTTCTTGCTTTCTACCACTTGTCCAAGGGCCATCCTCATTTCGAAGAACTTCCAGTAAGATTTTATTCTTGTCCAGGGATTTCTCGTTCTCGTTTACTTTTTATGAATATCTCTGTGCATCATGGTGCTGATTTTGCGATTTCGGCATCCGATTAGAATCTAGATTGTGATTTTCTGATATTTCTCGTCACTACCTGGTATATCTCGATCTTTTATTTGTATAGTTATTATACGGCCTTTTCTCTAAGTTATTATTTTCTAGTTGTTGAAAAGATGAAACTTATCCGAGACTCGTGTGCCTGTCATGATAGAAACTTCTTAAAGTTTCGTTTGTTGTAGTTCTTCCCTGTGTTTTGATTTAGTATAAAGTTGGTGAGCAACAACTATTACCTTAACTAGTTTATGGGAACTTAGGGTAAGTTTTGATTTAAAGTCTGTAGAATTCTCCTGACATTGTGAATTCTAGGTAGGAATTTCAAAGAGAATTCTCGTTTCTTTTGATTGGAACCTTTGGGGTTGTTGTCTTTCTCCTTTTTGTGTGCATTAAGTGTCAAATATGATCTATAGTGGTATGCTATTAATAAAACGTGTGAAAAGAAATAAAGAAAAAACCAATATTCATGTAAAAAGCTAAAATCAGCTTAGGAAAAAAGACTGTATGTAGAGGGGCAGTAGAGGTAGAAAATGTGGAAACAGAAAATCAATGTGGATAGAGAATTAAGGATGGACTGAAGGGAGAAATGGCATCACATCCTAAACCCACGTCACTGGAGTTTGGATCCAAGGATGACCTTGATTTGAAGTTTAATCTAACTAAGCACCAGTAAGCATTGGCAGGTTGTTATATTGTTAACAAAAAGAATTGCAAAGAGAAGTTGCATAATCTGGAGTTCTGGACACTAAGCCTATTTTCCACTACAATGTTGGCCGTAAGTTCCAAAGCTTGAAACTAGCCTTGTAAGCTAAGACCTTACTTTCACGTCTAGGAACATGTTGCCTCTCAATGACTGTTATATCATTCGCCTCCGTCTTTGTCTAAAGTGATTACGTGGATGGTGAGCTACACTAGCCCCAAAAGTTATCAAATATCGCAACCGGAAAACTACAGTAATAAATACTAAAATCTATGTATGCATACACTAGCATCAATAAAAGAATCATAACTTGCTGATAAAATCCGAAGATATAGCAGCTAAAAAGAAAAACTGATGTTACAAATAAACCAAAAAAAAAGGAACATTTGCTAGTTGGGCACAAGAAGAGAGTGTTTTGGCAGGGACACTAAGCGGATTAGGTCTACATCTGCTTCTTCTTGCCTAAGTTGCATAGACATTTCTAAGAGGTGGAGTGTCGACCTTGACACGGGTGCGACATCGACACCGTGTTGGTGTGGTATGGCAAAAAAAAACGCAATTTTTTTGGTAACTCACGTTTCTGCAGTCTATGGTGTATTTATCCTGGAGAACCCGATCAAAGAGGGAGTAATCCGCAAAGACGATGAAACCGAAGCCTCTTAGTCGACTCGTGACCTTATCTCCCATGATGACTACCTGAGTTACCTCACCATAGTTTCCAAAATGCTCCTTCAACTTGTCCATCATCTCCCATGAAACTCCACCGATGAACATAGAAACATATCTCAATGCGGACCTTTTTCACTTCCTTTTATGTGGATATTTCACGCTTCAAAATCTGGTATCGATATTGAAGTTCAGGTCTTTTTGGATAAATGGATCCGGATATGTGAAGATTGATTTGCGTATTATGATGAAATTAGTAGTTGTTTACCGTTTACTTGTTTTACTTTAATATAAAGTTGTGTACTTGTTATTATCATATACTTATGTTAATTGATATCTCACAATTCACTTGTTGTAGCTTGAATATTATATATAATATATAATATTATATACTCTAACCATGTCGCCACACCCAAAATTTTTGAAATTTGCCGTATTCCGCACCCGTGTGACATAGCTTCTTGCTTCCCTTCCAGGGCAATGATTGCCAGTTTTGAATCGATTTGAGCAAGTGTTAACATATAGTAAGTGTACAAGGGTAAATGTATATTTTAATGATCACTCAACGGAGTTCATAATCCAGTGACCAGTCATTTTGCATTCACTCATCGGACTTGCACGGCTCCCAACTATAAATAGTTGGTGGATGGTTGTCTGATGATCAATGGATGTCATGCAACATTATGTTAGCGGTTAGCGGGTTGTTAGTTGTTGACCCTGATATAACAGTAGCAAGGTATAGCTGATTTAGTGGTACATTTTTATTTATGATTAAAAAATATTATATATAATTTCTAAGAAATATCAAGAAACACATAACTATTTTTTTCATAAATATGAACCAAACTAAATAAACAAATTCTAAGAAGACAAACAATAAATTTCATATGGCATATGCATATTGAATTGTTAAACTTACATTAAAAAACATAAACATAAATGTAACCAAATTATTGTATACACTAAGAAGAAGAAGTAAAAAAAATATATATTATTACTTATCTGCTCAAGTATGGTGGTCCATGACTCCAATCAAATTTTGGCAATGAAACAAATTATACTTACTGCAAAAAAAAAAAGAATAATGTTAAAGTGGACTAGTGGACCAATTTACCAAAATATTTATAATACTTTTGAAGCAACAACTTCGCAATGCATCAAATATAACAACTAACATAGCATCTGTCAAGATTGCAGTGTGATTATAATATACACATAACTCGGAGAAGTCAATGTTGAGGAGCATAGTCCCCCACCAGAGAGAGAAGAGATTAAGAGAGAGAGAAGTCGATGATTAGGAAGACTATAGTCACCCAATAGAGAGAGAAAGAGAAAGGGAGAAAGAGAGGGAGAGAAGTTCGCCCACCAAAGAGAGAAAGAGAGAGAGAAGTCAATGATCAGGAAGAGAGAAAGGGAGAGAGGGGGCATAGTCGCCCACCAAAAGAGAGAGAAGAGAGAAATAGAGAGAGGAGAGAGAATACCAACGGCAAAGGTGGTGGTAGCCATCTGCATGCGTGTGGTGGCGAAGAGAGCAGGAGCAGAGGCGAGACAGAGGGGCACACACGAGAAACGGACTTAGGTTATATTCGATTTGGATTGGATATTGGATTGATCTATTGGGTGTATGCTAATACCGTTGTAGCGGTGTTCGCGCCGCTAATAGCAATCAGGCGGGTCACCCGCTAAACCAAACATGCTATAGCATTCTTGAGTCCGCAAAAACTCTATAGCACACTATTAACTACTTAGATGTAGCATAACAAGTCCCCACCTGCTCTTGGGAACTTCACTGGTGACTCATCATCTCAGGTTGCTTCCCTATTGGTCCATTTCCCAAAGGTATATAGAGAAGTAGAACCATATCTTTACAAGGAAACTCCAACAACCCCAATGAGGTAAGTGGGTAGCCAACTCTACCAACTGTTGCTTGTCTCTTCAAAGTTATCAACCTCAATCCCCACCTTTCAAGGCTGACATGCAATTGCAACCTCTTGCACTCTCTCTCTCCTCTCATGATTGGGACAGATTTTTAAAAAGTTCAAGTTTGGGCAGTAGTCGGTGGGCAGCATGATTTCAGGTTACTGTTATTGGATGATGAAAGTTGCATCAAGTCCAATATTTTGGTTCTTTGTGACCATTAATATATGTCAGTGGATATGAGATTGGTATTATCTTGTGAGAACTAATATATTGTGGTCCGTTGTATTTGAAACTTGTTGTATTGTTTTGTCCCATAATCTGTGGTCGTTTCCTTTTTTCTTGGTGATGGGTTTTTCCCTTTTCCTTTTTTGATCTGTCCCCTTTTTCTGTTGATGAGAAACTGAATATATTGATATTTCAAAGTGGAAAATCTGTCAGGTGCTCTCATTTAAAATAAGAGAATTGTCAACTAACCTATTTACTTGTATTTGCAGCCATACCCATACTTGCACATCCGCAACAAGGAGTTTCCATGGGGTATGTTCCGTATGACTTTGTCCTACTGTGTTGTCTTGTGTTGTATTCACTACAACACCCGTTGTCACAAATGAATATCCCGGTAATCTCTTCCTAGATCTATGGACAATGGTCAAGCAAACGACAGTATGTAAAATTTGATGTTCTTGTACATCAAAAACAATTTAGACTCAGCATACCCTACAGACCATTCATGGTGTTGGACTTCCTTTTCCTTTTTGTGCGGCTATCTTTATGTCTGAGATTTAAAGCATAGGTGCTTTATTTTCGTGATATCTGGATATATTGCACCAAGGTTTTTTCAAGTTTGTGAGAGATTATGATGATACTTGAGATACCTCGTTGTTACCAGGTTTTGTAAATGCTCGTGCTTTTCAGTATCTACTATTAGGAATTAAATCTTGAAGACTTCTGAACAGTTTTTATTTATATGACTCATTTTCTTGTTCTGTTGCAAAAGATAGTTTCTAGAGAACCATGAAATACTGAATTTATACAGCGGAAGCATAAGAAATGTTAACTTGATGCGTGATTAATCTAGCCTTTTGAGGTTTAGTGGTGGTTCATTTTCTCTGATTTCTGTTTTTAGTTCAGACTGCTAAATTTGAAGCTAAATGTCACGAGGCAACTGAAGTGATTTTCTTTTTCTTTTAAAAAATCAACTTCAGTGACTACGATAACATGTAGTCTTTGGCATGATGTGCTGCAGGTCCAGATGGCCTTTTCGAGAGGAAGCACAGTGGACATTGATATGGATATTTCTCTTGAACGGCTTGCCTGGTTAGATTGAGAATTCTGCTTCCAACTTATTTCTTTTGTGACAAACAAGGAATAATATGTGATTGTTATGCGGATTGGTTGTGACTCGTGACCATGCACAATCAAAAGTCCAGCTTGTTAGTTGAGCCAAATTAAACATGATGCTTTCTTCATCATAAGGTTTTCTTTTCCTTATCCTGCATGTCTCCATATTTAGTTTCTGTCAACTGCTAGTCTATAAATCGTTGATCAGCGTGAATGTGATATTTCGTGCTCGGAGTCTGAGAGGCTACCTGGAAATCTGATAGTTATGGGTCCTCTTCCTTTCTCATTTCCACCGGCTACCTTCTTAACTTGATCTCTCAAATCACCACCATCATCATTTGACAAAATTCAGACCCAGCTTAATCTCACTCTGACTCCAGCTCCTAAACAAAGGTAGCCAAGTTCCTATCAGAAACAACCGACTGTCCCCATGTAGCTCATAAGGTTCAACTCAAGAATTTGTAAATATGTCTTTTAGAAACTCAATGTTGTTAGCTTTTAATAATGCAAAGACAGAGTAAGCTACTTTTATGCCCTTTATTTTCTTTTTTCTGCTTATTTAATATTTCACTATTTCTTGTATCGAATAACGTAATTATTCTTGTTACTCATGAAATTAAGATTCTTGACCCTCTGCGCTTCAGTATGAATGTCGCCATCCTTTTGGGAGCCTAATTTTTCCTTAGTATTGATGTATTTTCCTGCCGTTTGCATATCCTTACAAATAGCTATCAATTTTAAATAGTTACAAAATAGTAATGAATTGTCACCGATGATATAATGCCTTTGTTTGTGCATTATTGGCTGGGATCAAGGCCTGTGGGACAATTAAGTATTTATCAGAAAGCTGTAGAACCGCTTACACTTTGTAAGAAGCTAACTCTAATTAACTGGTTGCTGCCCTCTGGTGGGCGATTCTTCATTTGGACCTTTCGCTTATCTACCGATCGAGTGTGATTAATATAGTAAGATGCTGTCTCGAGATGCTCTCGATGGACTCTGTATCCTAATGCATGTTACATTATAGGGTTCTGTGGACACAAAGAATCCATGTAGCCGATCTCATCTAGTATGTCGGAAGGCTTAGTTGTTGTATCCTAATGCATGTAATTCCCTCTTTCATAGCCTACCTCTGGGTTATCTTTTCTCTTTCTTTCTTTCTTTTTGTCCAAACCACCAATTTCTGGAACCCCACTGGACACTGAATAATCCGGTTGAAGCAGCATTGGTACTTGTTATCTCCATTGACACGGTTCAAACTTGATTAAGAGAGAGAGAGTTTATGTTTAAGAAACCACCACAATAGAAAACCATAAGGAACGATATATATATCGAAATCAGACGTATACCCACATAGAATCCATCATACGGTTGATGCATTGAAATATTTTCTACATATAGAATATACTCATCGCAAAGAACTATATTTAAAAAGGTATATATAAATCGAACTGAGACTTATAAAAAGGAGCCTGGACCGAATATACTTTAGGGGTTGAGTTTGCCCTTTCATGGCTAGACATAGACTACTCGAACTCGGCCAGTTCCTGCACGAGCTAGCTCATGTTTTTGCACATTTTCCTCAGCTGCTTGTTGGTTTATAACAAGCTGGGATTGAACACAACGACCAAGTTCGAACTTGCTTGGACCGATTTGTCCTCAATGCACCCAGATCCGATGCCCACTTGTAGGTGTCGAGTTCGAGATCCAAGGTTGCATATGTAACATCAACACAGTCGAAACAGGCAGAACAAGTGCTTGTCCTCGTTAGAGGGACATACCTGTAATAATCGTATATGATCACCATAAAATCAATGTTTATTGGTCAAGGTGCACCATAAATGTGCACTAGACTTGATCTTGCCTGATTAAACATGTCGACCTAAAACATGCAACCCGCTAAGGCATGGGTCTCCTTGAAAAGCCTTCATGTGTGGCATGGGTGCACACACATCTGAACAGCCTGCACTGCCCCAGCTTATCAAACAAAAGAACTGGTATAATGTGTCCAAGTCGTGTCGCTATATCAGCCAATTGATGAGTATAAGGTCCTACCTAACCTTGTCGAGACAGCCGGACTCACAATTGAGTCATTTTATGGTATAAATTTCGTTTTTGTTTGGCAAGCTGAGGTTAGGCAGACTTCCACTTCCACCAGTGATAACACACCCAAAGTTTTCCTCCGTCTTTTGTTTCCTTTTGGTTTGATTCCTCTCAGTAAAGTCCATGATCAACCAAAGTAGCGGCGGTCATGGCAGTTCTGCCCGCCAGAGATCAACAAAAACTTTTGGCAGCGATTTCCTGCATAGAGTATTTACATTCTCCATAGCGATGGCGCTGCAAGGGAAAGAACTATACAATGGTATTGGAGGTTTAGAATACAAAAATCGTTCATTGATAAAATTCAATGGTACGGTTACGCAATAAGTATGAACCCCTTTATTGACCACTGAGTCAAAAGGGGAAAAACTAAACAATGATCGTTCAACACAAAGTTTTAAGCCAAACGGTTGCCTCGTTCACAACTTTTCCTGGAGGGCCAGCCACAAGGCACACACCAATCTCGAGGACATTAATGCTTTTGTTTCTTGGTCCTCCATCTCAACATTTCTCACGCCGCACCAATCTGGGAGCATCTTGAACTCATCATGCCGTGGTGCTGCGTAATAGATGGCCTGTTTCTTGCGAGTTTTTTCATCCCTGACAGAGATTGAACAGAACTAGCGGGTGAAATCTAAAACTACACAGAAACTTATCTGGTTCCCGCCTTTGTAGAAGAGAGAAAGTGTATATTCCATGAAAACTAACATGAAAAAGAAAGTATTACACATAAGAAAAGCAGAACATTCATATTTGCATTGGCTTCTTTCAAGCAACAGTGTACAAAAATCAACCGACTTATACTGTCCAACAACGGAAGCATTAGTTGGGCTGTGGCACACAAGGCGCTTTAGCAATCATTCGATACTGTCATTTTGCAGAGACAACTTCATCGTTCCTCTCTTCACAATCATGCTGTAGCAAAGTTGCCAGAACTTCAGCAGCATCCCTTTCTTCCTCTCTCGTCAAGGAATTCGAAGAATCATCACCTTCGGCTAATGATTCTGAGTGTTCCTCAGTTTCTCCGTCTCCAGAATCGGTTTCAGCCTTCTCTCTTTCCTCCTCAGACTGAGCTTTGTTCTGGTCCCAATCTTCAGTCAGAGTTGCATTATCATCAAGAGTCTTGAACAAATTTGCATTTTGATGTTTAGACTGAGAAAGGGTTATGTTTTGATGTTCAGAGACAACAGTATCCCCTTCTGATACAGAGTCACCATCTTGTAGAACATTTAGAGTAGAGCGGTTTCCTGATTCTGATTGGTCGCTTGAGTCTAGACATGCTGCATCTCGGCCGGCCTCATCCTCCCATAATAATCTCACACCACTAACTTGTTCATTATCCGTCATATTATGATAACTATCATCAACTGCTTCGCCCTCCCTTAAAACTACTCGTGATTCACTGCTATTTCTGCTAGGTTCGATTTCCTTGATAGCAGCTTCCTCTGTTCTTGTTTGCAATGAAGTAACATTAATCGTCTCCCTTTTATCCGGATCAGGCTCGTTAAAACTTTCCCCTTGTTTTTTATCAGAATCAAACGGGCCTTCTACGTCCTCACCACTAACCTTCTCTTGCTCCGAGTTTGCGATATCAGACCTTATAATTTGTGTATCATGAATCAGCCCATGTGAGGTGCTTTCTCCATCATGTGAATTTGTATCACCATTATCATTTTCATCTGTTGGAAATATGCGCATCTCATCATCGAGCTCAGTATCTTTGTCATCTTCATTTTCCTTTTCCTCTTCACCATCAACAACCTCCTCCTGCTCAGCATCTTCGTCGGGCTTCTCCTGATCGCCGTCATCTACTTCGCCGTCCCCACCGCCTCTCTCTTCTTCCTCATTTTCTTCATGTCTGGCTTCTTCTTCCTCTTCTTCCACCCTAGCTTCACGCTTAACTTCATCGTCCTCTTCTTCCCTTTCTTCCTTCGGCTTATTCGTTACCAACTGAATCCGACTGTTGAGATCCTTTCTCCCGAGTGTAAACAAATCGTTCCCAGTCTCTTCTACCTTATCTGGGAGACTTGCACCACTCTCATCCAAAGTCTGCTTCTTATCATGTGAATGCTTAACTTGATACAACAACCACACACAAACAGCAATGAGCAGAAAGATCTGCAGCCCATGTTTTACTCTGAATCCTTTGCTCCTGTTATTCCTACTAGACGACTGCCTAAACATAGTTACAGAAGCCAGAAACCCCAAATCCACCACGAAACCCTACCTCTTCCCAACTCTGGAAAACAACCAAAAAAGAATAAAAGAGCAACGCTCAACACATCAAGATATAGCAAATTAAGTGCCGCCCATCCTCAAAAATAAAAAACCCAACAGCCTCCACAAAATAATATGCTCAAAATCATAGCAAAACATGCAGATCTGGCTTTTTTAGGCACGACCATAGTGGAAAAATGAAAAGAAAAAGCTCTAGGAAGATCCACATCCAAGAAGAGTACCTCAAAGAGTGTACGTACTCGGCAACACCAACAAAGAAAGCATCACGCTGGTTTCTCCTTCACGCTATTCAAAGCACCAGTTGCAGAAGAGGGATGCTTGAAGAGTAAAATGACACTACCAACAACAAGAAAAGGGGGGAAAGGGTTAAGTAACTACAAGTTAAGACAAGCCAACCGACAACTCTCCTTGAGAAATGAGAGAGATTTGAGAGATGCCCCAACCCACATATCTAAAGATGTAGAAAGAGACGCCGTTGAACTGTGGCCAAATGGGTTTAATTCCAACCAAATCGGTGCTTTAAATAATCTCTGTATTTGCTACAGTCTAATCTGCTGCCGTGGTGCAGATGACAATAACTGCACCGTACCGAACCAAAACAAGCATCAGTAGTGAGAGGTTCCTTTTTCTTCATAGGAGAAAAATAAACACGGGTGGAGAAGCAATAGTGACCGGCTCTCTTTTTTCCCTTTTTGTAACAAGGGAGACAGACGGTAGCGAGTGGTTTTGGTGCTTTTGTAGCAAGAATTTCAATCCATTTCAAATAAGGGATTTGATTTACAGAGAAAAGGCAATAAGCTTTTGGGGTCACCACCATCTTGTGACTAACAGCACAAAGTGGGCTCGGCAGGCCTTTCAAGTGGCTGAGGACGCGCCTTTCATGTGTCGTGATTTTCTTTGAGGCATTATCATGAATTATTAAGTAGTAATCTAAATCCTGTTGAGGAGGGGAGTCATGCCTCATTGACCTTTTAGCCATTTGGTATACATGATCAATATACTGTAATATTTTCGATATTTTTCAACTGACATCTTATTAGCTTTTTAACCATGCTATGTACCTGGGGACTCGCAGCAAAAGATGAAGATGGGCTCTTGGATTGAAGTACTCCTGATTTCGTGATGAGTTTTTAGGAAATCAGCACGTTTGATGTGATCATTGTTTCTGCTAATGAAGAGTGTTTTGTTTCACTGTATTTCATTCCAGTCTTTTTAAAAGGTTTACACCGACCATTCGATCTTTCAAATTCAATAGCATATGCTCAAATGAAACATATGCCAGAACTAGCGATCTTAAAAACTTCTCATAAAATCTGAGTTAGAAACTTGTCATGGACTTCATCCAATGGAGAACCCATTTTAGGCTTGAAATCTGAAAAACTTTTGAACCGTGTAACTGGATATAAGAGTGTTTTGTAAACATGAAATACAAATATACCTCATTCAAAATACAAAGTGTCTTACCCTAAAAAAATTCAGCTTCATTTACTTCATCTTTATGTGTATAATATATATATATATATATATATATATATATAAAGATCATGTTGTTCGATAATGTGCGGTGAATCTTTAAAAGTGGCAGCATTATTCTCACTCTATTGATCGCCTTGGTTCACTTTTATGACTTACACGCAAAGTGGTGCACTTTGTATAGATCAGCATTGTTCTGTCTCTATCAATTACCTTGGTTCACTTGTGTGACTTACCCGAGTTGTATAAAACTAGGCAGATGTACCTCTTTTTGGGGGTTTACAAGAGGAGACTGAAGCCTAAAACACACATGCACCCTTTGGGAGAACTCCCCACCAGCACCAAAAGGCGTTAAGAGTGTCCTGCCATTGAGCTAACGCTCTGGTTGCCTGCAGCTGTGCAAATAGTCAGCACTGTGGGGGTTAGCCAACTTGCTTGGGCTCTCGGCCAACCTCACACCCCAACTCGCCCACCTGGGAACCCAAACACTAAGCATGTCTGACTTGACAATGAAGCAATATGTCTGACGTAACACTAGCATCGTCTAATATAATACTAAAACTTCAGTTTAATACCTTATAATATCATCAAAATCTATTTTAATATCTTTTTCCTTCAAGCATTGACAAAAGAAAAGAAACAACAAGCTCCCAAATCAAAGAGAATTTGACCAAAATTTCTTAAGAACATGCAAGGGATACCTCAAAAGAGTTATATATGGGTTCTGTACAACCTCTAGGTTTCTCAATTATGGATGCACCTTGTTTTAAAAAGGACAACTTATATAAAACCATGTACATTTCAGATCAATTACTTATATCATCCGATTTTTTAATGGAATAAAAATGAAGAAACTCGACTATGGAGCTTCAACAATGAGGCCAATGGAGCTTCAACACGATGATTAGTTGAGATCATTGGACTCAAAAATGATACATTTGAAGAATCTTTTTGGTCTCCTAGTTGATTGTTTCGCTAATGTATCTTTCAAAAGGAAAAAATATATATCTGGAGTTGTTTCATTAATCAGAATTCACTCCCACCTGCAAGATGTCTTTGCAGTTTGATGCTGGTTTCACATAAGGCAAAATAATACATTCGAAACTGAGAGATGCCTCACATTGAATCGGGGTGAGAAGCGAATCCGTGATCGATGATGCCTTTAATTAAGTTCTTGTTTCTTTAAAGCATTCACAAGCTTAGATTAGGAAGGTTTTTATCAGGCAGTTTCTTTAATGTCTCCTTAGTGATTGACCTCCATGCCTATACCATGTTGATACTCTTGGGTATTCTCATCGTCATTAACAAAGCAAATCAATGAATGAATAAGTACATAAATAAATAAATAAATTTATTGCTTGGGTGTCACATTTGTCTAATCATGTAGGCGATATCAATTAAGTTTTCTTGCTTCGTGTTGTCAATTCTCTCCACACAATCCATGCAATAAGTGTTCATTGTATGAGAAATTAGATTAAAGAATCAATGTGAAACAATTAAATTAAACAACACTCTCTAGTAGGATGTCAAGCATTAGATTTTAAACACCAATATGTGCACCATGATATATGCTAGATAGAAACTCACGAGGTCATGGGTACAACCTCTAGTTATCTACAATTCAAATAAGGCACATGCAAAGGCAGAATCTTACACGTAGACATGGCTGATTCAGGGTAAACCGAACCCCCGGTTCCAGTTTTTCCTGGAATTGAACTGGCACGAGTGCAGTTCTGCTTCTTGTTTGGAACCATTGATTCTAGTTCCTTCCCGTTTGAGTTTTGAACAACCCAAAACCGGTCCAAAATTATCGAAGTTTTTGGAAAAAAATGGCAAGTTGGAACTGCATGCTCCGGTTCCATAAACGTGGAATTGGAACTCAACTGGGTGGTCCTTGGCTCTGAGTCCGGTTTCACTAATTCCTGTTTCAGTCAGTTCTTGCCCTGGTTCGGTTTTCGTTAGAACCAGAGGCTCCAAGCCGCCCATGTCTACTTCCACACTGTGTTGGGAGTACCTTCGAGATTGAAGTGTAAGGAACTGGGTTTGGATCGAGTCAAGATACAAAAATCCAAGAGAAAGGTTGCAGTTAATTGCAGATTGATGATTACAGTATAAGGGTGTTTTGTGCTTATAAATAATGGTGTCCAAGTATAAATTACAGTGGGCCGGGTCAGGGATAGAAATATTTATACTCGGCTGTTCTATTAATTTTAAAGAATTTATGAATGATTAAAAATTGAATTTAAAAAGTAAAAGCATATTTATATTTTATTCATATGTAATGCTGTTATTTTTTGAATTCAAATTTTAACCATTCATAACCTCAAAATGAATAATTGAGATTTGCTTGAATACATTAAGTTTTGTTAGCATTCACCCAACTCTCTCTTATATATATATATATACTAAGTATACACGCGCACACACATATAGTAGACTGAAAAACTGAGAGTTGTTAGACACACTCACATGCACCAATGACACAAATTAAAACGCCCACCAATATCGACACAAGTATCGATACTAATGTATATAAGCCGATTAAATGAGACACGAGATAGACATCTTGATCAACACCATTTGATTGATCGCATGGAGTATGGGAGGCTGTTTAACAACTCTCCCTCTCTCTCTTGGGTATGAATCAGTTATTGGGTCGGAACCTTTTATCCTTGTATGAACAGGTCAGGTATTTCCTGCTCCATTTGGGTTTGGTCAGGTTCGAGTTGACACAGGTTGGGTTAATATTGCCATCCCTGCGTCCGAGATGCCTCTCAACTGACATTGAACACTAGTCTACCATGGGTTCACGTATTTGCGAAGAGACACAACATTGTTTTGGGCTGAATCTTATAAAATATGCGTAGCCATCATCAGAATCAATAAAATTTGCCAATCCTCATGATCTGCTAATCTTCATTATTCGATACTTTAGTTATGAATATTAATAGTATACTTGTTTTGTTTTCATTTAAATATTTTATTTAATAATTTGACGATAATTAATTAATTTATCTTTATAAAAACTACCATGTAAAAGCATTTTGCTTGCTAAATCAGGAGACAAGTAGACCCCGTTAGGTGTCACAAACTGCAAGGACCAACAACGCCACATATGAATTGAAGTGATGCATCATGCAAACCAAACGGCTGGTTTAACACTTAAATGTTCGAAAGCCAGCTTCTCCAAAGTAATATCGTTTTTGATAGAATTGAAATTCGTGTCGAGACCCACCCTGATCGGGTTGCATCCCTCTGATCAAACCGTTCTTCCGTGTGCGTGCGTGTTTGCCGCCTATTTCTTGGCGGGCGAATTGAAGCGCAGGCCTTGCATCCTTCGTCGCGGAGACTCTTTTCCTTCTTAATCATTCAAAACCAAACCCTTACCTCTTCTTCTGCGGCAATGGACGACTGCCTGAGGCTTCTGAAGGGAGAAAGGGATGAGCAGAAGTTCACAGGTTTGCTCCTGGCGACCAAACTGTGCCAGGGAGACGACGAGGCCTCCGTTCGCAATATCTATGACGCCGTCGGGTTCCGATTCCTCAGCCGCCTCCTTCGAACGGATCAAAATTTGTTTCCTCCCTTTGCATATCTCCTCTTTGTTCCTGGTCGCTTTGTTGTTTACTTCGTTTTCTTTGGGTTTTATGTTGTTGGTAGTTATTGCTTTTGATTCCCATCAGTAACACTTCTCTTTTGGTTCAAAATTATGACAGGAAAAATTGTCCCCTCTTGACGCGCTTGATTCTGTCGTTTCTTTTAGTGGAAAGGCAGTGATATTTCTGAACTTGGGTGAATTTTGTTGTCTAGGGTTAGGGAAAGGCGACGAGGAGATGAGCGACTACATGAAGCTTGCGGTGACAGTGATGTCTACGTTTTCCGTGTTCCCGCCATTGCGTCGTCCGCGGACGTGCTTCCCCTGGTCCCGATTTTCCTTGAGATTTTAAAGAACACGTAAGTTCTTGTCCGTTCACATTAGTGGTGTTGCATTTTCGCCTTCCTGGGTTTTGTTGTATCCATGGTTGTTAGTTGTTTGTTTTGAGCTACTATGTATGGTCCGTATGAGATATTACACGCTCACGGTTTCACAACCCACAATCTGTTTTGCTTCCTTTTCTGTTGTTCTCTTATCGAATCAAAGTCATTTTCTAGTGTAGTTATTCTGTGCTTTGCAAGTATCACAAACTCAATTATGTATATATGTCGCATTTTTGCTTGCTATTATCTATGCGTCTAGAAGGAAAACATTTTATGAGGCTGTTTCTGGCAAGATCCCAAATGCTTGGGTTTCTACATCGTTTGGTTCAATTTCATATTTAGGACACTACGCCAGCCTTGCACTTCCATGTAGGGTTTCACATCTTAATTAGATTATGACCAATATCAGAATGCGATTCTACAACTCGGCTCATATAAGGGATCACCCTTTCACAATCCCAAGCCTCAATAAAGTCGAAGAGTTACATTAGAATTCCGACAACCATCATAAAACTTTATCAAATTTATCTATTATAGACTCTAGATATTATAAGCATTGCATTGGAGCGTTCTCTCTTAGTGATGCATATTTATATCTTTATTCGAATGTAGTGAATCAATTGGAGAGACGATTCTCATATCAATTACACAGAGGGTTCCCATGTCAATTGCATCTCCTAGGTCTTCATATTTCAGCATGAATAGATGTGAGGATAAAGAAGTTAGTCCTTGATAATAAGATTCGTAGTGATACATAAAATATTGGAACATTGACCGACAAGCTACTAGAGGTAGTAGATACTAGATACTATGATTAGGAAAAAAAATCATATTCTATGTGTACAAGAGACAAAGTAGGATGGAGAAAAACAAAGGAGATTGAGAATGCTGGTTATAAATTATAGTACTTAAGAAAAGAAAAAGCTTAAAATGTAGTTGGTATTATTATAATTAAGGATTTAATGGTTAGTATAGTAGACATACAATGGTATGGTGATCAAATTATGATGATAAAATTAGTGTTCGGAGTATAGACTTTGAATATTAGCGTGTTTATCAACCTTAAGTAGGACTAAAAACCTAGCATAAAGGAGGTATTTTGAGAAGAGTTAGATAAGGTGAGATGATTTGTTTGAGAAGAGATCTAAATTGACATGTGGGTAAAGAGGTAATAGGATATCAAGGTATTCATGAAAAGTATGGTTTTGGGGATTTAAGCACAAAATGTGAGGAAATTTTAAATTTTGCTATGACATATGATCTCTTTATAGTCAATATAATTTTTAGAAAACGATATGAACATTTGATTACTTATAAGAGTGGTTTGTCACAAACACAAATTGATTATTGATCTACAAAAGCTTATGATAGAGTGTGAAGAGATATTTTTTTGGAGAACTTTGAAAAAATAAGTATCTTTTGACATACATCAATTTTATAAGAGGAGGCATGTATGTATGATAGTATACAAACATGTGTTAGGTATAAAAATAGTACTGATATTTCGCCAATAATATCCACAAACTTAAATACAAATGATCTCTCAAGATCTTCAACAAGCCAAATTACCAAACAAATCACAAAACACTTAGTGTACAAGCCAAACCGAATATATAGGATAACAAATAAGTCTGAATTTTATTAATCACACATGCCCTCTATTTATAGAACATCAATAAGAGAGAGATTGGGAGTAGCTGCTCCCAACGGCTAGTAGTGTAGCCGTTGGAGAGAGGGAATGGCCCTTGAGCTTCAAGTGTTTGTAATTCTCTCACATAATCCACATTTTGACATCTTTGCATAAAAATTAGTGCTCCCCTTAGCACCTCCACTAAGAGCTTCAAGTGTTTGTAATGTGTTCCCTCCATGATTTGCTATATATTAAGAAATATCATCCAAGAATATAAGTTTCTTTACGAATGATGAAAATGCATGGTTCGTGATCCTTCGAGGTTGCTGGTGCATTCATTCACAAATCCAACTTACATCTCTTAAGCGTTCAGAATGTCATATTCACAGTATCATCTTAAACATTCAGATTTGGTGGTAGCCAGACATTAAAATCCAACTTGGAGAAGAGACAAGCCCGATGCAATTCACTAAGCTTCTCCTTAAGGCAATCTGTCTGCCGGACCTTGGGCGGCTGCACTTCTCCGGTGACCGCTCGGTGGCAACACATTCACCATAATTATTCGAAAGGATTTTCCTTCTTAAATCAGAGTCTTACTCCCATTTAACACCATTAGGAGCATCATGTGAGACACACAAATCCTAGCAGAGGAATCAAGGCTTAGGTGGCAGCAGCAGCGGGGATTAGTGATAAATTAAGGTACTTTATTTTTTCCATCTTTAAAAAAAAATTTATGGCAAACCACTCGCAGCCGTATTTAAAAAAAATAAAGGTTTTGTAGATCTCGTATGATGCAAAGATTGATAACTTTTATTGAGGATTTGACTTAACATTTATCAGAAAAGTGTTAGGGTTTTCATGTTTCAAGCAATTTTTCGGCATCTGGCCGACTTTAAAGTTCTAAATATTGAGCTCTAAGAGACGAACCCATAAGTTCCAAGTTTGGTACTTGGAGCGGCCGAAATTTGGTTTTGAAACCACACGTAGGTGGCGTTCACCGAGTCGGTCAGGGCCGAATTGTCGTGGGCTAACTCGTTCTCAGTCGGTTCGGCCATGGTGGGCCAGCTTCGGGTTTGCTGTGGTCTGAGATTCAAGTTCTGCATATATATCCAACCCATCGTGTTAGGTAGGTTACGTGCCCAACTTCATTTTGGACCGTGTTCATGTCAACCTATCTGTTCCAGGTCCATTTCGGTTTCTTGTAAGGTTCGTGTCAGTGTCAACTTTGGGTTGGATTTGTGTCAATCCCAGTGGATCGGTTCCAAGTGGATTAGGTCAAGATCCAAAATGAATAGTAATGAGTACGAGTTAACAGTTTGGATTCAGTAGGATCATTCTAAGATCCAAATTCAGCTTTTGAGTCATCTTAGAGCCATGTAAACTCCAATTTGAGTAGGTTAAAACTGTTTAGTGCATGATTGAGTAGAAAATATTAATGTATTATTTTCATGATTTGACAATGACTAAATTAAGGCCATTTAGGGATAAATATATTGAATATGAGTCATAAGACTTAGATTTTGGAGTGATTTGAGGTATGTGGGTGTCTTTCTTTATATTGGCATACTAAAAGTAGTATCATTTGGTTTTTAAATTGTAGATGATTGTTAGTTACTGTTTCAACGACTTAACATGATATTTATTTCACTGATTTGCTATTACGGGTGATTACATGTGTAAAATATTTCAATTGGAACTATCGGAATATAATAAGAATAGTTTTGATGTGATATCATCACTTGTGAATCTAAAAGGTATGATCGATTTAATTATTGTGCGAATATGCTGACCATATTATGTATTGCTGTATGTAAGGTCTCAAGAGATCCGAATGCGTATGATGTGAAAGCTATTGGATGTTCGACTACGGGCATGTGTAGGGTGGTCACAAGGCATCATAACCATAGTCAGCCTCGTGTACGCAAGAGCTGCTGGCGAGTATCGAATGGTTAGTGCAACCTAGTTTTCTATGTAATGATAAACATAATTGTTGTTGTATAAATCAATCGTGTGGTTATTTATTTATATATATATATATATATATATTGATTCTTAAAATGTTTGTGAAACAATGTATTATCTTAATATATTCAATATAAAAGGTAGATTATTTACATATTAAGCATATTTTGGTATGCTAACCCATTAATTTTATTATTTTAGAGTGAAGTTAGAGACAAATTTCTCGAGGATCAAATGCTTTGGGACACATGGTGTAACATGATTGGCCAACTGTGGGCCCCATTCCTTCTCTAGTGTGACAATTATGATGGTCAAATTAAGCTTACAAAGTAGAAATAGAAAAGTGACCATCGTTATAATCTCAATACCAATTGTCACAAAGAATTAAAATATGAAACTCGCATGCAACAATTATTAAATGTGAACACAGTGAACCAACGAATACCAGTCCACGCAAATTCTGGACATTAAGTCCTACCAGATTCATTGCAAAGCACAATGAGAAGAGAAACTTATAAACAAAGACCCCGACCCCAATTCACAGTGTTATTCCTTAAATGTTCATTAGAAACATTGTCTTTGTATGATCTTTGGGACATGTATACAAAATTTGGAATTGGGAAACTAACCTCTTGGCACGTGAAGCCATTAAGACAAAAATTATTTAAATGAAGTAAAAATAAATAAACCAAATAAGGCGCAGAGGAGAAACTTTTAAGTTTTGAAGGAAGATTTTCAGCACAGAGGAGATCTATGGGGAATTCCTTTCCTTCTACTTAGGCTTGTGGCCATTTCTTCATCATTAACAGTTGCGGATCTCGCACATACATAAAGCTCGCTTCGCTTCTTTCGCACAAATTCTGTTGGGCCACATGCTAGACTGGTATTTTCAGTACAGCCTGAAGAAGCTGATGATGATACCATGAGTTCATCACAATCTTCACCATGGTTGGATGCCATGTTAAAGTCATCATCTCCAACCTCATGAGGGATTAGGAAGTCTGGGCTGAGCTGAAGCAACTTGCATGTTCTTAAGTAAGGGGTGAGATCCTTCTTTTGTTTCAAGACAAAGTCCACCTGTCAATCAGTTATCCCATTAGTAACAAAATCAAGTTATGACATTAATAAACATAATTAATTTACTTGTAAAATCAAGTTTTGAGATGAATGAGCAGGTCTGCACTGGTCACTACATTTAACAGAGATTTGGTTAATCAAGATCTATTTGGTAGAACTCTTGATAACTCCTATTGATGGTGACTAAGAAATCCAAGCAGAAGCAGAATCTCACGGCACAATCATTTGAAGAATTATTAGAGTTCTTGGCTTGCTTGAAGGTGCAAGAGTCTGCATTCTTATGAAAAATCTATGCCACTTGCTTCATGAAAGGCAAATCCAGTTTAAAAGGTGTAGTAGCAATAACGGGTAGCTATGCAATTGCATCTTTGTCGCTGAAAAGTTTATAGTGTTTTCCCCCCTTCAATCTGAACTGCCTATGACAAAAGTTAAAGAAAGTAAACAGGCGAGAGAGAGAGAGAGAGAGAGAGAGATTAAAAAGAGCGATTATTTTCAGTCATTCACCTTACAACCAAGGGAGCAATGGATATAAGGCTCCTGCAGGCTCCTATCACAACTGGTGCAGACGTTTCCTGACCCTTTAAACTGTCTGTTTTGAGGCCGTTTCTTGATGAACACCACCTTAGCGCTGTTAATTGTGTAAGTCTGCAAGTATAATATATAAGAGATACGTACAAACTGCGAAGAAAATTTGACGGTTCTTGAAGCAAATTGACCAGAGTTCAAAATTCACCATTTGTGGTAGGTCACTAATTACTCATACCTGCACGTTAGAGCAATCTATGAGTTTCTCCAGATCTTCAAGCCTGACAACGTCGTGATAAACATAGCGTCGAACCTGAACAAGCCTGTGCAGGCGGTGGGAAGGCAAACAGTGAGGGCAAATACTAGTGCAACAATCTAAGCAGCATATGTTCTTCTCGTTCTTCTTTGCACTCTCATGAGCTGAACAACTGACGAAGAACTTCTGGCTGTTCAGTGCTTCCAACCATGCTGGCTTCCGAATACCCTAAACAATGGCAAAGTGCATGAACTTCAATCACAAATTATGCATATTCAATTGCACCAACTAAATATAAAGAGTGAGAAAATTCATCAACTAAATTCAGTCGATAAAGACATGCTATGTTGCAATTTTAGGTGGAATACCTTTTTTTCCTTGCACTAAATCCTTGAGATGGTTAAAACATTAAGTAAGAGAAGGCGAAGAGTGAGAAACTCACCATAGTTACATTTAGATCCTATTCTTCACTTCACCTTTCGCTCCTTAGCTGAGAACACGGCCTGCTTGGAATTGAAGATGGGGCAAGAGAGGGGAGTCTGCATTTATGGAGTTTTGGGGGATTCAACATTAGGTGTATATTTATTATTTCTTGAAGGAATACAAATCTCATTTTGACAAAGAGATTGTTGTGTAAGACCAGGATTAAAGTAAGGTGCAGTATGTGAAGAAGAACGTGGGCTCTGTTTCCGTGTCTCCCACCCTCTCTCTTTTTTAACCATTTCTTCCCAGAGTCCCTAGTCTCGAGAATTGGAACCTTGAATAAACAATAACCAGACTGCTTGCCAACCCTAGAAGCTTTGATTTTGCCTTATGCTTGGCACCATGTAGTACCCCCAATAGAAGTGTTGCATCTTCTCCTTTTGCTGTTTAGTCGATCTCAATTGACAGAGCGCTAGGGCTGGTAAATGAGCTGAATGAACGAAGACAAGGCCGTGTGGACTCATTTAATTACTACGGAAGCAGAAAATGAGCATGAGCTTCGCTAAAGAGCCTATTTATCTATATATCTATATATGTGTGAATATATATAGGCAGTGGTTTGTACTCCATCCCTCATTTCACATTGCTTCACCCATTTAACCATCCTTCATCACCTTTTACTACTCATTTGCCACCTAAAATCACCCTCAACCAGTTAAAACCGTTATGACCGCCATCAAAACCACATAAAAATCTACAAAACTACTTATATATATATATATATATATATATATATATATATATATATATATATATATATATATATATATATATATATATATATATATATATATATATATATATATATATGAGTATTTACGAGTGGTTTTAGTGGTAACAGTAACAATTTTGATACGATCTTGGATAGTGAAAGATGATGGAGTGTGGACTGTGCTTAATTGAGTACAACTATAAAACACACGGGATTGAGCACCGTGCTTAATTGAGCATGGATCGTTGCCTATATATAAATCATGTGTAGGTAGAAGTTTTATGGTTTTGTGTACATATTATGTATATATATATGTATGTATGTACGTAGAAGTATTATGGATTTGTATCTACGTAAATGAGTTTGAACGTGAACCTGCAGAACATGGCATTTTATTTAGAGCTTAAATATTTATATGATGAGCTCCGCGCTCATGTGATGAAGTTCATCATTGGATCCTCACCATCCCAAAACCGACAGTAGAAACAACATTGGCGATCTCCTAGGGAGATTTGGCTAGAAAATTGACGGCAAAACCTGAGGTACTACTCAAAGATACTCGGTCACATGTTCAAACGGACAGCCAACATGGTTGTGATGTTTATGCAGTAAGATTATATAAAAGTAGAACACAAATAAACCAAGTCTTGGTTTCCTAAACTTGCATGTGGGTTTGGCATCAGCTAAATAAGAGTCTTGGAGTCTTGCTTATTTAAGCGTGAGATTCCTGCCTGGTGAGCGAGAAGAACAGGGTTGAAACTCAATGGCAGCAACTCATTGCTGGATTAATGATTCTACAAGTGGCACTCAGTCGAACTCGTTTAATTGGATCCCAAATGCTCATTAACCTCATTAGCACTTTATGAAAAGATTGATTATTATAATGCCAAAGCAGTCATTAAATATAATTATGCAGAGAAGTGGACCACATTATAGTGCAAGTCTCCATGTATCGTGCCCGTGCGTCTGATACTGATGAATATTTCAAGAAAAAGAGGAATGGAGGATACATAATAGACTCATAAACTTTGTAAGAAAACTCAAACACCTACTTCTCTCTTAAATTATTATTCTACCTCGCACAAAAACTCAAATAGCAATACCACTTGTGAATCAAACTTTAAGTCATGATTCTTCAAAACTCACCCCATACCAGCATTTCTAGTACCAGGGACCTGACACCACGAATCAAACATACCAACTATCGTTATGGATCATTGCGTTGAAAATGTTGTAATTCAATTGACCGGTAATCTCTGATATAAGCTTGTTATATTGAAAAGCTTTAGTCATTATAGTTGAAGATAATAGAAATACGGTAATTAGAAGCAGATAACTTCATTTTCTCCCTTCTATTGGTTACAGAAAAGTATGGTAAAAATGCACCCAGACCGTTAGTTCAGCTGTAGGGCAATCTAACGCCTTTGAAGTTGGTAGGGAGTTTGACTCTCATAGGGTGCATGTGTGTTAGGCTTCGTCCTCCTCTTATAACTAATATATATATATGTAAAAGTCACCGTGTCTCTCAGCAAGGACGCATGTGTTTCTGCATAATCTATCTTCACATTCCTTGTGTATCACTGCATTTTTCACTAAGCTATGACCAAAAGATCTTTCACTTGATCTGCAACAAGAGTCATTGAGTGTATGACCAAAAAGTTGTAAGGTTCTTCACTTTTAAAGTGCCAGCCGCTTGCAGCAGCAAGCGTGAACGAGAAAGCCAAGAAAGCAGAGTTCAGATTGTGTGAGTACAAATTCTTTTGGGTAAATGAGTACAAATTTACTGTCTTAAATGTCCACACATTTTTCAATTTACCTTCTTCCTAATTAATCCTCAGGTCTTCAATAATCCACCTCGCAAAGAATGACAATCTCTCTCTCTCTCTCTCTCTCTCTATGTATATATAAACAATTGAGTTTTTCTTACTTAAGGTGGGCAGAATTCACAAGTAACCTTAGTGAGCTTCATGTGATTAATTCTGAAAGAATGTCGATGTATGAGATCAATTCCTGATGCCAAGCATTCCTAAAGAGTGTTTAGGATCCTAAAGCTTTCAATTAACCTTAAGCTCAGTCTAGTGAACGTTTGGCAGAATCATTAAGGTGCCGAATTTGAGCAATATAAGTTTTTTACTTAAACTGGGTCTATAAAATCATGACTCATGTCAATGAAACTTAAAACCTTACATAGCAAAAATCTAATTTCAATTCAAAATACCATCTTCCTTTGAATTGGTGAAACATTGCTCAGCCATTGGGCTTCTTGTCAGAAAATCTGACGTGGTTCTGTAGGATTATCACGTGCACTGCGCACGTGGGGGGTGCCTTCATTATGCTGACCAATCAAAGAAAGCAGACTCTGAAGCGTCCTTCCATTCAGTTTTGAAAGACTTCGCTCTTTTTTAAACAAAAGTTCACTTGGTTCGTTTTCGAAGGTGAGAGAGAGAGGCCTCATTTCACTGCTTTCTCTCCCCTCACGTGACAGCAGGCTTTACTTCGCATGCTTTACTTTGATGGCTTCAAGAGAGAGAGACATCACATGCACTGGTCGTATGTTTTTATCGTATTCATCTACCTCACGTCTTTATTCTGTTTGTTCACCATGCAACCTATCACAACTGCTTCTTCGAGCTCTCACACAACTGTGGAGTTTCTGTTCTGACGATGACGCGCATCTACTTATCATTGTCTGAGTTAAAAACAAGTTGTTTTCTTGCAAATATAAGACAGTTGCAGGGTCATGGGTGCAAGCTTATGGTGGTTTATACTTGTGACTTTCATAGACAAGAAAATGCATTAATGGAGGTTTCACTTGCCTCCACATGAATCTGTTTCTATTTTTTTTTAACTTTTCTCTTCAGTTTCGGTGCTCATCGTCAGAAAGCGAAGTAATGCATGCACTTCCTTGTAAGTTTTAACTGGTAACGAAAAAGTGGAGAAAGAGAACCTTTGTTAAGAATGCAACGAATTACTTTATCATGCTCTACCGTAGTAGCAGCTGAAGAATATAAAAATTGGAAATTGAAGAATATCTTCCTTCATGAAATGAAAGCCTGATTCAAAAACCAAGCGATTTGAAGTACAAGTATGTGAGTGTTTTTGCTCGCAACAATTTCGATCTGACACAAGTTCAGCTTGGCTTTACTTGAGGATCTTCAACAGGCTCTGACAAGGCAGAGTAGTTTTCAAGTTCCTTTATATAGAAACGCTGTCGTGTATGATAGATCTTCAGATGATAAAGTTGTGGAAACAACACTGGGATGGTGACAAGCTGGTACTAACAGTAGAGTTGCAAGACCCAGCAGTAGAAGTACTAAGACTTATGCACTTCAAGAAAGATGGTTAAGGTTTTTCAGCCAGTTTTGGAGATTTTGAAGTTGAAAACACAGAGGTTTGAATATGACAAGGCAAGGAAATTGGAAGGCTATCTGGAACACGTAACTTCTAAGAACTTGCAGATCAACAGTTACCATAAGTAGTTCTCCGATTGGATCTGCAGAATGAAGGGTGAAGCCTTTTTTATAGACAAAATCTTTTGGTCTGAATGCATTCACGAGGCCCATGTCTCATTTGCCTGAGGCAAGACTGCCTTACCAATACTCCTCATCTACCCACTCTTTCAATCCAAATCCACTGAAAATCTGCTATACGGGTGTTGCACTTGACACACCTCTTATGCTTGACTTCCACACACGAGGCCCATGTCTCCTTTCCCAATAGGTCGCATGTAAATGCCCACTCCTTTTCACCAAGAAAAGTTTCACTAAACGCCCACTCTGAAGCTGCAAGATTATAAAAAACACAGCCAGAGAGCTGGAAATCCTGAGCAGACAATATAAAGATGTTTCAGATATTCAGTCTGGCTACCGACAAGTAAAATGAGAATGGTAGAATGGTTGCGACCATAGAAGACCCACGGTGAAAAGGGTGAATGGTTCTTTTTCAAACTGTGATGATACAAATTAAGCTGAACGCAAACAGTACAAAAGTTTCTTGTCCAATTTCCAGCGACGAGCTATTACAGATCGATCGTGTTAGTGAAAAAACTGGCACTGTTCTTGGAATTGGTGAATAGTTACAAACAAATAAATAGAATCAGAAGGTGCAGTAAACCTTTCTACTACTAGATAATCTACGGAGACTTATAGCCCTGACTCTTCAAAACACCAAACATCTGTTTGGAAGACGTGTGACTCTGAATGTGCTTAGGTATTTAGTTTTGAAGCCCAAGGACTAATCCCAAAGAAAGAACATTTTTCAATTTCTGCATCTTCTGGTTTAACAACAACAACAACTAAGCCTTTTCCCATACTAGACTGCATTTTCTGGTTTAACATTTCCTAAAATTAAAAGCCCATGTGAAGACTGATCAGCAAAGTCTTTTACCTCTCCCAATTTCTAAGTTTAAGTTGATCGAGTGAATTTCAATAATTCAATCAAACATTAGTGAGATCCCCGCCTGGTTGGACATCTCAGGCCCCTTTTACACTGTTGTGCTCAGCTGCCACTGGTTTGAGTGACGTTTCTATCACCGGCACGCATCCGTTTCTGCAATACTAGACGACATTGTTGTCTGTCACACAAATATCTATGGGGAAGGTTATATTGCTGCGCCAGAATTAAGTAAGAAGAGATTTAGAAGATAAAAGGGAGTACATGTTGCAAAATATTTTTGTTTCATGTCACTATTATCCTTAATATCTTTACAAGAAAAACTGCGGTTTCTATGGTTTCTGTGCAGCAAACATAATGATTGCCCGTTGTGTCTTGTATAATTAATAAAGCCACAGGACTTGCATAAGTCTTCAATCTCCTCCTCCGTGAGGTTGTTGTAGCTAGAAGGAGATAGCCAACCGTGAAGTGCGGCATCAGCATGAACCGCATCAACAGAACCAGATGCAAAAGGAAGCCTTGAAATATCAGCCCGAACAAGAGCAAAATTCCTGAAATTTCTCTTCGGTAAGTTATCAGCAACAGTTCTCAATAACAAATGGATGCACAAAGTAATAATCTTAGTGATGTTGCATTGAACAAACTTGTGCAGATAAAAGGCTTTCCTCCTGTTTCACAAAATCATAGCATTGTCGAAGCATATTCTCTGAGAAGTCTAAAGCAATAACACCATCGTATAATCAGATTGTGCAAATTTTCTAGCAAACAAACCACTCTCGCAACTGACATCAATTAGAAGGCCACCTTCTACTGGTTTGAAATATTCTTGTGCCATTTCGAACTGCACAAATCCTATTAATTAGATGACATAAGATGATCAAACAGTACTTTCACATGACAATTGCAGAAAGAAGTCATTGGGAAGAGTGAGAAACACTGTGGCAAAACAAATTTGAAATGAAGCTGAACGAGCTAGATACAGTCTATTGATAAAAGGTAACATGCCAAAAGTTCAAAATCAATTGGCTGCTGTCGCCAATCCACCTACTGTTCATATTATTTTGCCTCTGGAGTATTCGACATCCAAGGCGTAACGAGGTCCTCCTCAATTCACGTGAGTAGGATTTGATAGAGACCAGAAACGAAATTTGCAGAGATAAACACAGATTCTCTATGGAGTTTCTATAGAACCTTTAGTTTCCTCAGTGTTGAGCTAAGAGACCAGATCTCCAAGAAGACCAATCATGACCTTGTGTCTGTTAAAGGATGAACAAACCACACTAGTATGGCACGGTAGAGAGGGCCCAAGATGACCAGGTCCAAACAAAAAAAATGGGTCCTAGAGGGGGAGGTCCATGCGTCACAAAGAGCAAGTCAAGGAAGGCGCTTATGCTTGTTGATATGGTAGACTGCTGACATTTGTGGGCAGGGTTTGGACATTAACTAGTATGAGGAGTGAAACAGGAACATGGTGCAACAAAAAGAACAAATTGTTGATTGAAGTTGCTTGTGCAGATGTAGTTACTTTCAGCAAATAGCTTTCGAATTTGTGGGCCATATGTCATCACCCAACATGAGCCAATCTCTTTCTCCCTTGGACAAGAGATGAGCTCAAATGTTATGATCTATAGACATGTCCAGACTCAAAAGAATTTTTAACTCACAATAACAAACTAAAAGATCACGCTAAGTAATACAAAAGATCAGCACAGCAGTTCACGAAAATGGACAATTCATGAGAGTTCGTCATGATTGCCTACCTCTTCCTTCATTTTTTTAGTTTTCTGTTATCAATCAAGGACATCTTGACTTTTAGTTCATTATATATATATTTGTAGCTCTTGACATTTTGGTTAAGTGTTGACCTGAATAGAGAATAATATTCCTATAGAAGTTTGGAAAATACTAGGAGAAATAGGAATCACTTGGCTCACAAGACTATTTAATGAAATATGGAGAAACCAAAAGATGTCAAAGGAATGGAGAGCGAGTACACTTATACCCATATATATGAACAAGGGAGACCTTCAGAATTGTGTGAATTATTAGGGTATCAAGTTAATGTACCATACTATGAAATTATGGGAAAGAATTATCAAACGTAGGTTAAGACAAGTATCGAGTATAACAGAGAACCAATTTGGATTCATGCCAGGTAGATCTACTGTTGAAGCAATTCGCCTTTTGAGACGTCTTATGAAACATTTTAGAGCAAAAAAGAAAGACCTTCACATGATATTTATTGATCTAGAAAAAGCTTATGATAGGGTAATAAGAGATGTTCTTTGGAGAACCTTGAAAAAAAGAGGTATCCCACAGACATACATAAACCTTATAAGAGACATGTACGATGGCATAAAAACATGTGTGAGGACTCATGAAGGAATCAGAGACTTCTTTGAAGTTAATATTGGGTTACATTAAGGATTAACTTTAAGTCCATACTTATTTATAATGGTGATTGATGAGTTAACAAAACATATTCAAGATGAAGTACCTTGGTGTATGTTATTTGCATATGACATTGTATTAGTGGAGGAGTTTAAGGAAAAAGTTAATAGAAAATTGGAACTATGGAGAGAAACATTACAAAGTAATGGCTTTCGACTTAGTAGAATAAAGACAAAATATATGGAATTTAAGTTTGATCATTTGGTTATTTTAGAGGACATAGAAATTAAAATTGGCACACATTGCATTCCCCAAAAGGAAAGTTTTAAATACCTAGGGTCAATTTTTCAGAGTGATGGAAGAATTGATCGAGATGTTACACATAGAATTAATGCTCGTTGGTTAAAATGGAGAGGAGCATCAGGTATTCTTTGTGATAAGAAGATACCATTAAAATTAAAAGGTAAATATTATAGAGCAGCAATTAGGCCTGCCATGTTTTATGGTTCTGAGTGTTGGGCAGTTAATCATCAACATGTACAAAAGATGTCTGTGACAGAAGTGAAGATGTTGAGATGGATGAGTGGTCATACAAGAAAAGACCGTATACATAATGAGGTTATTAGAAACAAATTAGGAGTGGCACCACTAGAGGATAAAATGAAAGAACATCGTTTAAGATGGTTTGGACATATAGAAATAAGATCAAAAGAAGAACCTCTAAGAAGGTTAGAAAAACTAAATTTGGAAAGTATTAAAAGAGGTAGAGGACGACCACAAAAGTGTTGGAAAGAAATAATAAAGAATGATCTAGCTTATTGGGAGTTAACTGCTAACATGGCACACGATAGGGATATGTGGAAACAAAGAATCCATGTAGCCGACCCCGTCTAGTATGGGAAAAGGCTTAGTTGTTGTTGTTGTTGACCTGAATAGGGAATCCTTCATATGCATAAGGAAGAGCTTTGAAATGTTTGATGTGCTTCTTGATTTCATGCAACGGTGAACATTCCGTTTTAAAAATTACCCTGAATGATATAGAGAAGTTCATTATTTAAAGTAACTTTGCTTACAAATGCTCACGTAAACTGGAAATTACAAGGAAAAGTTATATCTGATTCTTGATTTCAAGCACAAGGTGTTTCATATTTAACATTATCCTAAATGATAAATGAACGGGCTTCAAAAGTGAGAACGTCTTAAAATTTACCCTGAATGACAAACTATAGAAGTTCATTATTTTTGGTAACTTTGCTTACAGATGCCCACCTGAAGTGGAAATTCTTCAAATGTATAAGGGGGCATGTGTGATTCTTGATTTCAAGCACAAGGTAGGCATATCCTTTTAAAATTACCCTAAACTATAAATGAACGGGTTTCGAAAGTGAGACTTTGGCTAACGTAACAACCTTATCATCCAGACACATGCCTTAAAATAGCTACAGAAGAAAAACATGTATAACTCGACCCTCAGGATAGGCAAAACCTCATGAGAATAAGAACTAATAATTCAAACTCTTCCAATTTAACTTGACAGCCATCAAGAAAACCTACAGGCCTAAAGTAAAATCCTGTGATAAATTAAGTTAAAAAGAGGGGAAGAAGGTTAATATAACCGGATAACAACATCATCATATCATGCAGCAAAAAAAACTGTCAAACAAAGAGCACTTCCATCGATCCCCCAATTAAAGAAAAAGGAATATGTATACCAAATTTTAAGCTAAACAACCGCTATGAAATATGGGTTTCGCAATTGATATTTCTAGAGAGCAGGCACTAAAATAATAATCTTTAAACGATTCCCAGCTATTCGTCGATCATGAAGAAACATGTGCAATCGGGGAATTTGAGCCACCACTGAGACGCTCAACTGGAATTTGACTACACTGCGATATTATCCTCTTCTTGTTTGATGGCATCCTTCTGGGTTCGTGTGGAGTCCTGTCACTGCCCACAAAGAAGAAGACCAACTGCGGAAGGAGAATTGGATCAATGCACCCGCCATCTCTCTCTCTCTCTCTCTCTCTCGGTATTTATTAAGGTTCATACGTGTGCATATGCTGTATGAGGCTTGAGATTTCCTTCCCGGCAAAAAGAAAGCTTCTGATTTATGGCCGACATCACACCCTCCGATCTTTTCATTTACATTTTGTCCTCTTGCAGACCGTTGACACTGAATTATTGAATTTTATGATTGACATTATCACTGAATTATTTTTTGAAGACGTGAAAGTGTATTGGCTATCGTTGTAGTTAATCTCATATTCTTCAAAATTATTAAATCTAAAAAAACTCATTTGAGTCTCTAGAGTTAAAAAAAAGCAGGTAAAATCAGCTGGAAGAGAACATCCATTGAAATTGGGTGGTCAAAACTGGTATCAGCATATCAAAACATGCTAGTTCAAACACATGTAAAGGGTTTTAGGCGAAGAGAGCATCCACCAGCACTTTAAGTTCTAACCCTGCACTTAAGGCGCCAGCCTTCCTTCTTGGCTGGCAGTTTAAACAGCCTATGTTTTGTACCATTAAAATATAGAGAGAACCATTTTTCTCAACTACACGCATGCTTATGAATAACCATGGTTTTGTGTTGGATTCGTGAGTTGGACTGATATTTTAAATATCTATTGTTGATTGCAACGATCGAATGATAAAAATGTTTAAGTAAATTTAAGCAAACTAGTTCAACATCTTTCTCTCTCTCTCTCTCTCTCTCTATATATATATATATATATATATATATATATAGGGAGAGAGCGTCTAGCTGCTGCCATTTGGTATGAATGGTCGATATAAAGAATTTTCTAGCGTGGTTGGGTTTGAGAGGAAGTCCTTCCATCTTTTACCGTACTGGAACATCCATTGGCATGACCCAACCAAACCAACGTAGGGATTATACTTCTCTATCTTTTAGGAGAATCTCTCTATCCTTCACCGTATTCCAACTTTCATTAGAACGACCTTCCTAGAAATCTCTACCATATCCTTTTTAACCGATCCATCCGAGCCCACTTAATCAAAACCTCAACCATCTCAACCTCCGGCCTCATCGACCACTCTAGCCGACCACACCTCCGGCAGCCCTACACGACTCTTGATCTAACCGAAACCCATCGAGTCTTACAACCAAAATCCAAATATAAAACCTATAGAACCCAAACTCAAACCTAGTCCAATTTCCACATAAACCCAATCTCGATCTAAAAATTGATCCCAATTCTCCGGGGTTGGAGGGGTTCCTGTGAAGCCCGAATGGATCCACCAGCTCATTGCTTAAGTTTTGCTGCATTTGGACCTGAGTTGGTTAGAAATGCCAAGGTAAAGCAAATGCAACCTTACTATCATGAATGTTAATACCCGACCCAACTCAAACACGACCCGCATTGCACGTGAACCTCAACACGACCTGAATTACCTTGCCATTTCGGGTCAGCAGAGCATCTCCACATCCGAAATATTCATTTTACGGTCGCCGAATCATATTTTGACTGTGAAGTTTGAGGAAACCCCACGAGATATTATTAATTTCTCTTAGACGGCAAAGATTGCATGCCGTCGACCTTTATAAAGTAACAAGAAACGTTGGTGAATCATAGTCAAACCAACTAGTCAGAGGGAGAACGGCAGGTGTAACAATGGCGGTTCCGAACCTCTCCACACACATTCACCATCTTCTAGGATACCTTACTAAGCTATTGCAGTGGATACACACCACTGCGAGAGGATCTCGACGCGATGAGACCAGAAGGTCCCCCTCCACCACCTGGAGGACCTTGGCCTGGTTTTGGAGCTGGATTCGGACCACCACCCGCCACCACCACCGCTTACACCATCATCGCCACCATTACCACCACTGCCACCACCTCCACCACCGCCGCTAACCACCACCACCACCCGCCGCCACCATCACCACCACCACCACCACCATCGCACCACTCGCCCACCGCCGCCACCGCCGCCACCACCACCACCATCAGCCACCACCTCCACCACCGCCACGCACCACCACCACCACCACTACCACCACCATCGCCACCACCACCACCACCACCACCGCGCACCAGATCACCACCACCACCACATCGCCGCTGCCATCTAAAAGAGCCTGCCGCCACTATCACCTATTATCGCACGCACTACCACCATCGCCGCCGCCACCACCACCACCACTACGCTGTCGCCGCCACCACCACCATCCACCGCCACCTAACATACACACCACCGCCACCGCACCATTTCACCTTACCGCCAATTCCGCCACCATCACCACCTTACCACCACCACCGGCCGCCACCACCATTCACCGCCGCTCACTCACCACCGCCACCACCGCCACCACCACCGCCGCCACCACCGCCACCACCACCACCACCACCATTGTTGCGCCACACCATTCATTCTAAATTCAACTCAGCTAATTTTTACAGCATGAAAAGCATTAGTTTGTGGGAGATAAACCTAGCCGTTTGGAGTAAACCAGAACCGCCAGTTCTAAACGGTCTATTTCGGTTTTAAGTAACCAATAACCCATCTCAGAATCAAACTGAGACCGAGTCAGTTCCAAATCCAATTTAAGTCCTAAATCACTCAGAATAAAAAAATATCAAATATTTTGAAATATAAAAAGGTAAAAAATACGAAACCTCATTGTTTTCGGTTCCTGGTCTGGTTTGGTTCCGGTTGAAACTGCCAAACTGCTCCCAATCGGCCATGTTAAGGAAGGAAATTACGTATTTTCGTGACATTTTAAGACCTGGCTCGTGCTTCAATCTCTCAATAAATCGAGCACTTAACCAACCTCACATAAAGACCCCAACTATAAAGTCTAAGGCTCATCGTTAATTAGTTATAAATTGTACGCAAACCCATAGATTTGTTGTTCCCTTGATCAATTTTGACACCAATCCGACTTGATCATCGTCAATTAGCTCTCTTGAGGAAGATTCATCTTCTCGGCACCCTGCACTCTCATCCCCTTCTTCGGACTCAAATTTGATCAAGATTTCCTTAAATTTCTCTCCCATGGTTTCTCGCCTGCCCTTCCTTTTAAATTTGTACTGGTCCCTAGTTATCTTGTCAAATCTCAAAGTCGGTATGCAGAGTTGCATGTAACATAGCTGCTCTTTCTCTCTGTGCGGCAGGTCGATGACCCAACACCAAAGCGATGCATCTCCTTAGCCTTTTTCTGATTCAGATTTATTAGACGGGGTTAGGGACGAAGAAGATTTCTTCTTCCAATGACAACCGTCTCTTGTGTTCAATCTAGATGCAGGAAATCCTTCGAAGCCTGGAGGAGTATCTACTTGAGTGATCTACTCTCGGTCTCTGCTTTTGACGCTGGCTTCCATGGTAGGTGGCGACTGCAATTGTTGTTGAGGGATATTTAACTTTTCCCCTTTTGAAGTTCCACTGTTGATGTCCCAAGCCACCATGCGAATTAGCTTGAACTGTTTCTACTTCATCTTCCTCCATCTCCTGGAGGACTGAGAACTGACTCATTAAGATGTATGTGCTCGAGCTTTAACTCTCCAAGCCTTCCGGTTTTTAGGTTGTTGCCATTTCCCTGTCTGTGGTGCTGGTTCGCTTTGTAAAGATCCTGTCTTGGCGCAAGCTCCACTCCGGTGGTAAACCTTCCCTCTCCTGAGAAACCAGCATGTAAGGTCCATGACCATGGTGCTGTCCACGCCGAGAATGTCTCTTTCGGGATTATAATAAGCCTCTTCCTTCCGCCTGAGGTGAACATTGAGATCCCCGCTCGGCCCATCGTGCTTTCAATATTTACTTTTCCCACAACCTGAGGCCAGGTTCTGGGTTGATCTTCTCCATTTATTGTTGTCTTGCTTGTGTTCGAAGGATCACCTGCACCCATGGCAATTCCCGAGAGGGATGCCACTGCCGCTGAAATCCTCCCGCTCAAACGATATGACAAACAGGTGGTAGGCGATAAACCAGCATTGGAAAAGTTGTTGGCCTAAGGTAAATCTTCTTCCTCAAAACCACCGCATTTTACCAGGCAGTGACCATCTTAGTCCGCATTAAGACAACAGTTATAAAGCGCACACACAGGTATTTTTGGATTTCGTCAAATCGCCGGCACTGGAATACCGGCGGTGGAGAGCAGGCTGGAGATGAAGGTGGTGTGGCGCAGAACAGATCAATCAAGAAAGGAAGACGGAGAGATTAGGGCAAAACCCCCATTTATTAATTTAGATCGTTTTGGAACGTTAGATAAAGGTTTAATTTAAATACATAATCCGAATTCATGAAAATATTCACGCACATAAAGATGGACCTGTCTGGTTCTCAGAACCGAACCGACCCTGAAACCGCTGGATCCGTAACTAGAACTGGAGAAGGTCATCATTCGGTTCAGTTTCCACGTAGAGGAGAACCGAACCAGAAAAGGAACCGAACCCCATGGTCCTGAACCAGCTTTTCCTATTAAAATTTCCAAAATTTCAATACGTTTTCTTCTTTTTCAACCTAAAACCAAAATAGAGATCTGGAACAAACCGGGTAGAATAGGAACTGAACCCTTGATTCTTATTCCAAGTTTTGGAGGAACTAAAACCGTCGGTTAGAAACTAGCGGTCCCGGTTTAGCTGAACCGGACAGATCTACATGAAGATGCTTCAAGCTTTAAATATTTATATACAGCCTCTTCCCTTTTACGTTATTAGCAATGTGAGATGGTTTACTTTTCAAAGTGGGGCGATTTCTTAAAATTTTATAGAAACCCCAAAGGCCTATTCCTTGACATGAGTCAATTTTTTTAATTGAAATATGACTCATGAAACTATAGTTTTATGGTCCTCTGGTTTCTTTTGTTTGATTCAGAACGTAGTTATTAAAATTGGGGGTTCGACTTATGTGGTACCGTAAATCAAACACCCCCGGATTGAGAAGGATACTTGACTTGAACATGAGGACATGGTGGAGGAGGGAGCCAAAGGTGCTGCATGATAACCATTGTAAGATACTTGCCATCCAGCATAAGGAGGTTGACCATATATTTGAGGTATCTGTGGTGGATAGTGGCCATATTGTTGCTGGTACACCAGAGGCGGCTGAGCAGTGAACACTGGCGGCACAAAGCCGGCAGTAGATGGAACTGCAGGATAATAATAGGCTGCCGGAGGGTGTGTAGATGAGGAGGATGAACTTGTTGGGCACCGAATTGCGCATGCTGCTCTGGCACAGATGGATAAGCAAAGCCAGTTTTCCCATCTATTGAGTTGGACTCTCTGCTACCGGCCTCTGCAGATCCTGTGTCATTTTTTGGCACTCGGTATCTCTGGCCGTTGCATAATCACTACATTGTCTTTTCACTTCTTCTAATTCACCCTGTGAAGGTGAAAGAAACCATGTCACACCACATTTGGTTGAGCTACAAGCAGGGCTGGTAAATGAACCAAGCCGCTCGTCGTTCACTTCGGTCCGGCTTGGCCCTTATTTCGTTCACGTTCCGTTCTCAAACATATTATATAAACTGAACACGAACTTGGTATGTTTGTTCAGTTCGGCTTATGAAGGCTCGTCAAATAATAATGATTTAAATTTTATCTAAACCATACTCCAAACTAGTTGTAGTAAGAAAGTGTAAATTGAAACGTCATTTCTTCAACTTTATTAAGAATAAAGATCTTAGGTGAATAAATGACATTTTTCTTATTGTATTTAAGGAACTTTTTCCTTCAACTCAGTTCGTCTTGGCTCACAAAAGGATAATAAACTGTTAATGAACATATTCAAACTGTAGATCTTCGAGTAACAGGTTTAGCTCGGTTAGTTTGCTTAGAAACGAGCTGAACAATGAATAGGGTTGTTCAGTTCGTTCGGCTCATTTACCAACCTTAATTACGTGCATAAATGTGACGATCTGAGCAAGGGCTAAGTGTCCATTGTCCAGATCAATCCGAGTGTCATACAGTATATATAACATAACATATACTTTGCTTAATATAGTATGCTATGCTATATAGTATATCACAATGAATAATGTTACACATAATATTTATTTTAAAATATACTTTTAAATACCAGATTTGTCGCAGGGCTGGTGTGTGTTGAAACACCAAGACCCGCAGAGGTCCAAAATGGTGGGTTGGAAAATGGGTTCTGTCGGCAGTGGTGGACTCGGGAATTTTTTTGGGTGAGGTTCAATCGTATTTCCCTATGTACAGTAGCAGACTCAGGAATTTTTGAGATTTTGGGTGAACCGAATGCCTCACCTCGTCCTAAAGTGAGTCTGCCACTGGCTGTCGAGCAGGTGAAAACCCGCCCTGATGCCTTCTTATGCTATTTCCATGGACAAACATGTTAACTAGTTTGGGACTCTAGGGAACAGCAGTGAGGAGTTGCATAAGCATATTATCTGAAAGTAACCAATATATAGAATGTAAAACTTGAGAATTACAAATCATCAACAAAAGAAACAAATCATACCTTAATGGTATCATAGAATTTTAGTCCTTCATCGATATTTCCTTTAATTTCTGGAAACTTTGCTGTTGCAGTGGCTATCTGTTTACAACTTTTCTCACATGCATCTGAACAAACAAATCACTGAATATTAAGGACATTATGTATCAAGAAAAACTGCTAGAATTATCACTTAAGAAAGTATATCCACAGATAATTAAATAATAATACCAACTCAATAAAATTTCCAATTATTGTCTGCCTTGAGATCGCAGATATTTCTGTTTGTTGTGTCTTTCCATGCATGAGTGTTGAAAAAGAGTAGGGAAACAGGTGAAGGGGAGCGGATGTAGGATCGAATGATCTACCTATTAAGTGAAAAATGCATGGGCATGAAACCACCAGACTTAGGGAAATAGAATTACCAGTGCTGTTAATCGCATCAGTCACTCGTTGTACACGCGCAAAAGTATTATCTAAACTGCTGATAGTGTTTCTACATGTTCCACCTTTGGGGCTTACGTAATCTGTGACATCCCAAAAATTACTTGAAATGATTTACAGCAGAGAATGTGTAGAAGTTATACAAGGTTTCTCTGCTTATTACAGCAGATTATGGGAACAATATATGCTACCATTTGTGATGTTCTGACATACTGTCATGATAAACATATGCTTAAGAACACATTAAACGGTAGGGGCTTGATTTCATCATGCTTTCACGTTGGAGGTTTTCGGTTTGAAGTTCTCTCTCTCTCCTCCGACAATATCATCTGAAATTTTAAAAGTGTGTATAAAAAACAAAATCGCATTAATATGATGCTTCTAAATAGTAAAAGGGAGGCACGAGCACACACCGTCAGTGTGCAAGAACCAAATTACTCTCTCTATGTATATATATACACATAGATGTGAACACCCCAAAAATATTTTTCAAAATAAATCGAGGCATATTTTAAAAATCCATGATTTTAACATGCCATATGGATTTCATAAAACCTCAAACATCATTTTCAAAATAAAAAGGTTTGTGGGAAATATTTTGGAACCCCAATATTGAAAAATTGAATTTTGAAATACAAAAGGAAATATTGGTTTTGTCCAAACATAGAGCAAGGCGTGAAGCGACAAGAGACATAACTTCCGGGAAAAGATAAGGACGAGATCAAGGACAAGTTCATCTAAATCGATCAAAGGATCAACTTAGGGTCAAACCAGGCCTAGGCTCGACTCTACCCAAGGCCCAAGCCTAGGGGAGCAGGTGATCCCAAGACGTGTAAGGTTGATCTAGTTCAAGTCAAGGTCAGAATTCATTCAAGCCTCGAGTTGGAATGACCCAGAAGACAAGTCTAGCCTATATCAAGCCCAAGTTGATTCAGAGATAAGTTGCAAGTTGAAGCCCGATCCAATTCAAGTGGCTAACTAAAATTTAAAGTTTAAGATCAAGTTACAAGTCAAGACCAATGACCATATCAAGTCCTCTTTAGAAATCTATACAAGGGAGCCTTGGAGGCTTAGTAGAGGCATCTAAGAGAGAGAGAGAAACCTGCAACTAGAGAGTAATGGAGAGAGAGAGAGAGGAAGAAGGAGGAGGAGGTGCCACCCATCTCCAAAGAGTCGGCCTCCAATAGCCGTCCGCCACCATCCGTCGATCAAAGCTCCTCTTCGATTTTTAGGTCCCTTCTTTCCTTCTCTTTTCACTACTCTCTTGTTCTCTTCTATTCAATTTAATGGGGTTGTAATTAAGGAGTTGATGTCTTCATCTTTGATGTAATATTTGAGGGCTTATGCTACATAAATTTCTTTTATGCTTTTTTATGCATTCTATGTGTTTGATTTTTGGTTCATTCTATCCCAATATAAATTGTAAGATCTTATATCCCCTAATCCCCTCTAAGCTTATGCTATAATGATAATTTTCTTCAATTATTTATTGTTTTAGATTATATTTCAATTTGGTTGAATGCATTCATGTATTTTCTTGAAACTGAAACTCGGTTTTCTACATCCTGTATATGCCAGATGGTTGATTTTTTCCTCCTTACTTTATGCACCGAATAAGATGTAATTTTATACACCTCATCTACACACATAGGCTCACTGTTTGTAGAATTTTCAAGAATTTTAGGATCATTTAAGGCCGTGAATAAAATCGGAGAGACTGAATAAAAATGGAATAAGGTCTGTAAACCTTGTATATCCTGCAACAGAGGTTGGGTCAAAATCTTATAATTTTGTTTGAAGTAAACTAATTTCATTGAAAATGGTTAGAAAGATAAGATATGTAGGTTTTTAAAGAGACTAATTTCATAAAAATCATAGGTCTCAGTGTTGATATACAATCGTTTTTCTTAACCTCTCTGTATCTGTCACAAATTTGTCTCGAATAACAGAGTAAGGGATATTTTTATATTTAATTGCACATATCTACAACACATGAAATCAAAATAAAAATAGTTTGAGAACCTCCACATCCTGCTCTACTTTGTATAAATTTTTGAGGATTTTTTGAGATTCACAAACTTTCCAAACAAATTAGAAAATGAGTCTTTAGAAATAGAACCAATTTCTATTTTTCAAAACTTGAGTTATTTTGAGTTAAGAGGTGAGTTCACTATTTTACAATTTCATTTGAATTGAAATATGATTTTAAAACATACTGGATCTCAAACAATTTTCAAGCGCTTAGATCGACCCTTGCATCGGTTAAAGAAGATCTATGGTGAAAAGAGTTCACTTATTTGCAATCACGAAGAAGTCAGAAATTTTTATAAAACTTTGCTAGTGTGGGTAAACTGGCTCGCACGCTCACGCACTTATAGTTTTGTGAATTTAATTTTAAGTCCCTAGATAGACTTTGGAACGAAATTGACATCTACAATAAACATATATATATATATGTATATATATATATGTATGTATATTTATATCATCACATAAGTGGTTTGCAGTTCATTAATGACTCTCACATGTATAGCAGATACCAGAAATCACACACACTAGAGGAAGTGCCAATTAAAGATTGTTCAAAGTTCTAATCATCAGCGTTATAATATCTTCTCAATCTAAACATGAGCATACCTTATAATAAATGAGAGATCAGGAAAAGGAAGAACCTGAATTTGGAGCAGCGTCAATATTTTGAGCAATTTCTTGGCAGATACTATCATATTTCCCCAACTCCTCCTTCAACATATCGTCATGTGAACCACTTATCCCCGCCAGCTTTGGCAATATATCATCCCGAAATAAAACACATATATAAAGAGGCAGCAGCGTGCTGATTGTCATTTTAAAGAAAGCTTCCATGGAAATAGTCGTAATTTCGCAGAAGGCGACCTTCAGAAGTCGCCGGCTCACAATGAGCACGAAATGAACCCCGAATACCAAGTCACGAGAGAGAGAGTCTGACTTTTTATACGTAAACGGGCGGTTCCGGCTAAACGTTCCTGTTTAGGTTCTGTTTGAGTCTTAAACTGTCCGGAGAAAATTGGTTAAATTAAAAAAATATGTGAAACTGAGTTTTTAAAACCAACCTTCCAACTAAACATCAGCTAAAAATCAAGTTTCCGGCAAAGATCGAACGAGAACTCAACCGGTTAGTCCGAGTTCTGATTCTGGTTTTAGTTTTAGTTTTGATGGTGAGTTCCATTGCACAGGGTGTATGTGTTAGGCTTCAACCTTTTTCTTTAACAAAAATCTATCATATTAAAGTTTGGTCAGGTCTCCTCGAGTGCAAAGCTCTTCCAAAACTGGTTTTCTCTTTCAAAAAGGTTGAACCTTAAGAATTTTTTAAAACTGAAAACATTCTTATATTTCATATTTATAAAACAAAAGTGTTTTCTAATATAAAATATCGAATTAAAAAAATTTAGATTTCAAGTAAGGTGCATGTTTCACCCATGCCCTAAAATGAGTCTCCTACCATTGAAACTCTGGACTGTTGTGAATGGAGAATAAGTTTCGAACCACCTACAAACACGCGTGTCATGAGGCACGACTAAAAATGGCAACAGGGTGGGTCGTAGATAGGTCATTTACCAAAATGACCAAAATCCAAATGAAAAAAACATGATTTCAAGACATTAAAACTTTTTAAAAAATAGAGGATTTTTCGAATTTGTGTCGATAAAACATTTATTCAGAAAATCTCTACTCAAATGGTTTTATAAGTGAGGTATATGCTATGTGGTTTCGCTATGTGCACTTTTGGTGCGTACCGTTGATATTGAAAGTGGTTTCGACCCGTTCTCCCAAATGGTTTTAGAAAGTGAGGTATATGTTATGTTGTTTCGCTATGTGCACTTGAGACCCTAGGCTTTTGCTATTGGTATATAGGAGTGGAATGGGTATTGTGTTATCGGGTACCTAAATAGGTATTCTAGGGTGAGTTCGGGTCAGCTAAGGCTGAGTTCTAGCTGTAACTAGTACTGATGTATGAGTTCCATTGTGAAGCAACATGTTTTTTTTACATACAAGAGGCCGCAGCCTAACAAACAAAGGGCAGGTCCAGTTTGGTCGGTTCCGGCTTCAGTTCGAACCGTCGATCTGGTTTCAAATCAAACATGGCTTACCTTGTAGAGGAAAACGATGAATGTGTCACGAAACAAAAGGGTCAAGGAATTCGAGCGTAATCGAGACAAATATCAAATTGCAATTCTCAATGTGGAGGTGTGTATATCAAATGCATGTGGAGATCTCTATAAAACCGACGAGATGAAGAAAAAACCAAAATTTGGAAAGAATGTACCGGGTCTACTTTATACTTGGAATTCAGTCTAAGTGAAGAATCTGAAAGGACTCACCGGAAAACAATGGAAGCCAGGCCAATATGAGTGTAGGCAATATCTTCTTTTCTCTCGGTTAATATGCTCCATTAATTTACTCTTTTCAGGCATTTTTTGAGTTTTTAATCTAATTCAGAGCTTCTTCATTTGAATTCTGAATGTTTGTGAAAACCCATTCCGTTCAGAAGCTTATTCTAAAACCGATAGTTCAGAATGTTTTTAATCTAATTCAGAGCTTCTTCATTTTCAGGCAATACCTGGTTCTATTTTAATATTGGCTGGACAAACGGCTCTTTTCCCTGCACGGTTAAAAAGCCCTAGAATGACATGTCTATGGTTGGGAACCATCGGGTTCTCTCGGAACCCAGAACCGGAACCTGGACACTTTCAGTCCCAGTTTAGAACTGATAGTTCTGGTTTTGGTTCTTGTTTGAATGTAAAGCCTTATAAAACCGTAAAAACTATAAAAAAGAAGTTTAAAAATTTTGAAAGCAATAATATAACCAGGCTTAAGCAGCAGCTTCGAACAACTGGTTCTGACCAAATAGGGGAGTCCCCAGTTTGGTTACGGTTTTGGGTCTATTTTAGATGGTTCTGGTTCCAGTCAGATTTGATTCTAAAACCGAGGTGAAATTCGGAACCGAACATGTAAATTTTGAAAGCAATTATAGAACCAGGCTTAAGCAGCACCTTCGAACAACTGGTTCTGACCAAATAGGGGAGTCCTCAGTTTGGTTGCGGTTTTGGGTCTGATTTAGATGGTTCTGGTTCCAGTCCGATTTGATTCTAAAACCGAGGTGAAATTCGGAACCGAACATGTCTACCTCACATACGTAGCATAACCTTTTCGCAGTCCCAACGTTCGCGAAGGCGTAGCCATCCTCTAGGTCTCCACCATGTAATTTTTAGTTAGATCTGAACCAAAAGCGAGATCCATTAGTAAAGTGGTAGTAGATCTGGAATTAGCATCGCTCAGATCCAATCCATTTGATCCACTCCAGCCATATAAGAATTCTTAGATCCACTCCAGCCCCTAAAAGAATGTGTTAAACATACTTAGCAGATGCACTCAGAGCGCGAGCTCACCTTGCCGGGTTCTCGACCCACAAGATGCAGGTAGCGAGTTCGATTCCCTGGACGTTTATTTGCCTTGATATATTCTATTTATCTTTGGCTTCCACCTTATTTGATTTTTTGCAGAATTTACTTCAATAAGACGAACAATTATCCAACCAGCACCTCAACCAGTTCTAGCAACAAGTACTCCAAACCAGACATGGCCACTAATAATCGGGATCAATGGTTCCAAAACATCGGTTCCAGATTTCCTAGAACCATGAACCAAAACCAAACTGGGACTGCTGAATCGTTAACTACCTAGAACTGGAAAAACATTAAAATAAAAAATTGAATAGGAATTAACTCTGGCTCCATCTCAGTTCCAGTTCCATGAAGGTAGAACTGGAACCAAAACTGAGTCCAGCTTGACCGGTTCTGGTTCCAGTAAGTTCCTAGCCTGGTTCAGTTCTAAACGTGCACACTTGAATTTAACATGAATTAACATGAGAATCTACTCGAGTTATTATCTACAGTAGCGGACCCACTTAAAAGCGAAATGAGACATGTGCTTCATTCAAAATTTGAAAATTTTCTAGATCCGTTATTGTATATAGAAAAATATAAGTGCTTTGTAAATGTTAAATACAAGTATGCTTTAGAAAAAAAGTTTGAGTCTGTTATCCAGTCTACAAAGAAAGAAATAGATGGTTTATACGCATACCATCTTGAGAGAGATACTTGTTGGGTTTGGGTTCTTAAGAATCTTCAACCAAATATCCTAATAAATTTCTCGAAAAGCCTTAAGAAAGATCTCATGAACGGAGCGAGGTGGATCATGTTCTAGGTATTCAAGTAGAAAAAATAGAAAAAAAAACTGATAGAGTGACAAGGATTCATTGAGTTCACCCACACGGTTGGGCTCTCGACTCTACATATGCACGTATACCTACAAATCTCAATAAAAAGCAAAAGTACTCATGTGAATAAAGTATACATGTACTTTTATTTTTTATTTTAAATTTCAATAATCTACCATCAAAATTGATTATTGAGATTCATTTAAATTTGCTAACACATTATTGTGCTAGCATATATTACTTTCTCATATTTAGAAAGCATATACCCACATGTATAAAGCATATGGGTGCGATCATACCATCACTAAAGCGCCAAATCCCATCAAAACTCCGAAATTAAGCATGTTTCGGTGAGAGTAGTATTGGGATGGGTGACCTCCCGAAAAGTCCTTGTATTGCACCTCTTTTTCACTAACATGGCACGTGATAGGGCTATGTGAAAACAAAGAATCCATGTAACCAATCCCGTCTAGTATGGGAAAAGGCTTAGTTGTTGTTGTTTATAGTATGTGTTAACACTATTATATAACTAACATATTAAAACAAATCATAACCATTCATTTAAGTTCAAAAAGTAAAATATATTTGTTCACCTTTTGGAGGTGCACTTCATCCACACCATCTCAATCCTTCTTATCTATGGTTCATATTTATTTAGATATGCTGACCATGTAACAGTGCTAGCATATACCAAGCTTATCTTTTTATATATGAGAGAGAAAGAGTGATTGGATCCGGCCCACTACTCGGTTTTGTTCATTGTTTTTCGAAGAATGAGGGGAGTAGAATTGCAGTCGGTTCTTTTTGAAAACTTAAAATTTTTAAAATTACATTTATGAACAGGATCCAGTTTTCATATATATATATATATACAGTAGACACGCTCAAAGCCTTGAAAATTCGTGTGGACACAAGGGAAAACCCTTACCGAATCCGGAAATAGTCAAAATATTTAATGCTTCGACGTGAAATTTGTCCATTTTTAATTGAAAATGCCGCCACGCCAAGTCTCCCGATTAGCTACATATTTAATAATGTAAGAAGAAAGTGTACGTAGTAGTTCACCAAGAAGCATCTTCATTTTCTGGCATCCACCTCAAAATAAAGAAGGATTGTTTGTGTTGTGGACCTTCTCGTTGAAAAGAAAAGGATTAGATATGTTTTCAGAAACGCACCTAACTAATCACATAAATGCGTAAAACCTTCTACCCATGTAATATTTTATCTACCACTTCTTTTATTTTTCATTGTTTTCTTAGAGATGCAGTGTCACTTTTAGCACTTCAATGTTGTGTCGCTCTTCATTTTCTAAAGAAGATAAGCACCTCACAAATTTTTGAATTAAAATCATCATAAAGATTCAAGCGATGTTATGCGAGCGACAATCTTCTCATAGAATTTGAATAAGGCTCAGACAGCCGTGGATCCTTAAGAATATCCACCATAAAAGGTTGAGAATGATAAGAAAGCCTATATAAATGCCAATATATGTGGACCTACTCACAATATCATAAAAAGGTAAAACTAGCTTAGAGAGAAAGATATATCTTATTGAAAAATATAAGCTATTACAAAGAACTATAAGCTCAGAGAAAAAACCACAGAGGATATCAATAGATCTAAAACTATGAAAATAAACTCCTACGAAAGAAGTATAAGAAAAACTCGATTTCTTGAATGATTGATCAATTCCTCCCTTCTCCTCTGGTCTCCCTTTTGTAGAGCGGATGAGGCAACCCCACAAAAGCCTCTTCACTTTTTTATGGTTTTTTTTACACTTTAATTTCCTCATCGCTTACCTTAGTACGTTCTAATTGATCGATCATGGACTGATTATAAGCACATTTATGTGTTTCGAGTCATTAATCTTTCCGTTTCTAAGTTTCTCAGGTTCCTTCTTCTACCGTCACAATTTTTAGCATTAACAATAACATATATAGTACGATATAGCTTTATTTTGCAATGTTAGCCGGCTCTTTGTAACTACCTGCTTAATTACGAGGTTCCATAAATTTCTTAAAATTCAAAATGATTGGTTTGTTAGTTAGTTGTGCAGTCTTTTTCAAATAGCCTTCATTAGGATGTTTCTGGGTGATAATCTTATATTTATTGTGGCAGACAGAAAACTTATTAAAGAAAAAGAAAAAGAGACGCGTTCCTACCTTTTCAACACATTGTGGGTGCCTTCTTCTGTAGGAAACCTAATCATATTAAAACAAATAATGGTTTAGCAAATAAACCACTGTTATTTCACGAACAGAAGATATTCAGCTTTTCACATTCAACTGCCTGTTTTTATTTTCAAATTCAATTATTCTCTACTTTCAAGTTCTTAATCTGATCAAATAAGCACAGGAAACTTGTCATTTTATTTGATAGAAAAATTATACATCAAGAATCATCAATTTCATATCTGTTCTATGCAGGAAAATTCACAAAAACAATGTATCTTGTGTCGATTTAATGCGTTGCAGCAACAATAATAAAATTGAACTGCATCAAGAGCATTAGCTCAATGGCAAGGTGCTCTAGCGCCGTTGGGGATGGTGGGGAGTTCGTCTTTCATAGGGTGCACGTGTTAGGCTTCGACCTCCTAGGGTGTACCAGTGAGAGTGGGTGTTAGGCTTCCACCTCCTCTTGTAACAAAAAGAAAATAATAAAATCCAACTTAAAAGTAAAACAAAAACCAGATGCTCACATAATTAGGTTCTGTAGATTACTCACAACTCAAAATCGAGTTTCTAGATAGAATCGGTGGCGGCATATTTAAGGCAATATTAACTTGCCAACGTAAATTGATTAAGATTTTACCTCAACCAATAAACTTTGCCACCATCAAATCGGCGGAGTTTCTAAGCAAATCATGGGTTTTATCCAAAGTCAACTCGCCGCCGGCATTATTGGAACTATAAACTTATGAAATTGTGCGTGTTAAGATCGAGACTTTAGCTGCCATACTCGTTTAAGAACTGCTGCGAGCATATAGCATTGTCATCTAAGCATGGCTTTATTTAGAGACCAAAGAAACGAGAGGTGGTAAATAAAAGTCGGAGGGGGAGCGTCGGTGGATATCATCTTTCTGGGAAGTTTTTGTTCGGAGACAGTTGGATTGTATCATATGCTCCCCTACCGGACGAAATCCCCGCTCTCCTCTTTCCTTGTTTCTTCTTTTAGTGAGCCGTCACCTTAAGAGAGAAGCAAACGCGTGCGATTTCACAACTTCCCTTCTTTTTATGAGAGAAAAGTACCAGTTTTTCTAATAGTTGCTATTTTAAGACAAAGTAACTTTAACACTTCATTTATGTCTCGTTTTTTGCTTTTTAATGGTCGAAATCTCTGATTGAATAATGTTCAAAAATATATCACGTTCTTTGTTCTCTATTTATTGCATAAAATGAGAGGGGGAGAGTCCCGACGGACCGCCCAGAAAGACAATAATTCTACCTGAAGCGTCACCTCCCAACATCCGCGTTCGTCCTCTTCTTATTTTTCTCTAAACGACGGTACCAATTGGGACAAGAACAACGATTCCGTGGTCACGAACGCCAGCCACCAACCTTTCTTTCTCCTCATTCTAAGAAAGGTTGTGGGGGGAGAAAATGATGTTTGATTTCAAGCAAACCCGGTTTCGCTGTGTTCTTTTTTGCCTATTTCTCCTCTTTCTGCCCGGTACGCTGTCGTTCAATGTGCAGACGTTCTCACTTCCGGGTATTACTCTTTACTGATGTCACCAAGATCAATGTAGCGTTTCTTTCCTTTCTTTCTTGTAATCGGGATTGTTGGTGTTTTGCATCTTCGCATAAAAAATTGCAGAGGACGCGAGGATTAGCTTCTTGGTACCTCATAGGAGGATTGCCGCAGAGACTTCGCCATCTCCAGCAGGAGCCGTGCAGGAAAACAGCTCGTTCATCTTAGCCGCGGATCGTACGTATAGGAAGGATCCTCTTGACGGATTCCGACGATATACCGGCGGGTGGAATATCAGCAACGTCCATTACTGGGCTGTACGTACTTCTCTCTCTCTCTCTCTCTCTCTCTCTCTCTCTCTCTCTCTCTCTCTCTCTCTCTCTCTCTCTCTCTCTCTCTCTCTCTCTCTCTCTCTCTCTCTCTGTGGTTCTGAATCTTCTGATTTGCCGGGAAATGTCTGCAGTCAGTGGGCTTCACGGCAGCGCCGCTCTTCGCGATCGCCGCAATATGGCTGTTATTGTTCGGACTCACGCTTCTCATACTCGGTTGCGTGTATTGCTGCTGCCGGCGTCGGAGACGCGGCTACCCTTATTCCAGCACGGCTTATGCGCTCTCGCTCATCTTCCTCATTCTTTTCACCATTGCTGCCATGTAATAAGTTGCCTCTCTTGCTCTTCATCATCTCTCTTTGATTTGTTCCACAGCTTTTACTAATTCTCTTGTGCCATATCCTTTCAAGTTATGCGGATGCAGTAAATTGCCTTTTTTAACTTTAGAAATCTTACGATTCTGTCCTTCAAGTAAATTGCCTCTCTAACTCCCCAATTTTCTCCTTCCCTTTCTTATTTTAGCTTTTATTGTGATTCTTTATTCTGTACTCTTGATTAACTAGGGCTGGTGTATTCAATTCCCTCTCCAACTCCCCATTTTTCTTTGTGTGTCTTTGCATAGTTTACATTGGTTGAATATTTTATTCTTTGCTCAGATTAAATTTCGGCCTGTGTACTCTCTAACTCTCTTTTCTCCCTTTTCTTTCCTTTAGCAACTTTGGTGGTCTTATTCTGTTATTTGTTCTTGTTTAATTTCTCTTGCCTAGTGTGGGGTGTGTGGTCTTGTACTCCGGCCAGGGGAAATTTCATGATAGTACCACCAGCACGTTGGATTATGTTGTGGGTCAATCTAATTTAACAGTCAGCAACTTGAGAAACTTCTCTAATTACATGGCTGCTGCAAAGGGCATTGGAGTTGATCAGATCTTTCTTCCAGCTGACACCCAGGAAAAGATTGATACCTTACAGACCAAGCTCAATTCCACGGCCAATAATCTTGCTGACACTACTGCCAAGAATTCAGACCAAATTCGCAATCTTCTGGACTCTGTGTAACGACAAGTTGCTTCATTGCTTGAAAGTTTGCTGCTTTTTCAGACTGTAAATGCCTATTCGTTTGGTTGTTCTGACTTTTCATTTCTTCATTTATCTGGGAATGCAGGCGCCTTGATTTAATCATTATTGCTGCTGTAATGCTCTTTCTGGCGTTTCTGGGATTTGGTAATAAGTTTTCTCCACCTTCTGAATTCTATGTTTTGGGTTCTTTTATAGTGTGAATCTTCTAAACTTGTTGTCTTTCTCTTCTCTGTTTTGGTTGTAGTGTTCTCCATATTTGGCTTGCAAGTTCTTGTCTATATGTGAGTGAATGTTTTATGGTTCTCTACTTTTAACCTCGTTTTCTCTTTTTGCATATTGTTGTATTAGGGTAGTAAAAATGATTTTCCTGATCCGTGGTGCATTGGTGATTCTGTTTGATGCAGCTTGGTTATTATTGGATGGTTGCTTGTGACTGGCACCTTTATCTTATGTGGTGTATTCCTTCTACTCAACAAGTAAGAGCTTTTATTCATTTCCATGTTCCTTTTGGAGGTTAAACTGATTAACTATGAGAAGAAGTATACTCTCTGTTCTTGCATAATATGATCTTGACTCTTTGATAGTTTGTTGTCTTGCCAAAACATGTCATCTAGTGGTTGCTGTTGTGTACGAAAGAGAATGTTCTGCTCCAATGATGAGCTTGCTCATGGCAACTATACGTCACCATCTTTTTTTCTGTACAAAAATTCTAATATACAATTGGGTTGTTTATGGTAGAATCAGTTCTTTTACATAAGTGATCTGATATTAATGAATGAGATCAAATCTACTCCATCCAAAACATGGTTGTAAAAGGAAAACTACCATAGTCCCTTAATGGTATTGAGGATGTCTAATTTAATTGATCCAAAAGAGCATTGGTTTCTTTGATGTCACTAAGAATTCTGGGTCAAAGGTGAGCGACGCTTCTCTAGAGACCTATTATTGAATCTCCAGCAATGCACTGAACGGCAAATTCAGGCCAATCAAAATAATATATGTATTAGAAGGATGTGAAGCACTTTGCGCATTGATCTCATTTGTTTCTTTCTTTGCCTCTTTTTTATGAATTATTCTGTAGTAGTTCATATGTATTCCATTCACGATTCTTTGGATTATCCAGCATCAGAGCTTGGTCCTTTTCTGTTAGGATTCTACAAAATTACACTACCATCATCCATTTCCTTGCAAAATAATGTATCTTTCATCCAGGATTCCAGGGACTTTTCAATAGGCAGCAGATCTAGTGATTCCAGATGGGGTTAATTTTTATCTTAGATCACATGATTTTGGATAAAGAAATATTGGACTGATTGGGGGAATATATTTCATAAATGATTATTTCTCTTGAAAGCAAGAAGCTGGAAAACGTTTTACACTGCAATTACAGGTTCGAGGAATTGATGGGTTTGTCATGAGAATTATCTTTAATGAATGAATAGTTTTTACAAGACCAGCTTATAACCATATTATGTATAGTGGCTACTGTAACTTTTAACTTATTATGTCAAGAGCAGAGCTTGTTCAAGGTATTCATATTGACTCTGCGGCAGCAATCTTAATGCAGAAATTACACGTGGAACCATTTTTATTTTCTTTTGGAGAAAATCATCGTGCAAGCTTCAAGAAAGATCAGTAGTATATCTATTTTGGATCTCTTTGGTTTGACAGTTTTGTGAGAGACTGTTGCAGCTCATTTCACCAGAATTTTGCTCATCTAGAGTCTGGAATCGAAAAATTAGTCAGGTTTTCTTTCCTTTTTTTTGGTAACCATTTGCAAGATTGTCTGCTGTTGCCTCTCGTAAAAAGTATATTGAGGATCTGTCCTTGGGAAATCTGATTTCACATAGTGAAAGTAAATTTTTTTGGTTGACCATATTACTTTTTTATCAAGGAGAATTACTTACCTTATGCTCTCAATCAAAAATAGAGACCAATGACGTGATTAGGATAATTTTGTATTGATCCATAATTCGTCAAGCTACCACAGTGTTTCTTTAATGGAGAGTCCTACATAGCTACTAAAACTTTTTTCCCTGAAACTTCGAATTGTATTCCCAATGTTTGCTGAGACAAGCCTTTGCTTGAAGGGACTCCAGACTGGTCCATGTGTCCTTATAGTGTATATGATTCAGCATTGAAAGTCAAAAGTGACTACTCGTTTAAAGGATTTGGTAGTGTCTTCTAAATTTGGAATACAACAACAACTAAGCCTTTTCCCATACTAGATGGGGTCGGCTACATGAGCCCTATCACGTGCCATGTTAGCAGTTAACTCACAATAAGCTAGATCATTCTTTATTGTTTTTTTCTAACACTTTTGTAGCCATCCTCTACCTCTTTTAATACTTTCAAAATCTAGTTTTTCATACCTTCTTAACGGTTCTTCTTTTGATCTTCTTTCTATATGTCCAAACCATCTTAAATGATATTCTGTCATTTTATCCTCTATTGGTGCCACTCCTAATTTATTTCTAATAGCCTTTTCTTGTATGACCACTCATCCATCTTCATTTTTGTCACAAACATCTTTTATACATGTTGATGATTGACTCTCTAACACTCTGAACCATAAAAACATGGCAGGTCTAATTGCTGATCTATAATATTTACCTTTTAACTTTAATGGTATCTTCTTATCACAAAGTTTCTACTTGGCATACTGTTGCCTTCTCCAAAATTGCATAAGGAAAATCTAACTATTTGAATCCATTCTGTAAACGCGGAATAATCTCCATGGTAGACTACCAACCCTTTCTTCCGATTTACCACTGTTTTCTTCCCATGCAAAATTCGATGCATGATCACCTAATTTGTTTTTGTACTGAACGGTTTGTGAATTTTCTTGAAACTTGTGATTTTAAATCTTTTAGGAACTTATATCGCAAAGTTTTTAGTTTCATTTTCTGGATTCACTGATATTTATGTATGATTGAAGTAACCTCAAATTCTCAGTCAGCATATTTTATTATTATGTTTCTTTTTTCCTACGTTGTTCATATATCGTTTCCTTTTCGATGTCTCTAGTGTACATATTTATTTCCTTTTATTTTGCCAATTATGCCAGTGTAGTCTCTGATACCTGTGTTTCAATGGATGAGTGGGTCCAGCACCCCACTGCAAAGACGGCTTTGGATAATATACTTCCGTGTGTGGATGTTGGTACTGCTAATGAGTCCTTATACCAAAGCAAGAGAATCTCCTATCAAATAGTCAATGTTGTAAACCAGGTGGTTCTGAACATTAGCAATCAAAATTTCCCGCCTGCTGCTGCTCCACTTTATTATAACCAATCTGGACGATTGGTGCCCCCTCTCTGCAATCCATTCAATTCCGATTTGGCCGACCGGCAATGTCAAGCTGATGAAGTCGACTTCAACAACGCAACACAGGTAAATTGACCTTGACGTACACTGCCTCTGGAGCAAAGTTTGGATCATCTGTTGCATCTCTTTCACTATTTGCAATCATTCTTCAGACTTACTGTTAATGTTGTATAGGTTTGGAATGGATATGTATGCCAAGTCTCATCATCAGGAATATGCACAACCACCGGCCGACTTACGCCATCTATCTACAGCCAGATGAGTTCTGCGGTAAATGTGACCTATGGTCTATATCGCTATAGCCCTTTCCTGGTGCAACTGGAAGATTGTACTTTCGTGCGCGACACATTCTCTACAATCAGCAGCAATGAGTGCCCTGGACTCCGGAAATACAGCGAATGGGTCTATATTGGCCTGGTCATGGTCTCAGCTGCTGTCATGCTCTCCTTGATCTTTTGGGTTATATATGCCCGAGAACGACGGCATCGCAAGTATAGTAAAATGCAACCCTAGATGCATCGAGGATTGATGCAGATCGAAGCGCTATTTGGGGATTCAAGAAACTTTTTTGGAACACAGATGCTTTTAAGTTGAGGCTAAGGTGATGTAGATATATGATGTGCCTCAATTGCTTCTCACGTAGCTGGTGTGGTACCAAGTGTTGTATTTTATCTGTCACCAAATCTTGTTTCAGTTACTTGTGTGTTGTATACTTTGGATAGAGGAACAACCATGATCGTGTTATTCAAAATTTGGGTGGAGGATCCACTTATTCTAATTCTACTTTTGATTTCTTATTAGTTGATTACGAAACAATCGCAACGTGGTTGCTCTATAAAATGGAATCAACAGTTTTTCGTGTTACTCTTCCAAACCCCTTTCGTGTGATTAACAGGAATTTATTGTGATCATCTAGTAATTAACACCGATACCTAAATGTCATACTCTCTTTTAAAGCCCAATTTACTGTGCCATCTTCGATATGAATTGGTTATACTTTATTGTTTCATTTCATAAGTTGTCTTGGTCTTGGTCCTTTTAATGAAAAGGTCTTAAGCTTTGTTGCATAATTACTCTTGGCATGAAAATCAGAGAAAAGTTTTCAATACTCCCAAGCTTGCGTTTATAGGATAATACACGAGGAAAGACTCCTTGAGAAATCTTTGAAGAAATCTTGGAAGAGCTGCCTGCGACCATCCATCCATTCTGTCAAGTCCAAAGACCAGATGGTAGAGAAGGGAAAAGAGGTCGACCAAGAAGGAATTTGCCTCTTGATGCTGATATCTCAGAGAGGTATCACACACGCACACACACACAGAGAGAGAGAGAACTTGGATAGAAGAAACAGCTTTATTGATTTTGATGTATAATCCTTCATCGAGGGTTGCCCCGATTATATTTTATTTTGATTTCAATGTGTTTTTCTTTGGAAAGATAAATTTAAGGAGAAGCGAACCATGATGACGAATCATAAATTTAAGGAGATGCTTAAGAAGATGAAGAATTAAGAGTGATGATACGTTTTACAGTAAATATATATGAGATAATTTGGCTTCTTTCTTTTAGTGATGAGTGCACATTAATGTTTTCTATGGACTGTTTTCTTCTTTTGTTTCTGTAGAATTTATGATTTCTCCTGGTGTTTTATATTTTGGATTCTTATTTATCCTACCATTTGAAGGCGTACTGGTAAGCCATGGAATACATGGTCCGATACATTATTTACAGCATTGGTTTAACCCGCAATAATTAGTCTAACCTTAACAACTTAATCTAACCTTGCTAGGCCCTGTTTCTCTAAATAGCCCAAGCCTTCGTACTCCATCCAGTGGTGGAGTGGGCTTGAAATTCTGAAAATTTTCAAAAGAATTTAAAACTTTGAAAGCCCAGTTCACCCGAACATGAAGGCTCCCACACTGTGGAAGGAACCTGTCTTAGGTCCTTGAATTTTAAATTATCGATCTTGTGTTCCATTAGACACTTATAACATACAACTTAGACTTAGACTTAGGCCGTACCCAACTTTTGCTTTAGGAGTGTTTGATTGCAAGGCCAAGGCGACGGTGGGCCGCTCTGTAAGCCTGATAATCAGGTAAAAAGAAAGATTACACGACCTCGCTGCATGCCAAAGCTTACAATTGGTTATAACGAAACTAGAATTGTCGTTCTAATTCCATAATCCCAAGCCTCGTATTCAAAGAAGACTACGGAATTAAAACTATTTTTCTAGTTTCAGTGGTGGCCGGTCTCGCTAGGCATGTTTGGTTTTGGAAACTTAGAATCGGAGGAAGCGGTTCTGGTTTCAGTTTCAGCGAAACTGATGGTTTTAGGAACAGTTTAATTAATATTATTTTTATATTCTTTTTAAAAAATTATCTTTTGAAACGAGATGGTTCGGTCCTAGATCTAGTTTGAAAATTACTTCCAAACAAATGGTTTTACCGCCAATTTAATTAATATTATTTTATATTTAAAAAATTATCTTGACTGGCTGACAGGTGGTCACTCCAGCTGTGAAATGACCATGGATGAATAAGTAGGCATCAATTAATAAACGGTTTTAAAACATCGGTTCCGGTTTCGAGCCAATTTATGACAACTATGAACAGTAACTGAATCGGGGAGTCTCTAGATCCGATTATAGTTCCATAACTGATTCAACTGATTTTGGTTATTGGTGGTTCTGAAACCGGTTCAGTTGCGGTTCTAACCACCGAGTTGGTTCCGAACCGGCCGTGTCTACTTTAATAGATGCAACGTCATTCAATCAGGCGGCTAATTTTTTTTTTTAATTATAGTTGGTGTTGAAGCCTCCTAATCAACCTTCCTTTTTTTATTAGCCAACCTTAAAACTTGACATGGCTAGCATATATAGAAGTTTTAATAAAAAATAATAATGGAAAAGGTTTATTTATTATTTTAATAATATTTTAAAATATACATATGAGATTGGATACCATATAGGGTCACTAAAGAGGGAAATATTTACCAAAACAGGATCGTTAAAAGGCTATTTGCAGATAGCTCGAATATGTTCCTAAAAGTACAAATACGCTCCTGGTTTCCTTGAAATCCTTTTCTTTTTCGAATAAATGTTTCCTTTGAGAACCACCTCTTAAACGTGATACATAGAAAAAGTTAGGACTCTCCCTTGAATGGAGTCAATTGGAGACGTGATTATGTTATAGTTTACTACGTTTTTCTTTCTTCGTGTAGCATGAAAATGATGCGTATAAAAAGCATAGAAAAAAATATTTAATAAGAAAAACAACAACAACAACAAAGCCTTTTCTCATTAAAGATGGTGTGGGCTACATGGATTCTTTATTTCTACAAAGCTCTATCATGTGCTATGTTAGGCTTAACTCAACATAAGCTAGATCATTCTTTATTCTTTCTTTTCAATACTTTTGTAGCCATCTTCTATTTCTTTTAATACTTTCAAAATCTAGTTTTTTTACTTTCTTATATGCGCTTCTTTTTATCTTCTTTTTATATGTTCAAATCATCTTAAATGATATTCTCTCATTTTATCCTCATTGGTGTCACTCCCAATTTGTTTCTAATAACCTTATTATGTATATGCTTTTTCCTTGTATAACCACTCATTCATTTCATCTTTATTTCTGCCATAGACATCTTTTGTATATGTTGATGATTAATTGCCCAACACTTAGAACAATAAAACATGGCAAGTCTAATAGTTACTATTTAACTTTAATGGTATCTTCTTGTCAAAAAAAATATTTGATACCCTCTCCATTTTAACTAACCTACATTAATTCTATACGTAACATCTTCATCAATTTTTTCATCACTATGAAAAATTGACCGGTATTTAAAACTTTACTTTAGAGGAAGCTCACCATTCTTATATTATAGAGTTATACATCATCAAGTTTTGATCTTTTCAGATAAGAGATCGAGCAAAAAGCCCATAGTTCTTCCTCTTCTTCTTCTTCGAGAAGAAAATCAAGCAATGTCCTCTTCCTCTGCGTCGAGGAGTCATGCTACACCTTCTAGGACTTGCCTGTGCTCACCTACGACTCATCCTGGCTCCTTCAGATGCAGCCTTCACAGGAACGTCGCTACAAAGGGTTCGGCTCGGCCTTCGATCGCTCCTAACTCCGGTTCTTCCAAGGCCAAGTTTGATCCAAAGAGTGCCAAGATTGGAGGCCCTCGTTTGATTAAGAGAGACTTACTTTTACCTCGGGATATGCAACCCTCGTTGCAAAATCTTCACAGAAGCAGGAATTTTCAAGCAAGGCCGACCATGTTTTCTATTACCAATTCATGAAGAAGAAAAAGAAATAAACATAAAAGAGGGTGAATGAATGTCAAAATTTGTATATTTTTGGTGTTTATTACTTTTCTTTTAGATTGCTATCTATTATTGCGTGTTTGTAATATATAGAGGTACATGGTACAAGAGAGTCATGCGATTTTGTATTTGGATTTTGTTGCTCATCGATGAGAAGATGAGAATGGGTAGGTTTACGCGTCTTGATTGGATGTTTGGTTGCCATCATCATGTCTGCTGGTTGAAAATTTCCCATACGGATTCAACTGTTCTTGTAAATTTGTAAGGGGAAAGAGATCTCTACTTTGTCTTTTAAAGAACTCTTTTAGAAGAAAAAGAATTGCCTTTCAACTGTTCATTACAGTATATAACCTAATCATTCATGTATTTTGATTATAGTGGGTGACCCTTAATTATTTCAAACCAAATAAATTAATATAAAATTTGTCTGTCTAATCGTATAATGATGGTATTTCGATTCACAATCTGGTTTATCGATAGAATCGATATCAGCAACATAGGCATTTTGATCCACAACCTGATCTACTGACAAATTTTTTATAAGCAACATCAGTGTTTCGGGATCGTCGATACAAATAACGCTTCTTGGACGCTGAACAAAACCAAAAATTTGATGAGAACAAAATCAAAACGATGAAGTTCTTGATTTTTGTTTCTTTTGGAGGGTCCACATAACTCTGTATAAAATTAGAGGCTTTTTGACATAACTCTCTAAATGAGGTTTTTTGAACGTGCTCTGTAAAGAAAATAATATTTTTAATGCAGATTTACTGCGGTAAATCGATGAGGGGTCTCTCTGTCCACGTGAAGAGTTATCAGTGTTCATTATGTAGTATGGATAAGCATGAGGTGGGTCCTAGATTTCGTCAATCGTTCACTCCAACACGAAAGTTTTGGTCCCCACGAAAGTTAAGAGTTTGTATCTAACTGCTCCATCATCCACAATCAATGAACATTATAATAAGCTTTTTTTCGTGTCTGGCCAATCAAAATGAATTATAATAAAAAGTTGAATATTAGATACGTAAAGCATGAACTGCTTCTCGTATAAGAAAAAATTGCTTTCATTTTTTCTTTTGTTTCCTTTTTTTAGCTTAAAAGGTTACGTGGAGAGCAGTCAGCTAAGTTGAGCAAGAGTGATTAATGAAATCAATAAAGTAAAGCTTAAGCGAGAACCCTTTCCTTGTAATGAGAGAGAGGAGTGTTCTTGGTTTGGTTGTAGCTTCAACTTCGAACCAAACCGTTACAATTCTTGGTATTTTAGAGAATCGAATCAAACCGTAGCATCATCAAAACCAAACCAACGGTTTCGATTTAGTTCGGTTCTGAATCACGTTTGTTACTAGAGTGCAACGTAGGAGCAACAAAAGATAGTACCCTTCTTCACAAAAAAATATTTACTATTATGTAATCAATGACCATGTACAAATACTACACTTGATCTTAGCCAACCACGTACAAATACTACACGATCTTAGCCAAAAGGTCGAGAAAGGATGTCTGGCTCAATGCATCTTTTATCATGTTTCGTGTTCAATATGGGATTAAACTTATTCATCATACACTTGATTCGGTTTGGTTCTTACAGTTCTGTTCTAGCACTAACCGAACCACCAATTCTAGCCCTAATAGAACTGAATCATTCAACATCTAACATATAGAATCGAATCGAACCAAAAAAAGGGTCAGTTTGATTCGGTTGAGTTTCATCCGTTCCTTAAACACCCCTAATAACATAGGATGAAATAAAATAATCTAGAAAGTAAAGCATGAGGATACCCACATAATTTTGGGTAATTATTTGAGTTTTGGGTAGTCTTTATTGACACGCTAAGAATGCTGAATCGCCCTTTTCTCTTGTTCTATTGGCTTCTCCTTTTTAATAATTACCCAACTTGCCTTTATTCTTGCACTTTTATGATCTTTTCTCGTTTCTTTTTGAATTATTAAGCGTTGGTAGATGGACATGATCGTGGCTTCTCGAGGCATTTAACCAGTAATTAATACAGTGCACATATACGTACATGTTTGTGTTTAATGCGTATTTCTACATGTATTATCTATTAAGGCTGGCGATGAACCATACAACACAAAAGAGGTTGGCGATTTCGCCTCTCGGTCGCATTTTTCTGAACAATAAGTTGGATTAAGGATTTAAGCTTCGTAATTAAATTAAAATCAATATTAACATACACAAAATAATGAAACTGGTTGCGATATGCTCTCTCTCTCTCTCAATAATTCCCCAAATAAACTGTCAATGGATAAGAACAGATCAGACGGGGAAGCGACTTTCTGCGCGAACGTGGTCCTGGGGCCCGTTATTTTGCTCCTCCCCACAACCCTCCGCTCGTTATCTTCAAAAGGAAATTAAACCCATTATTCGGCGTTTCCTCTGTTTTACTTTGGGAATTCATTTATTTTATTTGAAATTATTTACATCTACGGTAATTCACTACCCATGAATTCTCACCTCCTTTTTCCCAGTCGAGAGACACTCAATACACTTCATTGCAGTTGAAATTACTTTGTGAAGCAGTTGAGAGACACTCAATACACTTCATTGCAGCTCTTCTGGTTTGCACCTCGTGATAATGTTTATCATCTTGTTGGGTTTACTTACAGTCTGCGATGAAGATACGTTACTAACTCAATTATGTTTCTGAATTAGAAGGCGCATTAACTTTGTCCAGCTTGTCCATGGAATAAAGAATCCACAGCCAGCAGTCAACGTTAGAATCTCGGCTCATGCTCTCTGTTTTCCCGTTTTAACCGCTGCCGATTAACCGCCAAATGAATATGGAGGGAAAATTCTCAAGTCTTGCTCCAATTTAGTTGCAGAGTTTTTCCTATCATTTCTAGCATCAATGGGGACCAACATTTGAGGCAACTTCATGGTTTGAAACCGGTTGTTGAGAAAGTGTAATCCCCAAACGATCCTGCAATCAAGAAGAAAACGGAAGCGAAATATCATAAGCCTTGGAAATGAAGAAAATGTAAACAAGGTAAAGCCATAAGCATTAAAGAAACAATGTAGAATTTTAACTTCAACCGTCCCCCCAAAAGAGTAACTGAAGAATGCACCACGAAGACGGAACGACGCATGTACGCCGGAGAGCCACATTTGATGCCACGGACGCGGCGAACGCAATCCACACTAATCAACGGAAATTAGTTCCAACGGCCTTTCGCTGACGAATTGAACGACGGAACACACTGCAAAAAGAAAGAGAGCGGTGTTTTCTATGTGTTCGCTCTCTATGAGTCAGTTGTCAATGAATGCACCATGATGATAAGAGCAAAGAGTTTTGATTCAGATCTCATCAGTTCGTACTTTGCAGCAAAGCGAGGTTTCCTAGAATATTGCAACCTTGATTATTTACAAAAGACGTTCATATCATCTTTTTAAGATTTTTATTTCAATGTGGGGTCACCTATCACCCGTACAAATCTGGTAGCGAAAACAAACTCTTCGAGTACGCTTTCTTCTCCATGTTGATAAAAGACATGCTTCAAATATGGTTGATTCCTCCACCCGTCAGCCCACCAATGAAAGGCCGGATGCTAAAATTCCCGGCATCAACGGAAATCAGAGAAGAGATAGGGTGAGTAGGAGGCGCATTCCTTTAGTTTAATGAACCTCGTTATTTTCTTCTTTACTCCAGATCTTCTGCTTTCGACATGATCGAAAGCCGGCTTGGACGCGGCTGAAACGCCGCCCTCCGCCTCTGCTGATGGGAGGTCGGTCGGATCAGATTCACGAGCGCCCTCCTCACCCACTCGCCCTCGACCGATCCAATACGGACGAGCGAGTTCGTCATAGACGACCTTCTCGTGTCGAAACGATTTGGCGGTCCAACGTTCTTATGCAGGCTGCACCGAAAAGAGCCCGGATGCGTCGTCGGCGAACACATGCACGCCTTCTTCGGCGCCGGAGATGTCACACCGCTTCGCTTCTTGACGACCCGGTCCCGCATAGACGAAACGGCCGTTCCGGCGAGAGTACGGCTAGGAGACCTCGATCTGTCAAGCGAGAACCTCACGGACGGGGTCGATGACCCCGATCCGTAGATATTCGTCCTTGACGGCAATGCGGATCCGGTAAAGAAACCCGAGGACGACAAAGAGAACGCCGCAGACGTCGAACAGAAGGATGAAGGCAACGCCGAGTGCGAGGAAGTGGAGACAAACCTTCCGTTAGGGGAGATCGATCTCTGGAATCCGCAGTTGCCACTTGGTTTCGCCCTCGTGTATGCCATTTCTATTCACAGATATCAGCACAGCAACGCAAAGCGAGAGAGACACAGAGAGAGAGAGAGAGAGAGTACCTTCGTCTAGAATTTTCCCAAACCTGGTGTCCCTCATACGATAGATTTATAGGGGACGTTTTTTACTGTACGGTTAAAAAACTTGGGTTGTTTCCGTTTTAACCTTCTTTTTTACCTTTTTTAAGATAAGCGTTTTGCGGAACGTAGCTAATCTAGGGTTACGTTTTAAGGGAAGAAATCGTAGGGTATGGTTAACTTAACCATAGTTTGACGCCTGGTTTCGCATAAGCCGTGTGCTACCACCAGCCGGTTTTCCGGTGACGGAAAACCGCCACAGGTTTTCCAGAAACACTCCAACCGCTTTACACGTGCACCAATAATGCTGCCTATTTATATACTTTGGATTATATATTACAAAATATGAATACAAAGTGAGAAGACAAGGGAAAAGTGATGGAAAATTATGATCAAAGAGTAAATACGTTTGAAGATACGAACTCTACGTATGTATCTGTAGGAGCATCCTTGCAGTAAAGAACTAAGAGGAGTGATTTTTCTTTACGTTGGGGTCATCGTTGAGCTTCGTTCCTCTCGACTGCCTTCTTTCTTTTTCTTCTTTTGTGAGAGCATAGCTGAAGCCATTGATTTGTTTATAGTATTTCGAGGGATAAAGGTTGTCATTGTGCTGGTAATGTACTTGTTTCATTATATGAGTTTTATAAAGCATTGACAAATCCCCATATTCTTGCTATATGTTGGTCGATTGAGTAGAGGTGAGCATAATTCAGTCATTACTGAACTGAATCGAATCAAAATTTTTAATTTTGTTTCAATATCAGTTTAAAATTACATAAAAAATTAGTTTCTTGGTTCAGTTCGATGTCCAAAGATCCAAAACTAGACAACCGAATTCAAACAAGTATTGCTTCCTCGTCATAGCATATTGCCTTTGTCCTATAATTTGTTGTTTATCATATCATTTACTTATATTTAAGAAGTCCAAAGTAAATTAAGAGATGATGAATCATAGAGTTCATTTTAATGATGTGAATCCTGTGACTTTGTGGTATATAAAATTATAGGTGTAATTCTTACACTCAATGTAGTGATGCCTACTATAATTGTTGATATAATTATATGAATGTGAGCTTATTGTGAAAATTGATTGTTTTGCTTAGTAAAAATGTTTAAAGTTTGTATATATATAATATCTTAGAATTCAGTCATAAAACTCGAACCGAAAAACCAAACCAACAAAATAATTTGGTTAGTTCGGTTAAATTACCTTTACAATTTTACAGGGTTTCTGTTTTCAAATTTAAAAATAATTTGGATTTTGGTTATTATTAAATCGAAGCTACCAATACACACCCCTACTATTTGAGTATATTTTGTACTTGATTCTTCGAGTCAACCACTTGATTTATTCCCTCTGGAGAATTGATACCGCCAAACGAAAGTTTTTGGAAAGATAAATAATTTAATATATTAAAAAGATTTTTAATGTTTATACTTGGAAATGTATGGAGTGAGTTGAATCCCTAACATTCTAAGCATCAAATCACAAGTAGAACCCTCTCGTTGAGCTGCATCCAGTCCAGGAGGTCGATCAGGTTCTCTCTTCTTCTTTCCTCAAGACAAGCATGGTGAAGCTAGAGATGGTAATATTGGTTTGACCTAATCAACCCCGACTCGAACGGGGCATGAAATATCTCAACCCAAAATTGAATGTGTCGGGTATGAGAATAAGATGCCCCAATCCATACCCGACCATGTACTTGCCATGACCTTAATCACATATATATAAATATATATAGAGAGAGAGAGAGATGAGGTGTTAGCTGCGTAATGTTTGATGCATAATCTTGTACAAACATCTTCACTGTTTGGTTTTTGAGATCAATAATAGATATTTGAATCACTTTGATTCACCAACAGAGGTGTAACACTCGAGCCTGGATATTGATCCAAACTTGAAGTCATGAACAAGAACCATGTCTCTAACAAGGAAGGAAAACCCACTTAAAATGTTTCGTACATAGTATCGCGCTAGCAGCCCAAAACCCAAGTAGGACTCTCACCTTGAAGGATATATAGCACCATGTAATGAATTCCTTTTATCCCTTGAGGCATTTACTTTAGTTGCAAGACTATGTGGCCATCCCTCGAATTGCCACCACCTATATATATATATATATATATATATATATAGAGAGAGAGAGAGAGAGAGAGGTAAATGTTAAAACATGATTTACATTCAAATATCTTCACTATTTGATTGGTAGGATCACCCATTAAAAGTATTATTGTACCTTTTATTTTATTATACACCTCCCTTTTTTGCTTCTTTTCTAAAATGCCATTAGCTATTTCCAATAATTATGAAAATACCTCTCAATCAAAAAATCAGATGTTCTCTCTCCTGTGTGAGCCTCCTTCCAGCCATTTTTTGATCCATTCCTCGCTTGCCAACTCATTTTAACTACCTATTACTCGATCTACAACCATTTTCAACAAAAGAGAACGGATCAAAATCCATCAAAAAAGAATAAAAATAAAAAATAAAAAATTGAAAAATGATAAAAAATGGTCGATTCAAAGGAGGATTCATCGATTTATGCTGTTGATTTTGTTTTTGTTTTTATATTTTGAGTTGTTTTGATTGATTTTTAACTGATATTTTAATCAAAATTGAAAATCAAGAACTAAGGCATCGAAAGGAAAAAAATGCGACTCGGGACCATTGGACCATTTTGACACCCTTAAGGGTGTGTTTGACTTGTGATAACATGTCCTTCGTACTAGAATTAGAAGCTTAGACTCACATGAGTATGTAACTATTATTCTATGTTTGATTCATGAGTGACACCGAAACTTGTATTTCTACGAAAATACAATAAAGAAAACTATGCATGGGTTTTCGTGTAAAGCCCTTGAGTCCAATTACTCTATCTTGGACCGAAGTTTTTGACTCAAATTAGCTTGATCGAACCATAGTTCACACCAAGGATGAGTTTCCCTTTTGATACACAAATCAATGTTCAATTTCCCTAGAACCTTGTATCAAACACACCCCAAGAGATACTCATGTCTTTCATGAGACATAAGGTGTTGTTGTGGTCTTAAACGTCACCGGGCTGCGCTTATTATGGATGATTATTGAGATAAATGTTTGTTATGGACGCAGACTGCCTTCAGATCATTCTACTCACCACATTACACCTGGGTGCCCTTTGTTAATTTTGCTTGGCCGCCATGATAACCAAAATGGACAGCACAAATTGATTTGAAAGAAAGCCCCATTGCAAGAACGTCATCATCTTTGGTAAATAAGGTACGATATTTTTTCTTTTCTTCAATTTCCTTTCACTTTTGAATGACATTCCAGTTGAATTATTTGATTTTCCATGAATAGATGAACCTCAAAAAATGACACAATGCTTAAAATTGGGTGTGCCCAACAAGCAAAATGGGCCGAGCTGACCTTCTGAAAATGATTGCAGACGACTTCTATCTTCAATAAATTGGAGCGAGTATGAGATCAAAAGAATGCAGCATTCAAACACCAATACAAGCCTTATTCAGGCATACCGCAGCACATTCAACGCGTATACTTGGACGCAACAATTAAGAGATTCCTGTCATCTCCTCGGTAGCGAGCCCTCAGTTCTTCGTGCTTACTGCAAATCAAATTTTATACGATTTGATTAGACAAAAAAGTCAATAATTTATCAAGTTCAATCTGTAAACAGTTCTATAGAGGACTGTAAGTTCAACATTCGATAATGCATCAACGTTTGATGATTCATAAGATTATACAACTAGAATGCTCGATCAATAATATGCTCCTGGTACGTTTGAGGGAAAAAGGGGGCAAGCATTTTCTTTTAAAGTTTTTTAGATGCATATGTGAGTGCAAATTACACTATAAATATATATATATATAAGTTATGATAAATGCTCAAACTTCATCCATACTCAAATGTATTCAAACATATTAAAAATAAAGATTTGAATTAAAAGTACGATTTTCACTAGCATATGCACTTTAGGGTGAGATGAGGTCATGTATGATCGAAAATATGAAAAATTCTTTGACAATGAGATGTACTTTATGGATATGAAATACAACAGCCTCACCTAAAATACAAGTATGTCTCGTCTCAATTCTTTTTAGTATGTGACCATTTTACTCGTATATTTTGCATTTAATGCATCATGTTCATTAAATACTTTTTTTTATCACCTCAATCATAAGTTCAATGATCAAACCATTGAGATGATAAAATAGATTTGAGCATTTACTATTTCTTCTCTCTATATATATACTAAATGTATAATATATTTGGACGGATAATTTTTCATAAATATTTTCAGTATTCGATTTTTGAGATAAACATGAGAGGTTTGAATTACTTTGTATTTAATGCACATATGCATCAAATGTAAAGTACAAAAGTATAGAAATGTTTATGCAAGATATCTTTATATTCAACTTTAATTTTAGTGGTATGATGCTCATTTCAAAAGTTACAAATATATCAAGGACACCTTTACACTTATGCCTCTAAAACTAAAGGTAGGCATGAATAGATTGTGACAAAGGTGATAACATCCGATCACTAAATATAATGGTAAATGCTTAAATCCCATCTATTCTCAAATCTATTTTATTATTTTATTATTTTAATTATTCAATACTTAATTAAAGTGATAAAATAAAAGGTATATCCTTTTAACTATCCGTGTAACTTAATTTTTATAAATATCAAAATTACCCTCCACTCTGGCAACAAAGGTTTTACTTAGTATTAGTTGTCTTCTTTGCAACTCCTTATTCTTATGAATCTCATTAATAAACAAGAGAAAAATGAAAAAATGAAATCAATAATAATAAATACGGTTCAATAATACTAAAACAACAATTACAACCATAAAAATAAAAAAGAAGATGAAGAAATTTAAAAAAGTTTAAAAAATAAAATATTATGACATTTTGATGGAAGAGACTTGGCTCAGTTTCATAAACCAAGATCCGCTGGTTTCAGCAAACTCGCACTTTGCCGTCAACAAAGATCCAAAGCTGCTTCATAGGTAGCCGTGCCACCCGCCCCAAGGAAGTGGGGAAAATGCTGCACCTACTGTAGCGCTTACCCATTGCTGCCCATCTGCACTACCAACCAACAAGGAGAGAGAGAGAGAGAGATGGTAGTTCTGAAGGCAGGTAGCAGGCCGCCATGGGTGGGGCTGGCGGCTGCCGTGTGGGTGCAAGTGGGTGCGGGCAACCCTTACAATTTCCCGCTTTACTCTCCAACACTTAAGTCGGTGCTTGGGTACAGCCAGCAGCAGGTAACCTTGCTCGGCCTCGCCAACGACATCGGCGAGAACGTCGGCATCCTTCCTGGAATCGCATGCAACAAGCTCCCTCCTTGGATGGTTCTGATGGTCGGGGCCTTCCTTTGCTTTGTTGGTTATGGAATCATTTGGCTCGCTGTCAGCCAGACCGTCGCTTCAATCCCTTTTATTGTGGTGAGCCTCAAGAAAAGATTTGATTTTCCCTTTTGTTGTTTCTAGAAATCTGTTTAAATGCTTTTCTTTTTCCCTCTTCTTCTTCTTCTTTCCGTTTAATGTTGCTAGAGCTTTCCATAATTGGGAGAGTGAGGTTCGGAAAGAGAATCGATTTTCAAGGTGTTATTTATTTATGTTAAAGTTGGGGAAAGACCAAATATTTGCACTGTGCAACTCCAAAAGATTCGGAAATCGATCATTTGCAAAATGAATGTTTGGAGCGATCTGCAGCTGATGGGGTTATTTGATTTTGTAGTACCAGCTTTATGCATTCTCCTAAGATGCCTTCTTGTTTTTGTGTTACACTGGGATCGGTAAAGTGGCTAATTGAGGTTTCAATATGAGGAGATTTAAGATTAAAATTAGAATTCTTGGCGGTCTTGTTTGTTTCAATAATGCAACTTACGTGTTTCCAGTTAGCATGTAATAATTGGACCAGTATTTGGCTCATTTTATCGTCCATAAGTGAACTACCTGATGACTGAGGAAATATGGTCCAGGAAAACTCTGTCATAGACATTTCTTTGGACCTCCTGATTCCTGAGTTGCCGGACAGATCGAGAATCTGATGAAGACATACTAGGGTTACTTTTTCCATGTTAGAACAGTAAGTTTGATGATAGAATGCTCAACTGACCCTCACAATGTCTTCTTTTGAATTTTGATTACCTTCATTAAGAAATATAGATCCCAGAAAGAGAACAATTATTTTAATTCATGATCTCTATAAAATTGGAAACTTTAATTCCTATTTTGGTTCCTCTTAGGCTTTATACTTCTCTGCACAATCTGATATATCATTTTATTGGGGCCTGGGCCTCCACTGTCTGTATCATCACAATCCATCGGTAGATCATGCTGTCTTATATTATATGTTCAAATCAGGTAACTTTTTCCTCCCCATCTATTTCTAGGCCAAATGCAAGCCCGTCACCCACCTTAGTCTCTAAACTAATTGTGTTCATCAGATCTTTCCCTCCTCTCACAAAAACACTCCTGAAATTTTAGATTTTATCAACACAACCATGTCTTAACTGATTTGGACATCCAAAGTTCCAAACATGAAACTTTATCCTCTTTTATGTCTTAAAATGCTAAGACAGAGCCTTAAATGTTGGACTTAAAGGTATTTAGCTCTCCTTACCAAATCTGAACTTTGGACGACTAGAAGTCCTTTTCCCTATTTTTACATACTTCCTTACCCAACCTGTAATCATTATGCTTGTACCTATTATTTTTGTAATTTCTCATGGTGAGAAGACCACATTGTTAAGCATATTCTTATGGCAAAGTAAATCACTCTCACATCTATTTGAAAAGTACTTTTGTTGTATATTTATTTATGGCTGCATATTTATTATTTTAAAAGTAGTTTTGTTGTTTAAGATGGTTTGGACTTTTCACCATAAAAGAGAAAAAAGATCACAAAAGTGTTGGAAGGAAACAATGAAGAATGATCGAGCTTATGTTGAGTTAACTATTAGCTTGGCATAGGGTCAAGCTCTATGGAAACAAAGAATCCAACCCCATCTAGTATGAGAAAAGGCTTAGTTGTTGTTGTTGAGGTATAGTCACATTGTAGTCTATATCGTTTCCCCTGTCAGATGTCCTTTGTGCAGAGCAAGAAGCTAGTATAGTCAAACTAGGGTTAAAATGAAGCCCAGCACACTCTTTATTTGAGAGCAAGTGGAACATTGCCGAAGATAGATGAGCAATAGGTTAATGCCTAGAATGATTAAGCTAAGTGACATTAAGTGCGTCAAGCTGGAAAACCAAGCACTGCATTTCGAAAATTCAAATTTTGGAAGATGTTGATATGTTTAAAAGACATGAAAGTTGAAGGTCGTGTGTCATATTGGATTCTCTCTCTACACATTTATACACACAAATACATATATATATATATATATATATAGAGAGAGAGAGAGATCATGATACTTCATTTTTTGAATTTTCATATTTTCTCGATACAAGTTTTAGGTTAACAAAACATATTCAAGATGAAGTATCTTGGTGTATGTTATTTGAATATGACATTGTGTTAGTGGATGAGTCTAAGGAAAAAGTTAATAGGAAATTGGATCTATGGAGAGAAATGTTAGAAAGTAAAGGCTTCTGACTTAGTAGAACAAAGACAAAATATATGGAATGTAAGTTTGATCATTTAGGGACTTCGGAGGATATAGAAGTTAAGATTGGTATACATTGCATCCCTCACAATGACAGTTTTAAATACCTAGGGTTAATTTTTCAAAGTGATGGAAAAGTTGATAGAGATGTTACGTGTAGAATTAATGCTTATTGGTTAAAATGGAGAGGGGCATCGGGTATTATATGTGATAAGAAGATACCATTAAAGTTGAAAGGTAAATATTATAGAACAACAATTAGACTTGTTATGTTTTATGGTTATGAGTGTTGGGCAATTAATCATCAACATTTAAAAAAGATGTTTGTAACAGAAATGAAGATGTTGAGATGGATGAGTGGTCATACAAGGAAAGACCGTATACATAATGAGGTTATTAGAAACAAATTGGGAGTAGCACCAATAGAGGATAAAATGAGGGAACATTGTTTAAGATGGTTTGGACATATAAAAAGATGACCCAAGGATGCTCCATAAGAAGATATGAAAAACTAGATTGTGAAAATGCTAAAAGAGGAAGAGAACGACCACAAAAGTGTTTGAAAGAAACAATAAAGAACGATCTAGTTTATATTGAGTTAACTACTAGCATGGCACATGATAGGGCTATGTGGAAACAAAGAATCTATGTAGCCGACCCCATCTAGTATGGGAAAAGGCTTAGTTGCTGTTGTTGTACAAGTTTCAGCAAATCTGTTTACATTTTTATTGAAACATCGTGTAATTTAGGGCAGGTATGAAAGCAATTCGAATATTGGTTTCAATATGATATTTGCAAAATTGGGGTTGGCACATGAGAAGCATGTGGCCACCTTTACTTTGTGTTTATGTAAATTTTCTTTTGCATATAGGATGTTTTCTAGGAGTTCCTCCTTTTGGTCAGTTGTATTGATTCAAAATTTCTAGGCAAGGGTAGCTCATGCAAAGATTGTGGCTCCACTTAGATTGAGTAATTTGCTTCGTTGGAAGGAAGCTAGGGATCTTTGAATGGAATTCTTGCAATATCCATCTTTTTCACAATTAATGTTGTTTAAAAGTTAGCAGGTTAAATGCTTGATCGGATTGAATCTTGCTTCAATGGATTGACCACCTTATGTGGACAGCAGGATTAAGAATTTGGCACCATTGATATGATCTAGCTTTTGTGGCTTCTGGTTAGTTTTATGTTGTATCATAGAATGTATTTATAACCGTTTGTGATATGGCATGCCTCTTATGATAAATGGCCTTAAGATTGTGAGATATGGATGCGCTATTGTTGTATGGTTGAGCCTCTATGGTACAGGCTGAGTATCAATACTTATGTCACCGCTTCTACTTCCCAGTAATTGTTTCCTCGTAACTTCTTTTCATTTAAATGCAATTCCTTGTGGGAGTAATAGTCCAATTTGAATATTTTAGTGTCGATGTTGGTAACATTGTTTAATGCTGATTGAATTTGGTAGATCTTGTAGTGAGACGAACTAGCCTCTCTATTTCTGGTCTGAACTTTTCAAGTTGGATTGACAGAATTTTCTTAGAAGCACTGTGTAGAATGGACCCAGCCATATGTTCACCTCTCTGTGATGTTTAATTTAGGTCATCGCTCGGTTTCTATGAGAGGGACACTTGTCAATATTCAAGTTTTAAAGGCCTATTTGAAAAAGTAGTCCACTTGGTGTCTGTCTGTCTGTCTGTCTCTCTCTCTCTCTCTCTGCATGATCAGCAATGGGCCTTAGTCTCTTTCTTTAATGCTAGAGTAGCTGATATCCCTTCTCCATCTGCATCTTTGGGTGAGAAGAATGAAAGATGCATTAGAATTTAGCAGTATATCTTCTCAAATGCTCTATATGCACTTTTAGTTTTACAGTTTTCTTTCATTATTAATTTCCTATGCGTAATTCATGATCACTTTTACTACCAAAAATGTGCCTTACCTATTTTTGATTGCTGTAGAGTAATAACTGCTATGGGTTCCTATTCCATTTGTATATTCTTTTGAGAGAAATATCCAGGCGCACTGAAGGAAGCTGCCAAAGAAACTTTTGGCACTATATTCTCTCAAGTGTATTGTGGTGTTTCTCAATGCATAGAAAATTTTATAACTAGTTATAGGAAACAACTTTGAAGGAAATCCAAAATTATCATCTAATTCTTATCCTTTGTGATTTTGTGTAGTACTCCTGTGGCCTTTCCACTAACCATGTGAATATGCTAAGTTATCCAGTTTGTTATCATTGATTATTCATAGTATTTTTCTGCAGAAGCAATTAACTAAGTGCATCTAGCTGGCTTATGACTTTTTGTGGAAAATATCAGATGTTACCTAAACTTCATCAACTTGACATGGTTTTCTATTTCTGAAATGCTTCGTAGAAACTTGACACATAAATTTCTAGAAAAAAAAAAACGGTTGGAAAACATTATGGAGAACAATACAATCTTTCTCTACCCTGCTGTAGAGAACACCACCTTTGTTTGGTTCGAGAATGAAGAATATTATTGATAGAAAGTGGCAATTTAACCGAAAAGCAGCACATTCCGGAGCTAAAACTTGGCCAAAGCGTTTTCAACCTTGTTATTCCTGTCTTTCAGAATCCCTTTATCACTGCAGCCATACCTTTAGGCTGGTAGAATACGTTCATATGCAGATGAGTAAAATTTCTACACGTTGCATTAATTATGTGCTTAGTAATTTGTCTGATTGTTTTCTTATCTCTGAAGAGCCTACACCATGATTTGAATGCAAGAACATGCAACAAGCGTAACAAGAAGTTTGTGATTAGCTCGAGCTTGCACATTGGATGGATGGATTGTGCTCAACTGTGAAATGTTTTAATTACTTATCCATATGCTTAACGTAGACCTAACTCATTAAACAGTTGAAGACATAACAGCATTTATTTTCTTCTCTGCAACTAATGCTCTTGTGGTGGTACGTGAAATTGATTTAATATCATTGTAAAGATTATTGAGCTTGTTGGTCTTCACTAAGCTTTTATACACTCTTGAACAAGTCATCACTAGACTCTTGAACTACCCGGGTTTGAGCTTTGCTTGGATGTTCTGCACCACTAATTGAAGAAACATTTTAGTTCAGAATCTTCAGATGCTAGATCTGACTTCTGATACCCTTCTCTGAAGTCCTTATGTATTCACCCAATTAGGGTGGAGAAGACTTTGTTCTTGGTTATTCAGCATAAAATGGAGGAAGAATAAAGGGAGGGGGCAGCAGAAAATTCATCAACAGGCCTTTGTCTGCTTTGATGAGAAAACTAGGGGCAGTTCTGGGGCAATTACCTCCTTTGTGCTTTGCCTTTCCAAAAAAGAAGAGTGGACTGTGAAACAAAGGGAGACGCCTTTTTCAATGCATGTTCTGCTGCCTAGCTCGTCTTCTGCATGGAGAAGATGTATGAAACAGTGCACTTCATGGAGTTATTTGTGATATGAACAGTGAGTGATGGAAAATGCCATTCAGACTTTGGAACATTTCTTTATCAAAAACATATTGGAAGCAACCAAGTAGAGTGACGATTCATGCTTTCACCATTCTATTTCTTCTTTATTTATCTGAATGAATATATCATGCTTTAACTGAGGTTCCTCAGTGTTGATATATGTGCAACTATATTAATGAGGAAAAGGGTTTCAAGATTCCCCAGCCATGGGGACAATTCTTACGAATGGAAGCACAGAGAGTATGGGAAGCCTTTCTCTTATTTCTTCAATTGATGCACTGTCAAAAAAGGACCAAGTTTGATGCTTTTAGAAACAAGAGATGATTTTTTCTTATATTCTTACAAGTGATGCTCAATCTGAAAGATTTTTGGTCCGTGTAGGTCTGGTGTACTGTTATTGCATTTTCTTCTATACATTGTTAAAGTACATAGATCATCAACCTTTACTAAAATGTTGCAGTTATGGATTGCGTCATGTGTTGCTACGAACAGCGGTGCTTGGTTTGGAACTGCAGTGCTTGTTACCAACATGCGGAACTTTCCTCTTAGTAGGGGTACGGTAGCTGGCATCCTCAAAGGTTACGTTGGGCTTAGTGCTGCTGTGTACACAGAAATTTACACAGGCGTGCTTGATGATTCCCCTGAGAAGCTCTTGCTCTTTCTTACTTTTGGAATCCCTGCTATATGCCTTGCATTGATGTATTTTATCAGGCCTTGTACACCCGCATCAGGAGAAGACTCGGCTGTGCATGGTCATTTCTTATTTACCCAAGCAGCCAGCATCTTTTTAGGCATTTATCTTCTCATAACTACCATTCTGGATGATGTTCTCTCTCTTAGTTATGCAACTTCAGTCTTGTTTGTGGCCTTGATGGCTGTGTTCCTTTTGGCACCACTTGCTATTCCCATAAAGATGACAATTTTTCGAGACAAATCCAGAATCCGAAGTGTATCTGATCTGAAAGGTTCTGTGGAAGAACCCTTAGTTGTGGAGGCTACAAGGGAAGAAGAACAGAAAATCAATAGAACAAGTGATCAGAGCACAGTTGATACAATCTCTCAGGATCCAGAGCCATATTTACGTGTTTCCTTGTCGACTCGAAACCTCGGTAGCGTTGAGGAGGATGAAGATGTTGTTGACGTGAGCATTCTTTTGGCTGAGGGGGAGGGTGCTGTAAAGAAAAGATGTAGGCCCAAGAGGGGTGAGGATTTCAGGTTCCTTGAGGCCATAGTGAAGGCTGACTTTTGGCTTCTGTTTTTGGTTTACTTTGTTGGTGTTGGTTCTGGAGTTACTGTTCTGAACAATCTTGCACAAATTGGAGCTGCAATTGGGGTTAATGATACCACTGTTCTTCTGTCTATCTTCAGTTTCTGTAATTTCATTGGTCGTCTTGGTGGTGGTGCGGTGTCTGAGTACTTCATTAGGTAAATCCCTTTATTTGAATTTTGATAGTTTAAACACTTTCTTTGCTGTTCAGTCAGTGAGGATGTGATTCCATTGTCTTTCAGGTCGAAGGCAATGCCTCGAACTATTTGGATGATAGTGTCACAGCTAGTCATGTTGGTGTCACATCTTCTATTTGCAACAGCACTGAAAGGCACATTATATGCTGCAACTGCGTTGCTTGGGATCTGCTATGGAGTTCAGTTCTCAATCATGGTTCCAACTGCTTCTGAGCTGTTTGGGCTGAAAAACTTTGGTGTAATTTACAACTTTATGGGGATAGGGAATCCACTTGGTGCTTTAATTTTCTCCGTGGGTCTTGCAGGCACAGTTTATGACATAGAAGCCGCCAAACAGTTTGGCGAAGGTTCCACTGGTTCAGGTCAGTCATGCTTTGGTCCTAACTGCTTCAGGCTCACATTCTTTGTCCTAGCGGGCGTTTGTGCCGTGGGCTCCCTCCTTGGTGTCATTCTTACTGTAAGAATACGACCTGTGTACCATATGCTCTACTCAGGGGGTTCATTTCGAATTCCCAGCACTGGTCAGCATTAGTATGGTTTCAGTTCATTCATGAGGAAAATGTCGAACCACACTTTAATAGCACCAAGCTGGTGGATTCATAAGTTTTCGGGGACCAGATTAATGTGGTTCTAAAGTCATTGATCTTGAGAAATTTTGCTATAGTTGGCGTTCTTTAATCTGGTTTTGCTGCCAAGTTGCCTCCTCTCAAAAGTGTATTCATAATTTGAAGAGGGATTTCTTGGTCTAAACCGGTTTAGTGGTGTATGCTTTTAGGTACATTGAGAATCTTCTCTTTTCCTGTCATCATCTATTCCTGTAAAATTTATCGGGCCTGGGACGATGCGGTGATATTCGTATGTGTTATGTTCCTATATAATTGGGGAGTGTCTGCAATAAAATGGCCCTACTCACACTTACCACCTTTCTGGTGGAGTGATGTTTTCTTTGTGAAAGATTTGGCGATAATCAAGAAGAAAACCAAGCACACAGAGCTCACCTGGCAGGGCACTCGAATGACAGGATGCTGGTCATGAGTTCGATTTTGCAGGGCGTGTATACCTGGCTTCGGTGTCCCTTACTGTAACAAAAACAAAAGCATAGCTTCTACACTAAGTGTGGTCGACTGTATGGCTTCTTAGCCTCCAATGAGCTCATTCTTTTGTTCTATTAGTTCAAAAGTGAAAAGTTTAGCAACAAGACATTAAATGGATGCATATGAATGCGGAAGCTTTTACTGAAATGGAAAATGCAAATTTTCAACTCAGATTCATCTTAGGATCTGTTGCTACGCACCGCAGGTTTGGATTAGCTGGACTTGGCATGAATTGTTTGTTAATTGCTGCTGGAATATTAACATATACCAAACAAGAAAGCAAGCCTTTGCCCTTTTTTTCTCAAAGAAGGGATATCATAACAAATATCATTAAGATGGTGCGAGAAATAAAAATGGTCTTTTGATATTTTAGCTTAGAAAAGTGCATTCTTTATTGAAAATATTAAATCCAATCGGTTTCTCAAGGTAATAGTACAATAAGGATGATAATAGTATAATAAGGAGGGACAATCCAGGTTCGGTTTCTCAAGGTAAAACGTAAAAGGGGAAAAGAACAAGGAAGAGTACCTAGCAGAGAGAGAGAGAGAGAGAGATTCACTCCTAGAATGGAGTCGAGATCAACATCATGCCAAAGATGGTCATACAGGCTTTGCCTATTCTAGATGGTGAAGAACGTCTCTTTGCCTCTTGCTAGCATGAGTTTGCGGGCCTCTTTGTTAGACGTGTAGATTTCGTTACAATTGATGCTACTGTGCAAAAAAAACTTCTGCCAAAGTTATGATTCATACTCGTATAGTCAAATTTCACAATCATGCTTTAATTATTATCATAGTTGGTAGCTCAAGCATGTTTCTTAGTTGCCTCATAATTGCAAGGCTGATTCAAAGATGTGACAGAGGAATCACAAAACTGGCTAATAGATACACAAAGCTCTGAAGCCAAAAACAGATAGCTTCTCGGTGACTCCAGATTTCACAACAAAAAACCTCTGAATTCGATCATGTAGGTTTCAAATCCTGAAACATGGAAGCCCAGTGAATTTCCTCTTTCTTGCTCTCCAGACTTGGATCAGCAGTCTCAAAATGGCCACCCTTGAGACTGAAAGCCAGAGGACTACCACCAGGAGTAGTTGCAGAGCCAACCTTCATGGGTTTCAACCTACCGTTGCCACTGCCGTTGGTGAGAAGTAGCAATCTGCCAGACTTTGGAGTTTTCGACTTCGTCTTCCTCTTGACAATCCAGCTCTTCTTATGATCCGTCTTGGGCAGGATTGCTAGTGTTGACTCCCTGCCACCATGCAATGCCTGCAGACGCTTAGCTAGATACCTCTTAGTCTGCTTAATTGCTGCAACAAGTCTATACAGCGGCTTCAGCCTCGAACGGTGTTCTCTCTTCGCGAGCTTCAGTATCTCTAGCCTGTGTTTGGCTGTGGAGATGCCCATGCTTTGAAGAAAATCATGGTTGAAGTATGGGATGTCTTCTGCATCAAGCTCATTATTAGCAAATACAACGCCATACTCATACACCAATGAAGGATCAAGACTGGTCTTGGAGAGCCAAGAAGGCCAGTCCATGATCAAGAACCCTTCTAGTTACAGGTTGCTGTGTGATCTTTTCAGATAGAGGAGCCACAACAGAAACAGCAGCTGAGCGAATGGTAAAGTGAGAAGGAAGAAGACAGTAGAGACCGGAGTTATTAGGCTGGCCGCTTGTCCCTTGTCAATTTCTTGATATTTTCTTTCAACTTTTTCTACGAGGAAGTTTATTAATAGCTTTTTCACGAGGTGGGTGGTTGTGACTTGTGAGTGAGGACCATTAATTTGAGCCAAAAGCGTGTCCAGACACATTAGGTACCGTCTCATTTGAGCCAAAAGCGTGTGGAGACACAGTGGGTACCGTTTCTACATTTATTTCACCGAAGCATCCATACGCCATAAAGTTTTCCTGAAAAATAATAGAAATCCCAAAATGGTAGCAATTTTAGACATGACCCGACAACCTAACCCGGAAATCCATATCTAAAATAGAATTAAGCACACCAACGAGTGGAGTTGAGGTCGACCCAAGAGTGACCCGACAAAAAGTTGGGTCGAGTCCGAGTGGACACTAACTCGACCAGACACTTTATCTATGCAAGCAGGAACTCGTGTCCACGACGAACCCTTGAAGGATTCCATTCAAAAAGCATCATCTTCAATCACGACATTGGAAACGGTAAAGTTGGTCGTCACGTTCATGGAGTGATATGCAATGAGGGAAATGAAGTTCACACTCGTGTCTTCTGGAAAGAGTCCCGGAGACGGGTGTGTGTGTGTGGGGGGGGGGGGGGGGTGCGGGGGGATGATAAATCCAGAATTATTATTCAAGAATATAAGAAAAAAAAAATGATCAAGCAACACGCACCTACTGCTAATGACTGGTCATGAAATACCTTAAACGGATCATATGTGTGTATATATATGTATATATGAAACCCATGTTCTACCACCTCTTCATTCGTACCCGCACATTGTTTTTTGTTTTTATTGTGAGTATAATTTTTTTTAAGAAATATTAGAAAAAAGAAGAACAATATTATTAGACTCATATCTCCAAAAACAATGGCCTCATATTCAATCTCTTTCTTTATATACATATACACACACACACATATATATATATATATATATATATATATATATATATATATATATATATATATATATATATATATATATATACATACATGAAGGTAACTTATACCCAATGCATAGATTATTCATATAGTGAAATATGGGTCATTTCATATATGTAAATGTATATATAATTATTTATCATATTTGAAATGTCCAACATGTGGGACATGCTGCTCAAGGAAAAAATGATTCTCATGTAACTTATTGATGTTCCCAACAACAGTGGTGGGGGCCTTCAATCAAATGAATCCAGGTGCAGCCCGATTTTATGCCTGAAATACATTACTTTTCGGTGTGTTAAAAAGGGCCAAGGATCAAGTCAAAAGTCTTCAAACTGAAGCAGGTCACGAGTTTGATACTCAAGGGGCTTGCAGCTAACTGAAGGTCACCAGCTCCATCTCTCTTGCTCTTTCACGAAGCAGGGGTGTTGATCAAACACTTACTTTCCTAAATAGCAAGCACAGCTATGTCTTGGTTGGCTAATTTCACCTCACAGATGCATCTACGTCTACATCTATCAACACATGAAATGATGCTTGGCTAATTTCACTTTATTTTGAAATTCTCAATATACATTGGAATTAGATGATCAGAAAAATACCTTTGACTGACGTCGGAAAAAAATTGAGAGGAATATGTGGCAGACTCTCAAGAAACGTAAGAAAGAAGGGACGCACGAAAGATCCCATAAATAAAGGTACGATGACGATTCATACCCACAATGTAAACAGACCTCGAAGCGTGCAGCAGTGAACAACATAAGAAGTTATTGACAGTAAAAGACGGACTCATTCTCTGTTGCCTCAACAAGAGGTATAAATAGTAATGGTAATCTTTGAAAATTAATCACAAACTACAACTCTTCATTACTTTTGTGTTACGCTTTTTCTTTCTTTTTCCTAAGAGTAGCTTTAAATTAGTGTTTCAAATGTATACCTGAGCACTTTGAGTGCATTGTATTCGTACATGTGCTTTCAAAGATAATCGGTAATAGGCACAGTCGAATTCTCAGGAAGCAATGCTCATCGCTTGAAGCTTTGTTCATAATCTTAAGGATTAGAATTCTCTTCCATAACCCACATCGTATTTCATTCTAGTGGATTCCTACAATTATTGGTCGAATTGCATCGTCGCTTTTAGTAACAACTAGTAAACTATGTATTTCACATTCCTAAAGATTGACAATTCAATAACTTTAATTCTTTTTTAGAGTCTAAACGATAGCTCGCTAACAATATAAAGATGGTTGTGCTAGAGATCATTGAAATACTGGCAAAATGCTCATGAAACTCTTCGAGGCGAGTTTGCTACCAGTCGAGAGAAGATACTGAAAGTAGGATGTCGACAAGCAGAGTATGTGTCAATCCGAATTGAAAGTTAGAAGGGCGAACAAACTTCGCTATATTTAGTGAATCTGTCACAGCAAACGGAGCCGGGCTGTGACAGAGTCACATCCTTTTAGTTGGATTTGGGGTTAGATTTAGACTCAGATTCTTGTTCTACTATCCTGAATCTAAAAGCCAAATATGAAACCCGAATCCAATACAGAAAACCAAAATACATTCTTCAAGTACGAATATTCTATAAACAATTAGGACAAGATACAAGCTCAACTTCCTGGAAGCATGTTCTCTTGTGAAGATCTGGCCTGTGGACAGTCTTGAATTCGAGACTCTGGGATGGGGATGCTCATTCATGAGGATAGGATTGGACCCCACATCCACACACAAATCTGAATTATTCTTAAACCTGGGCCTGACCCAATCTTTTTAATTGGACCCTGAATTTTGTACATGGGAGGATACAAATTGGATTTGGATATAATTTAGGTAATGACGTCCCATGCGAGGGATGAGAGTTTTGGGATTAGTAGCACAAAAAGGAATCAGTAGAAAAGATCGATAGTCAGGGAAGCAAAGGACATTAGTTTTCGCCAGGATTGCTAAACTGTGTGTGTATATATATATATATATATATATATATATATAGAAAGAGAGAGAGAGAGAGAATGTGGTTTATGCTCAAACCTATGGCTTAAATTTACTCAAACATTTTCATTGTTTGATTGACATGATCACTTGTAGAGGTTTGAATTTAAAATGTGAAATGTATCATTCTACTTTTAATACTTATATTTAATGTAAAGAAGTATATTTTGTTTTTAAATTAAAATCTCTATTGTTGATCGTGTCAATGAAATTGTGAAAATGCTTGAGTGAATTTAAGTAAGGATGGTTTGATCTCTCTCTCTCTCTCTCTCTCTCTCTCTCTCTCTATATATATATATATATATATATATATATGTAGAGAGAGAGAGAGTATAATCCGTGAACCTATTTATACATGCCCAAATCTAATTAAAGACTTCAACAATTTAATCATTGAGATCTTTAAAACAAAACAACAAAATAATACCAATGCATTAGATGCATCCTACAAAAATTATATGAGTGCTTTTATTTTTTTAATTTGAAATAAATGGGTGTATTCACTTATCACATTCTCTCTCTAGAGAGAGAGAGAGAGAGAGAAACTGGTATATGTTAACACACTTAATACTAGCAAATCTAAATAAATCTTAATTATTCATTTTTTATGATTAATGATTGAAATTATATTTAAAAGTACATGTATACTTTTATTGGTGTACTTATTTATGTAAGTATTTTATTTTTTTAATTCAAATTTTAATTATTCATCTGGTTCAGATTTATTTGAATTTGCTAGAAAATACCAATCTCTCTCTCTCTCTCTCTCTCTCTCTCTCTCTCTATATATATATATATATATATATATAGCGTCATAGTCACTGGGTCTCTTTTGTCGTGATTTCACAAAATCTCTTGTACCCTTTGTGTGATGGAAAGACTCATTGATCCGTGATGTTGGTGCAACTATAAGGGACCTGTCGCGTCGTGCAGCATGGCCGTGAGGACCACGGTGTTGCTTGAGCAGTGGCGATTTTACATTGCGGTAAGGTAAGATGAGGCACGCCACCGTGATGACCACGGTGAAACTTGGCCGGTATAGAAACTTCACATTCATTAAGCTGAGTCGAGGGCTCTGCCTCATTCAGGTAACAAAAACAATATATACAAAACATGGAGCTATAATGTGGTATAAACCGTGAGCTATGAGCAAAGTCGACGGTTTATACCTGGTGCTTTCTACTAAGCTACAGAAACTGACCTTCACCTTAAAAGTTTTGATAAAAGCAACTATAGCCCACACCAGTGGCAAATCTAGAATTTTCTGTGGGTGGACTGAACTGCCTGTTCGACCATTTGAGGTGAGCCAACTATGTGTAGTGGTAGAAATGTCAAACTGAGCATGGCACACCGGACTGGGTCAGACATTTCTAGTTCATTTAAGTAGCAGGGCCGAATAGCCCGGCCCACAGGACCAAATATATATATATATATATATATATATATATATATATATATATATATATATATATATATATATATATATGTACTATATATATACACACTCATACATCTACTAAAAAATTATACGTATATATACATTTAATGAGAAAAACTATACAAATATGTAATGGAAATATATATATATATGGGCTGGGAAGGGCATATTGACATCTCTATATAGCGGCCAGGGATTTGATCGTCCCGTGTAACTCTTTCACTTGCCTGAACGTAGATCCTCCACCACATTGAGCATATCTCTATCTTTTTATTCTCTATTAATGGCACAGCAGTTATATCTTTAATAGTCGCATCATGAATCTTTAAATGTGATACATACACTTCAACATCTTCATTCTTCATTTTGGCTACTAACATCTTCGTCACGTATTGATCATTTAGTTTCAGGTTTTCCACTCTAAGCATTGCTTATCTAATCTTAATACAACAACAACAACTACTACTACAATAACTAAGCCTTTTCCCATACTAGACGGGGTCGGCTACATGGATTCTTTGTTTCCACAGATCCCTATCGTGTGCCATGTTAGCAGTTAACTCACAATAAGCTAGATCATTCTTTATTGTTTCTTTCCAACACTTTTGTAGTCATCCCTTAGCTCTTTTAATACTTTCCAATTTTAGTTTTTCATACCTTCTTATAGGTTCTTCTTTTGATCTTCTTTTTATATGCCCAAACCATCTTAAACGATGTTCTCTCATTTTATCCTCCATTGGTGTCACTTCTAATTTGTTTCTAATAACCTCATTATGTATACGGTCTTTTCTAAGAACCTATCGTGTGCCATGTTAGCAGTTAACTCACAATAAGCTAGATCATTCTTTATTGTTTCTTTCCAACACTTTTGTAGTCATCCCTTAGCTCTTTTAATACTTTCCAATTTTAGTTTTTCATACCTTCTTATAGGTTCTTCTTTTGATCTTCTTTTTATATGCCCAAACCATCTTAAACGATGTTCTCTCATTTTATCCTCCATTGGTGTCACTTCTAATTTGTTTCTAATAACCTCATTATGTATACGGTCTTTTCTTGTATGACCACTCATCCATCTCAACATCTTCATTTCTGTCACAGACATCTTTTGTACATGTTGATGATTAACTGCCCAACACTCATAACCATAAAACATGGCAGGCCTAATTGTTGCTCCATAATATTTACCTTTTAACTTTAATGGTATCTTCTTATCACAAAGAATACCTGATGCTCCTCTCCATTTTAACCGACCACCATCAATTCCATGCGTAACATCTCCATCATTTATCTAATCTTAATACTATGCCCCAATATTTCCTTTCAATTCGATGGTATTTCTCGCTAATTCTGCAATTTTCGTATATAATGGGACACAATATTGTATTTTCTGCCACTACATTGATGATTATGCTCTTTATCAATTACCAAGACCGGTAAAACTCTCGCATTGAGGAGAGAAAGGGAGCATTTAAGAATAATATAGTGGTGCTTTATTTTAAATTTTAGGTACTCCTCACTTGCTGACAATCTTCAATAGTTGATCTAATGGTAGGCCTTCTAGTTTAAAAGTTCTCATTCTTTTTTCTTTTCTCCTCAAGGAGGGACGACTTTGACCAGTACACTATAACATGCCCGTTATATTTGATGAATAAACTAAATCTTTTATTAATGAAACCATTGTAATTTTGTTTCTTTGCAAGTAAAAGCACTCTTTATTTTATCACTACAATGAAGGGAAGCTGTGAGCAGTACATATAATCCCAGTTAAGAAACAAACAGTAGCTAGGAATCAGTTTCATGTCCACCTCGATAAGTTTAACCAAATGCACCCAACCTCAATTAATTAATATGGGAAAAAGCTCGGTTTGGGTTTTGGTTATCTTTGTTGATAAATGCAGCTAACTGTTAAAGGGATATTCTTTTGTTAACCATTCCCTTGGAATGATAATCCGTCTGTTTAGATTATTGACATGGTAGTATCTAATTTTCAAGAGTTAATCCAAATTTGAGTTTTATTTTCCCAATAACTGCACCTTATGTGCTCTTTCACAAATACAAGAATACATACCCCCAAAAAAAAGTACAGAAAGAAAGGCTTCTGGATAGAACCAGGAGAGATACAAACCAAGGCATCTAATAAAAATGCTGTCGGCATATTGCCACAAGTCAAGCGATCAGCTTCTGATGCAAACATCAAGTCGAGGTAATTAAAGTCGACATATTTCCAATAAGATAACACGAAACAACGAATCCCAATAGAAAATAACAGAAAGAAACTGCCAAAAGTTAGCCATTACATTGCATCTTTAGATGTCTATATGTTTAGTGATTGTCCTCCAGGTGTTACATTGCATCTTTAGATGTCTATATGTTTAGTGATTGTCCTCCAGGTGTAAACATTACAAGTCCTTTCATATCTGATAGAAGTTCAGACCAATACTATACACTACCAGCCTTCAGTCTGCAGGACCAGAGCATAGCTTATTATCACTGTTAAATGCAGTTCTTCGTAATGGGTTCATGCGTCTTGTTAAAAATAAGATCTTCAGCTTCAATATGGATCGTATCATTCACAAGTCTTCGGTGAAGGACTACCATATTGCCTTTCAACACCCTAGATCAGTTAGAAGCATAGGAAAAGAAACCAAGCACGTATGCAAGATAGAAATTCGAGCTCATCTTTTTTCTATGAACCGTTAAACAGATGATTGCCCTTTGATGCTATAAACGTTTCCCACAATCCCAATTACACCAACTAACACTGATACCACAAGCATACATCTTAAAATCAGTCCCTCACCAGGGCTTAATGTCTCTCCCTGCTTATTCAAACGCAACCCTATGAGAGCTGGGAAAATGAAACCCAATGTAATACCTGTCGTCGTGCCCGAAAACTTGAAAGCAATCCAGATATTGGGGATCAGTGCAGAACCCAAGTAGACCACTGCTAGCATCACAAAAGTAAAGATCAAAGACCTGCATTCTTGCAGAGGAGCAGAGTTCTTAAAAAGTGCAGCATCCGCTGTTTGCCGTAGAGAGAAATGCATGTGGGAAAACAAGCATCAGGTGGATGACATACGCGATTCTAACAGTGTTGTTGATAGCAGGGCTGTGAGAAGCACCAAGATTTCTATCAAGATTAGATAGCACGTCTGCATCGATTGCTTCTCCAAACAGAAGATAACAAGAAATTGCAATCAATGCATATATTACCACACAATACAGAAGTATTTCTCCCAACCTTAACCATCTTTTGAGCAGACCTTCCTTCTAACTCATTATAGATAGGCTGCACGTTGGTGTGGCAGATGTAAGTATTTGACATGATTGGGATAACAAGAAGCAGATCAAGAACGGCCCTTCTAGATCCAAGATGTGGTATTAGTCTTGGAGCCTTGATTTTTCCTTCCACAAGCTCAATAAAAGTGACGAAGAAGGCAACCGCCACAAACACTACTGCTAGAGCTACCAAGATGGCTGAACTAATGCTTAAAGAATCAATGTTTTGCAAGCATCACAGAGGAATCAATATGACAATCAGTACAAGAAATATGACCAACTTCCTATTGTCATACCATCCTGTCCCTCCAAACATCTGCTCGAGAATTCCCTTGTGTTCTGGAGTACCAGACAGCACATCTCCCATTATGATCAAGTAAACAATCAAAATTCCAGTACTGTAGATGATGATGATACAGATCTCAGAGATCACCCTCCCCGAGAGACCGCAAGCATATTCAACGATCTCACCATAAGAATACGCTTTCTTAATAGCAGAAAACTTAATCAGGACTTCAATGCTGATCTCAGAGACGATACCCTTCACAATAATGGCCAAGAACCCAAAGAGAATCCCCAAGACTCATTGCTGCTGGAAGGGCCATGATTCCCGTTCCAATGATGGTTGTTGCAAGGTTAAAAACCGCGCTGGTTACACCAGATCTAGTCCTCCTCTCAGATGAAATGAGAGATAAGACATCAAATTCTTCATGGACATGACCTTCATTCTTGGATCCTTCCGGAGCACCAACATGGTTGTTTGGATCTACCGGGATTACTCCAGGGATTCCAGATCGATAGGTTGACTGATGCAATCCTATTGAGGATTCTTTCATGTTATCTCTTCCCCCCCACATTGGTATCAGCGAAGGGAAGGAAGGCTAGGGGAACCTCTTTAAGAATTATCGACTGCTATTCAACCAAAGAAGAGAAAAACATAGACTGCATGAGAGAGAGAGAGAGAGACAGAGAGAGAGAGCGTCTCTCTCTCTCTCTCTCTCTGGGCGTTGACTGCTGGAAAGCCTGGCACAAATTTGAAGAGGATGACCGTTGCTTCCCGCCAATGAACTTTCTACAATACTACCCACTAAAGTCAGTTTAGAGCCAACGGATGGGGCAGAAGTATCTTAGTCTTTAGCTATTGTAAAACAAGTTCAAAACCCAGCAACAATGCAAACGTTCAAGTGCCCGTCCATCAAAAATGTGAGACACACTAAGAAAATAATCTTGAATTTTCAGGAAAATATTGGGAAAACAAGCCGAAGTCCACCCAGTTTGAGTCATCGTTATTAGGGATAGGGAAGGTGTGACTTCTTGAAATATGAGAACAAGTACAACAATAGATAATTTTCAAAATGCTGAAAAGAATAGATTGGTTGCTTTACGTGCTAGGCACATTAGTTCACAAGTTGGCATTCTACAAACATTAGTATTCTTTTAGATTTGCATCACTTGCATTCACGTCTGCTGATTCTGAATAAGTGCCAGTAGTCATGGTAAATTTTTAATAAACCCCTTATTTTTGCTCTTCTCGATGGCCTAAATTGGCGATCACGATCAGCAAATGCTTTTAGCTGAATAGAGGACACCATGTCTGTTGGATGGCTGCAGGACTCGAAACAAACAATTATAAGAGTTTAGATCACGCACTCTAGGTAAACAATCTTGATGGAAATTGCTTAAGATTAGCATAAAGCCCATTTTCGCATTTATGTTGCAGCAATATACTTCTCTCCCCAGTTTTGATCTATATGTTATTACAGTTAGGGAACTGTAATTTAATGTGCTAGAAAATGCTTGTCATTTGTCAAGAAACAAAACAAATTTAATAATAACTATCCAATAGTGAATATTAACAAATAAAGAAAGGAGAGATATAAGTATATGCCTCTTAGAATCTATGCACAGAATTTGACCTTGAACAAGATATTAAAAAGAAGTGTATCTTTTTAGGAAAAAGTTGTAAATAGGTATTATTTTGTATTCCATTACTCTCTTCTCTGCTTTCACAAGTAGTAGCAGGAAGCTTTCAAATGTTTAAGTTGCAGGAGTGTTTTTGCTTGCCATTTGAAAGATTTTAATTCGTCACTACGAGAGTACTTTTGCTTGCCAGTTAAATTTTAATTTGTCACCATCGTAAAATAAAAAGAAACAACAACAACAACTAAGCCTTTTCCCATACTAGATGGGGTCGGCTACATGGATTCTTTGTTTCCACAGATCCCTATCGTGTGCCATCTTAGCAGTTAACTCACAATAAACTAGATCATTCTTTATTGTTTCTTTCCAACACTTTTGTGGTCATCCTCTAGCTCTTTTAATACTTTCCAATTTTAGTTTTTCATACCTTCTTACATGTTCATCTTTTGATCTTCTTTCTCTATGTCCAAACCATCTTAAATGATATTCTCTCATTTTATCCTCTATTGGTACCACTCCTAATTTGTTTCTAATAACCTCGTTATGTATACGGTCTTTTCTTGTATGACCACTCATCCATCTCAACATCTTCATTTCTGTCACAAACATCTTTTGTACATGTTGATGATTAACTGCCCAACACTCAGAACCATAAAACATGGCAGGCCTAATTGCTGCTCTATAATATTTACCTTTTAACTTTAATGGTATCTTCTTATCACAAAGAATACCTCATGCTCCTCTCCATTTTAACGAACCAACATTAATTCTATGCGTAACATCTCCATCAATTCTTCCATCACTCTAAAGAAGTGACCCCAGGTATTTAAAACTTTCCTTTGGGAGGATGCAATGTGTGCCAATTTTAATTTCTATGTCCTCTGAGGTAACCAAATGATCAAACTTACATTCCATATATTCTGTCTTTGTTCTACTAAGTCGGAGGCCTTTGCTTTCTAATGTTTATCTCCATAGTTTCAATTTTCTATTAACTTTTTCCTTATACTCCTCCACTAATACCATGTCATCTGCAAATAACATACATCAAGGTACTTCATCTTGAATATGTTTTGTTAACTCATCCATCACCATTATAAATAAGTATGGACTTAAAGTTGATCCTTGATATAACCCAATATTAACTTCAAAGAAGTTTGTCGTTCCTTCATGAGTCCTCACACATGTTTTTGTACCATCATACATATCTCTTATAAGGTTAATATATCTCAATGAGATACCTCTTTTTTCCAAAGTTCTCCAAAGAACCTCCCTCGGTACCCTATCATAAGCTTTTTCTAGATCAATAAATATCATGTGAAGGTCTTTCTTTTTTGCTCTAAAATGTTCCATAAGACATCTCAAAAGGTGAATCGCTTCAATAGTAGATCTGCCTAGCATGAATCCAAATTGGTTATTTGTTGTACTTGATACTTGTCTTAACCTACGTTCGATAGTTATTTCCCACAATTTCATAGTATGGCTCATTAACTTGATACCTTGATAATTCACACAATTTTGATTGTCTCCCTTGTTCTTATATATGGGTATAACTGTACTTTGACTCCATTCCTCGAGCATCTTTTGGTTTTTCTATATTTCATTAAATAGTCCTGTTCTCCTAGTATTTTTCAAACTTCTATAGGAATATTATATGGTCCTACCGATTTACCACCCTTCATATGTTTAAGAGCCCCTTTGACTTCATTCTTTTGAATACATCGGTAGAAACTGTGGTTTATACATTTTTCTGATTTGGCTAACTCTCGTAAGCTAATACTAACATCTTTATTTTTATTAAAAAGATTATAAAAATAGTTTTTCCATCTATTTCTTATATCATCATTTGCCACTAGAATTTTTTCATCATCATCTTTGATGCATCTAACATAATTAAGATATTTAGTTTTCTTATCTCTAGTCCTAGCTATCCTAAAAATATCTCTTTCACCCACTTTTGAGTTGAGTTTTTTATATAAGTCCTCCCAAATTTTAGCTTTTGCTTCACTCACGGCTTTTTTCGCTTCCTTCTTTGCTTTCTTATAAGCTTCTAAAGTTTCACTAGTTTTCTTAGCATAATGTAATTTGTAACATGCCCTCTTTGCCTTGATTTTATTTTGTACTACTTCACTCCACCACCAAGCTTCTTTTTGTGCCAGTACACCTCCCTTAGATACCTCTAACACATCTTTCACCACTTTCCTAATATGTATAGCCATATTGTTCCACATATAACAAGGTGTACCAACATAATTCCAAACATCTCCTTGAAGGACTTTTTGTTTAAATATATCTTCTTTTTCGCTTTTAAGGTTCCACCATTTAGTCCGAATAGCTCGATACACTCTTTTCTTCTTTGTCTATTTTTTTATTTATAAATCCATAACTAAAAGTCAATGTTGGGTGGTTAAGCTTTCTCCTGGAATTATCTTGCAATCTTTACAACACGCTCTATCTTTTTTTCTACAAATAAAGTAATCAATTTGTATTTGTGATAAGCTACTCTTATAAGTAATTAAATGTTCATCTCATTTTTTGAAGATTGTATTGACTATAAAGAGATCAAATGCCATAGCAAAATTTAAAATCTCCCTACCTTCCTCATTTATATCCCCAAAACCAAAGTTTTCATGAATCCCTTGATATCCTAATGCCTCTTTACCAACATGTCCATTTAAGTCTCCTCCTAAACAAATCATCTCCCTTTGTGGAATCCTTTGAATCACCTTATCCAACTCTTCCCAAAAAGGTGTCTTTATACTATCTTCTAATCCTACTTGGGGTGCGTAAGCACAAACTATATTCAAAACCTCTGCTCCTAACACTAATTTCAACGTCATGATTCGGTCACCATATCGTTGTATGTCTACTACACTATCCTTTAAATCTTTATTTATGATAATACCAACTCCGTTTCGAGCATTTTCTTTACCTAAGTACCATAATTTAAAACTTGTATCCTCTATCTCCTTTGCTTTTTCTCCAACCCATTTTGTCTCTTGTAAACATAGAATATGAATCTTTCTCCAAATCATAGTATCTACCACCTCCATTAGCTTACCGGATAATATTCCGATATTCCAAGAACCAATACAAATTTTATTATCTAGGACTAGCTTCCTTACCCCCCGCATCCATCCATAATCAAAATGCGGAGACCCTCTCTGAAAAATTTTCACTACATTCGGGTGGCAATGTAGCAGGACTAACTTCTTTACCCACATCCGTCCATGATGTGAAAACTGCAATTGATTCACTACATTCGGGCGAAAATGTAGTGGCCCTTGCTTACTTATTACTGCATTCGGGCTCTGTAGCACGTCACTAGGCAGGGACGCCCCAAAGCAATGCTCATAATTTTTGTAATCCATGTTATAAAAATCCGACGATGTTTTACGCTGGCTGTCAGAAGCCTAACACAATCCTCCTCCTTTATCCGGGCTTGGGACCGACAATACAAGGGTGATCCCTTACATGGGCGGAGTTAAAAAGAAAAAGAAAGAAAATTTAGTTCACCCTTGACATCGTTGCCGTCCCATTAGAAGATATAGAAAGGGCAAGTTGCAAACAACCTCTTGTTAAATGTGATTAATCGATGGTAGTAGTCTGCCATTAAATAGTACAAAACCATTTTTTCTCAAGATTCACCATGACAAGTTCATGGTTTGCATGTAACTAATTAGTCAAATAATAAATTTGTTTAGTTTTGGCTATGAAATGAAATCCACTTATTTGATTGTTCTACCACCTGGAGGAACATGGAACCACGGCTTAGCACAATGCAGTAACTAAGAATAAGCGTGCTTATATATGCCCAAAAAGCCTACCTTTCAAATGCTTGTTTTCAACGGGAATTTTTGAGATGGTACACAACTACTACCAGCTATGACGCATGGTACTTCATTTATGGCGGAGTATCCGGGTACTTGAGTACATGCTTTGAAAAAAAAAATTTGGATTTTGGATCTATCTTATTGTATATCAATATACGTGTAATATGGGTTCTTAGAAGTTTTGTTATTAACGGGTCAAATAAGACTAATATCCATATGAGTCAACTTCATTTCGAAACCCAAAAGTGTTATGCTTTGATGGTTTTTTTTATAGTATTAATATTTTGATGTTGAAACTATATGCTATGAAATTGAGACCATTATGTAATGTAACTTTCTTATTTGAGATGTTAAGTTTGTTGATAGTTATATATGTTGTGTCAAAATTTGTACGTTCCAACTCTTAATAAGTTTTACATTATATTGTTATTGTGAATTTTATGTATACTTCTTTAGTTTTATAACATATACCTTCATTACATTCGAAGCTTCTATCCCGATCATGAACCCTGATGATATCAACATCCTTGAATCCTTTTTAGTGGAGGCATCTATTCCCTGGTTTAAACATGGTCATTTGGTCTTCAACAAAACCAAGTGAAAGGTAGCATTTAGCCAGATACTACACAGTATATCGTTATGACTCACTTTGAAGGTTTATACGAGTCAACAGCTTCAGTATAAGCTTGATAACTAACTGCACGAAAAGCATACGAAATAAAAAAATGTTTCGTGCACTGCTGAAACTAAGAAAATGTCTCTTTTCTCACAGGATGGTCGAGCTAAACTATGCTGGCAAGGGAACTTCATTTAATTTTTTTTTTATCACATTCTGCTACTTTCGTACAGTTGTTTGTCTGAAGTTTACAGTAACAAAATTTCAAGGGTTGGAAATGGTAATAGAAAATCCAACTTCGTGAATCGCAACCCAGCGATGGCAATTTCTTCTCCACGTACTTCAACACGACTTAATTCCCCAAGGTTTCCTTTCTTAATGCAGGGGAAAGAGTTCAAGCTGCTTAGATGCTACGCCTCTCAGCTTCACACTGGAGCCAAACTTCAGCACATGGGCTACAAGTCCATGAGTCTCCATTGACTGCTTTCAAGCTACAAAAATCATGAAACAAGATATCAGCATTTTTCATAACCGACATGAATTTACAACTTTATAGTATCTGCCAGGACGGGATCCAGTTTTCTCCTAAAACAGTGATGAAGCACTTAGGAGACCGATTGAGGGATTCAAAAGAACCAGAAACTTCACTTCAGCAAAAGTCTGTGTGTGTGTGAGAGAGAGAGAGAGGGAGAGAGGAGTACTAACCATTACATCCAAGAAATGAGACATTTCACCAAAGGCATTCTACTCACAGCAGGCACGCCCTGAAGCCCTTGTTTAAAGCTTCAGCATCCAGATTTTTTCCAATAAAGACGATTTTGTTGATTTTTTCTCATCTTGTCCCCAAGGTCTATCAGGTGATCCCTGGAATATGTCATGGACTCCCTGTTGCATTACCGATGAAGCTTCAGAAAAATAGCTTCTAAAATCAGAAACAACTAGAGAATAAAGTATGTATGAAAAATAACTTCTAATATTGATAACAATATGCAAATGACCATACATCAGCATAGAGGCCAAATTAATTGTAGGAACGCTTCGAGCAAATTTCTACCACCATAAATTGCTACTGACATGCAAATGTTCTCTGGACTACTTGTGTAGTATGTTGTGTAGAAAACCAAGGTGAACTTTTGGTCCACAACAGCTCGTAAGGAGGCCTGACTTGACCAAATTGATATCTATCATATTCAGAAAAGTCCAAGAGGGAAATTTTGGTAGAGAATGGATTCCGCAAAAGGTTGACAAAATTTATGCTATCACTTAAGGAACTAGTATTCGCGAGTTGCTTACATAAAAATGGAAAAGGATTCCCCACCAAGTACATTCTGAAATTCATCAGCTGAGCTCTGAACAGCTAAAGCAAAGACCTTTTTCTATATCAGTTTATTATTGTACCTCTATCATCCTTTTCTCACCTTCCCAAAATAAAGGACGCAAATAACACATAAATATGACAACTCCATGTTATGTTGGACTCAAAAGCAAAATGTTCCTATAAGAATGTCTTTTCTAGCTCACAAAGATCATTGCATGAAAAGTTCAAGGCTTATTAGCTAACGAGGAGCCAGTAAACATGAGAAGTTCAAGACTTATTAGGTAAAAAGAAGCAGAATTTGCCATGTTTCCAATTTTGCCCCTGCTAAAATCGGAAAAATTCCCCAAATACCCTTGATAACATGACTTAAACAGCTGACCTGATAGGAAGTGCTTGGGTCGCATCACCTAATCAACCCTACTTTTTGTGGGAAGAGGATCGGTTAAGGTTGAGGATCATCCCCAGCGCCAACCAACACAACAGAAAGCCCCAAAAGGCACGCATGAATGTGAGATTCCAATGCATGAACAAGATTAAAATTTTAAGTCACTTATGTCTTGACTCTTGACACTCCAGAATACAATTGTTTTTTATGATTATTGAAGTGCATAAAATATGCATATCTTAAAAAATGGAATTGACGAGAGTCATCCAGCTCTTTTAGAACTATCAACATATCAAAGCCCTCTTAAAAGTCGCTTTTAAGCCTTTTATAATGGACATACTTGGAATAATATCTCTTGCCAGGACTCATAACATCAAGAGAAAGAGCTTGTCCTTTTCTCATAGACCAAAATTCTCAGTATGAGAACTCTCATTCGTAATCAACTATATTAAAAGAAATCAGGAAACTACAAGTGTCAGTTACTGTCATTTGAGTGGCATATGGACATGGTATCATAGTTAGACCAAACAGCTAACAAGGGCAAAAGGTACTACCATAAGGAAATCCACTAAGATAAACATGTACTTACCAGATTAGACCAAGAAAGCCAAATGCATACAAGACTGATTCCCAACCTAAAGATTGAATGAATGGAGGTGCCAATAGAAGTCTGCGAGGATTTAAAACATGTAAGTGGAGTTGCACCAACAAAGTTACTGAACACAGCACAAGAACATTTACGGCTAACAAGAGAGGAATTTGCCGGAAATTTACTCCTTTCTATCATTTGAAAAGATTCTTGGACGAATGTAAGTGCAGTTACTGGAGTTTCTGAACAAGTATGAAATATAAGCCAAACTAAAATTTCCAAACAAGTATGAGGCAAGGTATTTTTCAAGATACTTACAGATGGTGGTAACATGGAAAAGAACACGGATGGAAGCTACTTTCAATAGTCACTACATTAAACATTTATTTTTGAGTAAGCATACAAAATCATTACACAGGCATGTAGAAGAAAACACAAGCAAGCAATAATGAAGCAGAACATGAACAAAAAGAGAGAAAGATAAACTAAAGAACATTATTGTGTGTGTTAATAATCTGTATAATGCTGAGAGGCTTTTCAAAGATGAAGACCCAAAGGTTTGACATACCCTGCAACACTCCCAATGCTTAGTCCACCAAAAACCAAGCCAACAGCTCTTGATCGTTCATCTGGAGGTATTGATCTAGATACATTTGCAAGCCATCAAAGTATATGCAAAGACAAATCCCCTCATAGCACAACGTGGAATAAAAACCAATATTACTAGACAAACAGCTTACCTGGCAATAATGTCAGTTGCAGCTGAAGGAGATACACCTTCTCCAATCCCAACCTGAACTTAAAAAGACAGCCACTCAGCCCCTTTACTACTGATATCTGGATGTGTTAAAAAGAAATAGAGAACGCTGGTAAGCAGCAGCAAGCATAAATAAGCTTTTGAATCTAGTTTAGAAAACAAAGGCTACATAACTTACTACCTATTGGACAGCCAAGGGTTCCAACTACCTTCTTATTGTGCGCAGGTCAAAAGTAAAAAGCACCTAGTAGAAACGCATTCAACTAGCGCACCAAATTTATGAAACCTTTCATGCACATAACAGAAGCTCAACATGTTATAGGGCTATGACACACGGCCATCAATACAAATGTGGATATGGCACAGAAACTTCAAATTTATTAGCACAAGGCTGCAGCTATATATTATGATATATACACAGATGATAGATGTGCATGTACATGCATATATATATATAGTACAACTTAATTTTTACGAGTAGCAATTTAATAAAAGAGCATAACTTCGTTTTAAAGTTACAGCACTATAAAAATCATGTTAAACTAATACAGGTTAGCACTTATATTTGAAAATATTTAAAAGAAATTAATGCTCCAGGCATGAGAAGTACCAGGGTCTGTATAATGAGCCCAAAACAGTTGCGCTACCCATTAGAAGAGCCCATGTAACATAGGTATATTGGTGCACAGTAATGAAGGATGTATATCATAATTTATCTAAGTATGTAGACCGAGATTTCTTTATACACTTTTCTTTCTTTCTTTCTATATTTCTTGCTCTTTTTAGTGTTTTCAATGGGTAGCTGCAATTTGGAACAACATAATCATGTCAAGTAGGTCCAGGACCGAACTGAAACAAGAAAAGAGACATTCATTTTGAACGTGAAAATTAAATTCTTCATTTTCGGTATATTCCTGAATTTGTGTTGACTTCTAAAGCAAAGGAAACAGTTACTAATATAGAGTCTAATTGCACTTCTTCTCACAATAAAATTATAGTAACAACTTTAGAATGCACTAAAGCACTAATACAAGGGAAGACCTATCACAAAGTACCTCACTCAAAGTTGAGGTGCTGTCAGGGTATCCCCCTCAGGATGAATCAACAAAATAGTTCTGCTAACACCGCATAAAGGTAAAGAGATGTGTTCAAAAAAACAATACCAGGATTCTTGACAAGACAAGTCCAGGCAGAAATCCAGACACAACAGGAACAAGGGCAGTAGCCATGGACCAAGCGCAGACACCAATCTCAAGAACTTCCCTGCAAAATAAGAAACAGAATGAAACACCGAGAACGATATGACGATGTCAAACCAATACATACGATGACACTAAAAAGGAGTTTTCATGAGCAACATACAAATACTAGCAGCCTAGAGAATGTTCATAAACATAATCAAGAAGAAAATAGAGAAATTGAGCATTACAAAATAATGGGTACTTGAAGATAATTCATCTGCAGATAAGCTACTTTTTTTTATCTATGAAATTGTTTAAAACCAGCCTTGAACATACTCATCAATATATAGACATCAAAACTGACCTGCCACCGAAAAACTTTGCGAAGGAATCACCTGGTAACTGGCTCAAGGCATACCCCCAGAAAAAGGAAGACTGTACCAATCCTGCAGTCGACGCATTCCACCCAAACTGATGGGACATGGGAATGATGGCAATACTTAAATTCACCTATCAATGACAAATCAGGACACGGATTCAACATTTCGAATTTTCATACAAACCCAGAAACTTGGGAAGATGGCAGCCGTTAAGTTCAACGTTCAGTTTTATTAAAACATTACACGAACTTAGTATTCAACTTTAGCACAAAACCAGAAACATGGGAGTGATGGCAATACTTGCATCCACATACCAATCACGAAATCAGGACACAAATTTAGCATTCAGCTGGACTTTAGGATATAGCCTACCTTCCGAATAAACTTAGACAAATCAAACAGTCGAGGGGAAGACGAAAGCTCCAGCAAATAATAAAAGTTAGTAGCGAACTGGTGCGCTCTTGTGCTAGAAATGAAAAGACATATATCTTGCAAAACAATATTATATAAAAAAATACACACCTAGTTTTGTCTACTTTTTTTTTAAGTATGTTATATTTGATTCGGCGTATACTTTTTGCTCTTTTAACACCGCTAAATGCTAGATATCTAGACCAGTTCCTCTGTCAAGAACTAACCTTATCCATATTACAGATGACAAATGCAAGCGAGATGGCAACGATTAGCTTGCATCGCTGAGGCAGTCCTTCCCAGGACAGCCACCTCCGATTTCCCGGCGGGCGCCATGACTCGCCGGCGCTTTCTTTTCCGATTTCAGAAGCATGGTCGAGTGCGCCCGGTTGCGCATCTTCTTCTGCGATTCCTCCCTGAACGAAGGGAGGGGGAGGTGCAGAAGGAGAGAGGAGACCGCGTTGATGGTTCCTGAATTCTTGGTGGTCGAGGAAGAGTAAGAGTCAAATTCCTCGACTGCAAGGAAGAAGAAATCGTCATCGAGAGAGCGAGAGCGAGTGAGGGACACACAACACACACCAAACTTGGTGTGCATGCGGCGACGATTCATGGGGGCCACCGTGGCCGCGTTCTTGCTCCAAGTACCGCAAGCTTCGATGGCGCTGGGCCCGTGAGCGAATGGGGTTCTGTTCTATCGATACGGTTTAGTTCAAGACAGAAGACCCGCGAAAGGTACCCCAAGTTTTCTCTACGTTTCCGTGCAGTTGTACGACATTCTCCCGCGTAACAGGATCCATGTCCGAGCCAGAAGTGGTGAATGACGTTTTTTTTTGTTATTATAATTACAAGGGGAGAAGGCTACAAGGGAGAAGCCACTGATCTTGTAGCAACTACTTTACTTTACTGCTTAAAGCACGAAGAAGAAGAGGATTGGAGAAGCTCGCATCTCATCCATCTGACGAATATTGGCTGAGACTAGTTCAACAATTACTTGCCGAAATCCCAATCGCCATACCAGTTTTAGTCCTGTGAAAACACCTGATAGTTCGGCTTGGTACGAAGCGCACAAACCCAGATGCATTGAAGAGCCACCGACCATGTGAGTCTCTGATCAGTCCGTCACAGCCTCCGTATCCCGGATTTCGCTTTCTGGCTCCGTCGCAATTCAGCTAGTCTCTTAAACTGTTAGTCTCTGATGATCATTTGTTTCTCTTTCTCATGCTAGACTCCTAAACTGCTACTTATATTTATATTAATGAACTCGTACTTTTCAACTCCTGCAATTCATATCTCATGGCCGAAATTCAATCAAAATTCTCACTCATTAACTCCTGTTGCCCTTCCATGTATTCTTATCCTCCCATATTTCTATACCTTTGTCTGCAAATATTCCTGGATTCTGCTCCCTCCACCGTATCTTACAAGCTTGGAACGGGTACTTAAGATGCCAAGAGGAAATAATAGAGGCCTATTGTTTCGTACCCAAAATGAGGGGCCCAAGAAAATTCATTTGTCCACCGTCCATGAGACGGTTGAGGAAAAGAAAGAATCAGCATGCGTACTTCGACTGAGAGAGTAGTAGATTTAAAGTATTGATCTGCAGTTCTCTTGCAGTTAGACCATTACTCTCTTTCAAACAAAAGAAGAAACTTCAACTCACCATAGATATTCTCGATAAACAAGTTTTATTTGCCTAAAGACAAAATCTAAGCCTTCTGGAATATCACGAAACAAGACCCCGACCCCATATCTTCTGCAAATGCAGTGTGTTATATAATCAAATCAGGCATATCCTTTCTGTTGTTGGGGATATGTTTGCCGCCATTTGTAATTGGTAACATGGTTGTCTGTTGTTCTTAAGAGAAGAAAATTGAAGTTTTTTTTGTCTCAAGTAAAGAATCTACTTTTTATTGATAATATTCCAAATAGTTGAAGTGCGGACGACCTGAAGGCAATAGTGAGAAATCACAGAGGTTGTGTTGTCTTCTGCTAAGTCTGGGCATGGAAATATTTGTTCATTTTGCTGAGAGATCTAGTGCTATGAAAGCACTGAAGAACATAGTGAAATATTAAATCAACGGTACCTTCACGCTTTTATTTTGTAGTGTGGTTGATTTGGAAGCATTCTGATTTTCAGTTGTTTGCTTAAAAGGCCAAATGTTGGGATGTTCACTTGCAAAGCCTCAGACTGATAAAAAGTAGGATGGTCCTTCCAACCTGCCCAAAGGTGGCATCGTTTCTAATTATCCTCCCGTTGGTTATGGTGTGATGGCTGGTGCACATGGTGCTCTTGAAGCTGGATTAGTTGCAGGCTTTGCACAGATATTGTTCCATATAAGTTCTTGTTCATCATGCATTAGTCATTATATTCTGTCCATATAACCGGATACGTCTTGCGAATAACAATTCTACAGCAGAAGTATGGGCTCTGTGTTGATCTCTGCCAATACTTTCAGCTAAATTCTTCTCCCATGAGAGGCGAATGCAGCGCCTGAATGTGTTGCGGTACTTTCCTTCAATGCAACAGCCCCATATGACTTCATTGGCTTCCACACACGTTGCGGTGGAAGGAGTGGGGTAGTTCTGGCGGTAGTGCGCGACCAAGCAACAAAAGCTCTGAGGCTGATAGCCGTGGCCGCAGATTTTGGTGGAAGGAGTGTTATTTGCAAGAAGAAAACCAGAACTGCTTATTTTTGGTGTTTGCGAAGGTTGTGCTGGACATAAACATGGAATGGCAGGTTTGAAGTTATGCCGGCAACAGTGTTTTTCAGTAGACCTTGGTGTTTCCATCTCAAGGTATGTGGAGAGAGAGTTTTTGGATCCTGTCCACCCTTTTGCTTTTATTTTTGTCTTTTGCTTTTGGTACATGATGGGAGTAGTCTAAGAAAAAAGTTAGGAGAAAATTGAAACTATATAGAGAATCATTAGAAAGTAAAGGCTTCCGACTTAGTAGAACAAAGACAAAATATATGATTGTAAGTTTGATCATTGGTTAGTTCGGAAAATATAGAAATTAAATTTGACATACATTTCATCCCCCAACACTAACATGGCACATGATAGGGATATGTGGAAACAAAGAATCCATGTAGCCGACCCCGTCTAGTATGAGAAAAGGCTTAGTTGTTGTATACATTTCATCCCTCAAAAAGAAAGTTTTAAATAACTGGGGTCAATTTTTAAAAGTGATAGAAGAATTGATGGAGATGTTACGCATAGAATTAATGCAAATTGGTTAAAATGGAATTCTTTGTGACAAGAAGATATCATTAAAGTTAAAAGGTAAATATTATAGAGCAACAATTAGACCTGTCATGTTTTATTGTTTGGACAGTTAATCATCAACGTGTAAAAGATGTCTTTAACATAAATAAAGATGTTGATATGGATGAGTGGTCAGAAAAGACTTTTTACATATTGAGGTTATTAGAAATAAATTATGAGTAACACCAATAGAGGATATAATGAGAGAATATTGTTTAAGATGATTTGGACATATACAAAAAAAAATCAAAAGAAGCACCTAAGAAGTTATGAAAAAATAGATTTTGAAAGTATTAAAAGAGGTAGAGAATGATCACAAAAGTGTTGAAAAGAAACAATAAAGAATAATCTAGCTTATATTGAGTTTAATATGGCACATGATAGGGCTATGTGGAAATAAAAAATCCATGTAACCGACCCCGTCTAGTATGGTTAAAAGCTTAGTAGTTGTTGTTGTGCAACACCCGACTGCACATCATAAGATGAGAACACAAAAGAAACTCTCAAATGCATCCCAGGTGCATTTTGAGAAAAAAGATGGTAAAGATAGTAACATAGAATAACATCGAAAGTTCCCAAACATGGCGTTCTTGGAGTAATAGAGTCAATTTCCTTTCTTTTGACTAAGAACGCTGTGGGTTGGCCTCCTAATCTGCGAAGAGGAAAAGACTATGACAATGCACTGTCCATATTACTCAAACTTTACAGGACATCACATGAGCGTGCACACGCAGGCACGTCTTCATGAATGTGTGTGAGAGAGAGAGAGAGTTCATGCACTCATCAGAAAAAGTATCAAATTCCATTTAGTCATTGCCGGGAAACCCCAAAATCAAATCAGACTGAAAAGAGAGTCAATAGCAAATTTAATCATGCATTCATCAGAAAGAGTATCAAATTCCATTCAGTCACCACTCATCACCGGCAAACCCCAAAATCAAATCAGACTGAAATGAGAAAGTCACGAACAAATTTAATTTGTGAATACAAACAATAGATGATTATAACACATAATAAAACCTTTTTCTCTTGTAAAAAAAGAATTACAATCAACTTTCTTGGTCTATATCGAAGTGTGAAAATAAGAGTTTTTAACTATTTGATGTCATACTAATCTTAATGTTCTGTGATATTCTTTTCGTATTGACCACAGTTGCTCTTGAACCTTCTTCATTGAAGGCCTATCAGATCTGACAGGAGCAGCACAATGAAATGCCAAACCAAATAATCCCTCTAGTATCTGCCAGTCTGGTGCCACTAGAAATGGATCCAGGATGTCTTTTAGTCTTCCCTCACCAAACAAGTGAAAGGCCTACCATAAACATGTTAGTATCTAAAACAACTGAAAGCAACAGCAAATATATTAGAGAAATTTTGTGTTGATGGAATTGCAATTTACCCATCTAACAGTGATTCGCTCGTTGGGGCCTCTACTAATATCCACAGGACGCCGCCCCGAGAAGATCTCAAGCAGCAAAATGCCATAGGAGAAAACATCACTCTTTGCCGTGAGCTTATAGGTTTTCACATACTCAGGATCAAGATATCCAGCCGTGCCTTTAACTTGAGTGGATATCTGACTTTCGTCTTCGTTCACCGAGCCTGCTTTTGCAAACCCAAAGTCTGCAACCTTTGCACGGAGGTTCTCAGTCAGTAAAATGTTTGACGACTTAACATCACGATGGATGATGGGCTTTCCTGTAAGAAAAACAAATCTAGCATATAATTAGAGTTATGAGAGGCGGCTCATATGCACAACAAAGCAGGTGTACGAACACAACAACAACTAAGCCTTTTCCCATACTAGACGGGATCGGCTACATGGATTCTTTGTTTCCACAGATCCCTATCGTGTGCCATGGTAGCAGTTAACTCACAATAAGCTAGATCATTCTTTATTGTTTCTTTCCAACACTTTTGTGGTCATCCTCTAGCTCTTTTAATACTTTCCAATTTTAGTTTTTCATACATTCTTACATGTTCTTCTTTTGATCTTCTTTCTCTATGTCCAAACCATCTTAAACGATATTCTCTCATTTTATCCTCTATTGGTACCACTCCTAATTTGTTTCTAATAACCCCATCATGTATATGGTCTTTTCTTGTATGACCACTCATCCATCTCAACATCTTCATTTCTGTCACAAACATCTTTTGTACATGTTGATGATTAACTGTCCAACACTCGGAACCATAAAACATGGCAGGTCTAATTGCTGCTCTATAATATTTACCTTCTAACTTTAATGGTATCTTCTTATCACAAAGAATACCTGATGCTCCTCTCCATCTTAACCAATGAGCATTAATTCTATGCGTAACATCTCCATCAATTCTTCCATCACTCTGAAAAATTGACCCTAGGTATTTAAAACTTTACTTTTGGGGGATGCAATGTGTGCCAATTTTAATTTCTATGTCCTCTGAGGTAACCAAATGATCAAACTTACATTCCATTATTCTATCTTTGTTCTACTAAGTCGGAGGCCTTTACTTTCTAATGTTTCTCTCCATAGTTCCAATTTTCTATTAACTTTTTGACTTAGACTCCTCCACTAATACAATGTCATATGCAAATAGAATAAAGCATACACCAAGGTACTTCATCTTAAATATGTTTTGTTAACTACTCAATCACCATTATAAATAAGTATGGACTTAAAGTTGATCCTTGATGTTGTTGAAGATCAAGTTAAATCTTGATTAATTAGTGTTACTATTTAGTTATAAGTGTATAAATAGAGTCATAGGTAAGTCTGAGTCATGTATATTATGGTATTTTGTAATACGGATCCTAATAGATCAGATTTTGATCCATTAGAAACCATAATCCAGTAGTCACTTACTAGGGGTATTATAGTCTTCCAAGTTAGATCAGCCATATAAGTAATCATTAGGATTGCCATTAGGTTTTAACGAGAATTAGAGGATGACAGCAAGGATTAGCCGACCAACACCTCAATGTCTTCTTCTTGTATTCGGTTTTCATCAATAAAGAAGTTTATGTTGCTGATTAATTTCAACATGGTATCAGAGCCTCTTGTGGCCTTTTAGCATCAAGCATCAAAGAAAATCAACAAAAAAAAGTCGTGGGCACAGTGAAGAACCCGCAAGACAACAAGTTCTTCCCTTTCTTGTTCTTTTAAATTGGTATTTGAGCGATTTCATTACAAAATCGTTGTTAGATTCATTACCTCTCACCGTAAACATTTGCTTTCGTAATCTAGAAGTGATGCACTACAACTGTTCGATGAAATGTCCAAGAGGAAGAGAGAGTTGTTTCATTTAAAAATTTTGATTTTTCAGTAGTCAACCAATTGGGGCAGATTTAAAGGTATTCCTTCAATGAGATATCAATCCGAATATGGAAAGAGCAAAGATGGTAGAAAGTAATGAACTCTCGTTAGACAAAAGTGAAGGTTTTCAAATTATAAATTTGAAACTTGATGGCAAGAATTATTTACAATGGGCCATATCTATTGAGCTGGCTATTATGGCAAGGGGGCGATGGGATTATTTGACAGGTGATCTCCCTCGACCCCCAATTTTAGATCATTCCTATTATCGGTGGTGCAGAGAAAATGCCTTAGTAAGTGCTTGGCTAATACAATCCATGACTCCCTCCATCGGCAGTACTTTTATGTTTTTGGACACTACTAGAGATATCTGACTGACAGTTCAAGAAGCTTATACTCAAAGAAAAAATATTACGAAGAAATGTGATCTTATAAAGAAGATTCGAAAATGCAGACAAGGAGGAAGGTCAGTTAGTGAGTATTATGCAGAGCTCGGAGGTTTGTGGAAAGAACTACATCTGTACTCTAAGACTAAATGTCAGACTTACACACTAAAACGGAATGAAGAGTTTGAAGAGCGTAAAGTGTTTGATCTTCTATGGGGTATATCATCTGAATATGAATCTGTAAAGAATAACATCCTCAGCAGGAAAGAACTTCCATCTTTAAGTACAGTATACTCGCTCCTCCTTAGAGAAGAAGATAGGAAGGTTCTTTAAAAATAAACCAAAATTAATTCTGAGACCTCAACATTTGTAGGGAAAAATACTTATGTTTCTCCTTTCGCTAGAAGAAGAGGAGGTTATGGCAGAGGTATATCTAGACAGACACTTGAAGAAAAAGATAAGATCAGCTGCTCTCACTATGGGAAACCACGACACACCAAGAAAACTTGCTGGGAGTTAGTTGAAAAACCTACCTATTTTTCGAATAGAAACAACAGAGCATACTTTAGTAGTGATCGGAATGAAAAGCAAAAGACTGAAAAAAGTGTACCTTCTTTAGCTGATATAAGAAAGGAAATTGAATTGTTAAAGGCATGTTTGACTGATCCGCAACAACCTTCTTCATCCTCTCACAGCGAATCACAAGCATCTATTGCCTATCCTTTCTCGTTCCTAACTCAGGGTAATATAAATTATTCTTATTCAATGATATGGGTTATTGATTCAGGTGCTACATATCACATGGTTAGAAGAAGAGATTTCTTTGATAACTATGAATTGACACAGGCACAGATCAATATTAGACTGGCAGATGAATCTCTTACGCCAATAGTGGAAAAAAGAAGTATTATCACATCTTTTGGCACATTGAAAAATGTTTTACATGTTCCAAACATATCAGTAAACCTATTATCTGTCTTTGCTATGACTCAGGATTTAAAATGTCGTATAATCTTTGATTTCACTGAATGTGTCTTTCAGAAACTGAAGACGAGGAAGATCTTTGGTCAGGGTAATGTGAGGAGAGGCCTTTACTTTTGCGAGGACAATAAAGGTGTTCACTACAATCAACAATTATTACTGAGAGACAGAATAAGCATATACCTCGTTGGCACCAACGGCTAGGCCATTTACCATTTTCCAAAATAAAGATGTTATTACCTGAAGTTAGTGATTGTAATGATTTGAACTTGAATTGTGAAACTTGCCAGAAGGCAAAACACCATCGTATTTCATTTCCTTTAAATGAAGAGAGATCTTTCATTCCTTTTAATATTGTGCATTCGGATATTTGGGGCCCTAGTTCGACAACTTCTATGCAGGGATATAAGTATTTTGTATCATTTATTGATGATTGACTAGGTTTACTATAATTTACCTTATACTAAAGACGAAGTGAAGGAAATTCTTCCTATATACTATCAGTTTGTACTGACACAATTTCAAAGTACCGTTAAGATCTTTCACAGTGATAATGGTGGAGAATTTATGTCACGATCCCTTCATTCATATTTTCTACAGCATGGCATCTTACACCAGACATCATGTTCTTACTCTCCTTAACAGAATGGTGTAGCTGAAAGGAAGAATCGGCATATTTTAGAAGTTGCAAGGACTCTCTTAATTGGATGCAATGCACCAAAATATTATTGGGGTGAAACAGCCTTAACATCAGTTTTTCTTATAAACCGCATGCCAAGCAGAGTGCTCAGTGGTAATACTCCATTTCATTCCCTATGTCCTTCTCAAAAACAATTCCATTTATTACCAAGGATTTTTTGTTGTACATGCTTTGTTCATGTTTATAAAGGTGCCAGAGATAAACTTGATGCAAGATCAATCAAGTGCATCTTCTTGGGATATTCGACCAGTGTTATTCGTATCGCACCGTATCGTGGGAAGTCATGATACGATACAGTAACCTGTATCATATCATAAGATACAGGTTATCGTGCCGTATCGTACGATACGGGCGATACGCCCAATTTTTTTTTTCAATTTTTTTTTTTCAAAATTTTTTTTTTCAAAAAAAAAAATTTCAAATTTTTTTTGCATGTTTCTGCCCTCTCTTCACTTCCCTTTAAGGCATCCTCCAATATGCTTATAATTTGGGTTTATAATTTCATTTATTTAATAAGAATAATGTATAAAAAAAAATTTATGACAAAATCATTTCCCTTTCTGTTACAACTTTTATGTATATTTTTGCTAACAGTTTCTAATTTCATAAGATCGTAAACAATTAAAAACATTTAGTTCTCTCGGTTCATTGAGTAGGGATTTCACAACTTCACTATTTTAGGGTTCACGTTACATGACTTCCATTGAGTACATGATCAATGTGTGTGAGGCTTAACTCAGTCTGTGAAGTGAGAAATGAAGCTCATGCATTAGTTAAAAAGCTAGTCTCCAATAAGAGAAAAAGGGGACATCATCAAGTAATAATATCACATCATTGAGGTGTCATAGACTCAATAATCAAAGAAATGGAGCTCTTTGTTTTGCTCACATATGAAAATTAGCAAATATGACAACTACATGTACAAAGATAGCAGTTTGTTAATTTTGATATATTATATGAGTGGATTATGGAAGATAACGAAGAAAATGCACTCCTAAGTCCTAACTGAAGAAGACATTGCATGAATTAATTTGACGTGCAACAACATCATCAAGGAGAAGATGAAGATTATTTAGTTAATGATCCTGATACAAATGTACAATATGTAAAATATAAATGTATTTCATTTTTTGATTCAAAATATATAATTTTGGATGCAATTATTCAATATTAAATGTTCAATTTGTGCTAAACTTTGCATTATATGAATTTAAAGCAATTACCAGATTTTTTCAAAATTTTCCAGAATTTTCTTGATTTTTTTTCGGATTTTTACTAATTTTATTGATTTTTTAAATAATTTTTATAGTTTTTTAATATTAAAGTACGATATGATACGATACGCCCGTATCGTGGAGCCCAGTGATACGCGATACGATACGCGTCAGACAACACTGTATTCGACTACTCAAAAACATTATAAGTGTTATAATCCTTCCAAAAAGAGGTTTTATGTTACAAAGAATGTCACATTTCATTAAGACATTCTATTTTATAGAGTGCAAGAAGAATACTCTGATCCCACTTCCTCTAACTGAAATTACATCTACTCATGAAAATACAAGTGAATGGCAAGTATATAATAGAGGAAACCGAGGGATTGTCTTTCTAGATCAGACTGTCACCCAAGATCAAAATTTCCAAAGTGAATCAGATTCACCTCCTCCTCAGATAACCTCTCATAATTCGGATATCGAAATGGATGATTTACCTATTGCAATTAGAAAAGGGAAGCGTGTAGCTGCAAAATATGCATTGGACAAAATGGTATCATTCTCTCATTATCCTAGGGAATATTTGTGATGAATACAGAGAATACTTTTGTATCAATGACCTATGAAGAGGCTAATGTACATCCAGAATGGAAAGCGGCCATGGAAGAAGAAATTTCAGCTTTAGTACAAAATCATACCTGGGAATTGACAGATCTACAATCAGAAAGGAAGACTGTAGGATGTAAGTGGGTATTCTCAGTCAAATATAAGACAGATGAGAATATAGAAGGCAAGATTAGTTGCAAAAGGATATAGTCAGTCCTACGGCATAGATTACACAGAGACATTTGCTCCAGTAGCCAAGATGAATACCATCAGAATCTTGTTAAGCTTGGCAGTTAATAAAAGATGGGAATTATGGCAGTTAGATGTAAAGAATGCATTCCTTCAGGGTGATCTCAGGGAAGACATTTATATGGACTTGCCACCAGGATACTTTAATGGGAACGAACAAGGGAAAGTGTGCAAACTAAAGAAATCAATTTATGGATTGAAACAATTTCCACAGGCATGGTTTGAGAAATTTAGCGATGGAATTCGAACTCTGGGGTTTAAACAATGCATCAGCAATCATACACTATTCATCAGGCAAGGTTAGAGAACAATTATGTTACTGGTGTACGTTGATGATATCATTATTACAGGAGATGATACTATAGGTATTGGTGAGCTAAAAAAAATAATTCAATATTTTATTTGACTTGAAAGATTTGGGAAGATTAAATTACTTTCTTGATATAGAGGTGATTCATAGCAACAATGCATTATTCTTGAGTCAAAGGAAATATATTCTGGACTTGTTGAAGGAAACAAAAATAGAAGACTGTCGTGTATGCTCAATTCCTATGGATGAAAATAATAGTGCATAACCATATGAGGATATCGGAAGGTACCAGAAATTAGTGGGAAAGCTAATATACATCACCATTACACGTCCTGATATCAGTTTTCTTGATGGCTATATGAGCAGATGGATGCATAATCCTTCCAAACATCATATGAGTACAGTCTTTCATATCATCAAATACTTACATCATATGAGTACAGTCTTTCATATCATCAAATACTTGAAGTCTACACTAACCCATGGTTTATTGTACACGACGAATTCATCCTTGGATCTAAAGATATATTGAGATGCTGATTGGGTAGATTCGAAGACAGATAGAAAATCAACCACTAGGTATGTGGTATGTTTGGGAGTAAACATTGTATCTTGAAAAAGCAAGAAACAATCAGTTGTGTCCAGATCGAGTGCAAAAGCAGAATATCGTGCAATTGCTTCGGGCATGTGTAAAGGGATATGGGTTTTATCCCTCTTAACAGAACTTGGCTTCAAAGTAGATACTCCGGTTACCTATTACGCTGATAGTAGAGCAACTCTCCAGATTGCCTTAAATCTTGTTTTTCATGAATGAATGAAGCATATTGAGATAGATTGTCACTTCATCAGAGAAAAGATTACACAAGGCATCTTTAATTTGATTCATGTATGCTCAGAAGACCAATTGGCAGATATTTTCATAAAACTTGTATCAGTCAGAGGATTTCAGAAAGCTCTCCATCAGCTAAGAATTACAAACTTTCAAGATTCAACTTGAGGGGGCATGTTGTAGATAAAGTTAAATCTTGATTAATTAGTGTTACTATTTAGTTATAAGTGTATACATAGAGTCATACGTAAGTCTGAGTCATGTATATTATGGTATTTTGTAATACAGGTCCACTTACTAGGGGTATTATAGTCTTTCAAGTTAGATCAGCCATATAAGTAGTCATTAGGGCTGCCATTAGGTTTTAACGAGAATTATAGGGTGGCGGCAAGGATTGGCCGACCAGCACCTCAATGTCTTCTTCTTGTATTCGGTCTTCATCAATAAAGAAGTTTATGTTGCTGATTAATTTCAATCAGATATAACCCAATATTAACTTCAAAGAAGTCTGTCATTCCTTCATGAGTCCAATCATTTAAGGATAAACTAATCATCATGATATAACACACCCTGTAAAATCAGATTATTAGGAAAAGGAAATTATTGCCAAGGAACAAGTTTCACATGCTTATTAAGACTCCAGCTGTATCTATGTTACTGTATGAACTTTAATAATACAAAAATCCATATCGACTAGATTTCATGATCTAAGAACACAGCCTAAAAGAACTCACAAAAAAAGAAAATAAACTACAGATTTGCAGATTTTGTCAGAAGGAAAAGTTCAAAAGGTTTATTTGACCTGAGTATACATGCAGATAAGTAAGAGCATGAGCGACATCTATGGCAATTTCAAGTCTTTGAGCGAAATCCAAACTTCTTCCATCCTGACCTACAGACCACAAAGAATGAATTTAGTTTCACGTTAATCTTTAGAGAAGAAATCGAGTTCATGAATGAATGTTAAATTACCATCCAGATGTTGTCGCAGAGTACCATTTGGGACATATTCAGAAACAATTATCCGCTCATTTTCATCATTTACAAAACCAATTAGCTTTACCAGATTTCGGTGTTCAATGTTTGTCAGCAACTCAATTTCTCTATTGAACTCTGTCAGACTCTCAAATGCTCCCTGTGTACAGGAATTTCTTAATTTAGCAAGATTATAAGAAAACAAAGAGAATATCTGAAATTCTTACCGGGAGCAATATATAGTGCCAGGAACAAAGGAAATACACCTCATTCCATCAAATGAAACTCAACAACAATATGCACACTACTAGTTTGTGACTTCAGTGTCATAATACTTACAATGCGCTGTGTTTCAAGTTTCTAAGACATTTGCAACCCATGGAAAGGGTTATGCACTACTTCGGATATACATTGAAAGGGTGAACAATAGGATTGTTGACCTCATGGTGTTTTGGATAGTGTTCCCATCAAGTGACTGCCATTTGAAAACCACTCTCTTGTGATATACTGAAGTAGTGAAGTGTTATATCTACATCAGTAAATGTTGTTGAAGTTAACAAATTGAGATACTTTGATGTTACACCAGAAATTTTAGTACTTAATATCGAACCAAGGTTGCTGGTTTGTTTGACACGTAGTATACCAGTCAAAGCTCTGATACTTCATACTTGACATTGTTTCACCAGAAACTCTACACATGCCTAAATGGGCATCTCAGAGAAACAGCTCCGGAATCAGGAGTTTGAGATGGGAGTGTATCTAGTAGCGATCTTCCAAACGTCAGTTGACCTATCCTAGCAAAAGTGTACGTTTTGATAATAGGGTTATCACCATGAAAGTCTGGCCCTTGTGATTGCAAAACATATGATTCTCAAACACAGCTTTTACCTTTTCATGTTAATGAAAAGCTGTAATTTGTGGTCTCACCTCTGATTGGAAAAATTTACTGGATGTTGACTTTTTGAAGGCAGTAATTAGTGCAGTGATTCTTTAGGTAGTGAAGCTGATAAAAGGATCATACCCGTGGGCTGTGAACGATAATCACATCAAAGTGAGCATCAAGAATCATAGTATGGATGATAGATCACAGGGTGAACTTTCTCTCCTTTGTTACAGCCTGTGAGCCTATCCTGATGTGATTCACAATCATGTACATTTGTGAAATGATCACAGGGATGTGATTCACTCTCTTAAATATCATGGTTCCTTTTCAGACATTGGAAAGATGAGGGTACAGACACACACATGCACGTGTACTTACACATAAGTGCAACTCAGATGCAGATTCAAGCAACAGACATGAGATCAGTTTATTCAAAGGTATGATATGATATTGGTTCTTCAAATCTTATGCAAAAGTTCATTTTTTATGAGGAATATTTGCAAACTATACAAAAATACACCACTTATGATATCGTTATTGCTTGACATATAGAAATTCCTCCAGATGCAAGTTCTCTGCAACTGCTGATCACCTCTTTATGCACGACATGAGTTCTTAATGCGCCCGATATAGAGGCATATGCATTTTAATTAGGGTCACAAATTTAAATTAAGCAGCATACACTGCAGATATCTGAAGTCAACCTTGCACTCTTGATTTGCTAATGTGCTTTAGAAATATCAAATGGCACTTTCAAAGGTGGCAACTACGCCAATAATAACTACCTGTTTTGCCCGTTTAATGGCCACAATTCGACCATCCTGCAGCTCACCCCTGTATACAGTAGCAGAACCACCCTCAGCTATCTTCAATAGCGGTGAAAAGTTATTAGTAGCTCTACTAATTTGGTCCATGGTAAAGCGTATTGATCCAACTCTGCTCATCTGTGAAGTGAGTGGCGTGAATCGAATTGGACTAGGTGGTGCACGCAGAGGGCTTGCTGGTGGTAGGTCAACTCTAGGACTTGCATCGAAAGAACCTGAATCTTCTGGAGAAAATGCAGAGGTGCTTCACAATATTAGTTCAAAGATCTATTTGGCAAAGTAGACATCATGCTTTAAGATTGATATCTTCATAATATGATCACTGCAGTATCATCAAGCATATGAATAAACCCTTAGCACATAATCCCATGTTCTCGCAAAACCTTTTCATACATGAATATACACATTGGAGAAGGCAAACTTTCAACTAGAAATCATTCTTCGCATAATGTTCCACAAATAGTTCTGGTTTACCAAAAAGGGATTTTAAGGCCAAAAGTTTTCTAAAACTATTGTCACCGTTAAATCGACTACGTCTACATCCTTTCTTTTATGTGATCTAGCCAACAATGTATGACAGCTATGTTGCAAATTTCCCTCAAAATCATCTACGCTCTTACCAAATTAACTGTATAAACATCAGCAACCAGAACATGACTGCCTACAATTGGCGAAGCTGATGTAAGGTCTGTTCTGGACTGCCTACATGTCTACTCTACATTGAATTGACCCTATGCCATGATCCGGGAATGGAATATCTATCAAACTCTTGGTGCCAGGACCACAACACGACTGCTTAAAGCAGTGACTTCCAAGTTTCATCTAATATTTGGTCCAACATTTTCCAGTAACTAGGACAATTCATATGCTTCAAAGGACGAAAAAGTGCCAAAATAACTTGGGCCAAAGTAATTATAACTACAGTGAAATTTTGCCTATATAAACTTTTTCTATATATGGGATTTTTTTCACAAATAAGATCTATTACATTCAGGGAAATAGAGAAAAATTGACAGAAGGCAACATCCCACCACAATGCAACATTGCAGAAGGAAGTATATGCAGCTAAGTTCTAACCTCATAAGACACTACCACTTCACTGTGAAACAGAACATGCTTAAGATAATGAAATACTCACTTGGAAATATATTTTTGGGGAGAGCATCATGCACATCTTTTCTCTTAGCACGTATGCATGGGCACAAGAAACTGCAAGACAATAGAAACATTCCAGATGCTGCGAGGGCTACAGTCTTCATGTCTTGATGCTTTTTCTCTCTATGTTTTTCATCCTTATGATCACTATGAAGAATTCTCTTTCTTCTTGAACCAAGTAAGATACTACCAGCTGCATTTTGATAGGTAGGAAGTAACAAAACCCAGAAATTAATCATGTGAAGAAGGATGACGCTTGTTCTAGCTACAAGAGTTTTACAATATAAGGAGAAAAAAGGTAAGAATTAACAAACGATAAGTTCTCACATATTCAAAATTTAGTAAAGTTGTTGATTTTGTTAGTGGACAATCCAAAAAAAGAGGCAGCTTTGAAGGATTCGTACCCATTACGCCCTTGTAATTAAAGTATTCTCAAATGGTTAGACATACAATACATGCATTTCAGCTTCTTTCCGCAAAGCCCTACACACTGAGATCAAAAACCACTTCAGCTCACTAGATTCTCTGACCCCTTAATCAAGTAGCAGTGCGTGTCCATGTATATACTGTATTGGTATGAGGTAATACAATATACAACAACATATAGGTACGGAACCTGTAAAGTTTGTGTCTGTCAACCTGATATGTACCTACTAACTGTATGTATTTCAAAAAAAGTCTAAGTCTAAAAGTGTAGGGTTGTAACCTTATTCAGAAACAATGCGTGCACTGTTCAGTGTGCAGTGGTAGTGCACAGAGTAGGCATGATATGAAAAATGGAACTTTTTCGTTTCTCTAACAAAAGAGAAGTATCTTTTGATTTTAAGGATTTGTTGTCTTGTGTGTTGTGTGTCGTATGGGAAAAGGCTTAGTTGTTGTTGTTGTGTGTCGTGTGTATGGTATGATACACCCAATACCAGTACGCCTCTATAACGCATGATACAATAGCATTTGTACAATATGGCTATGCAGGGTAATCTTTCTATAGGTACGATGTTGTGCAGCATGGTTTATGGGATACATCACTGAGATAGAGTATCTTATATGTATTATATGCGAGATATGTTACTAAAATGAGAATATATGTACTCGGCCGAAGAACAAACTTTGCTTATGGCGTTCAATTTAGCATTAAATAGCAGGTAGCAAGCCCCAATATTGGAGGGAGTCATTATATAACCAAAAAACGACATAGAACCTTGTGGTATCTTTTAACCAAGATCTTTCTAGTAGTTAGACACCAGATCCATCAGATTATGAAGTTCAGTGTTTGAGTTGGAGCAGTAATGGCAGAGGTTAGCTCTTGGAAAGTCATTATGTTTCTCCAGTTGAACCCACCTACCATGGCAAAAGTTCTGGTTGTAGTTAAGATTAAAAGAATTCAGCAAAAGGACATATATACTTATATCCCTTGAGATTATTGTTACATGGCATTAAGAATCGGTTCTCTTGGTAAGCAATTCTCAAACACCATCCACTTGAAATGGCAGTGACATCCAATGAATTGTCATGAGTGAACCTTTCTAGAAGCTAAAGAAGCGCTTTGAATAATAAAAGCCAAAGTCAAATGCTATATTTAAGCATGTCTTGTTGGATTTGAATTGGGGTTGGGGAGTTGGGAGTAGGGAGTAAGGGTAGGTGAGTTGGGGTTTCATAATATCGTAGATTATATACATGGGAGTACTAGTATTTTAGGAGTATGCCCAGGCCTAAACTCGGGCCAATGCTTCATTTTGGGGAGTGGTGAATGGTGTAATTGTAATATGATTGACACATTAAAGTTAACTGCTTTGCTCTGACTACCTAGTTCTAGGGTGGGAGGTGTTTTTTTTATTGTCAACAACGCCGGCTCAGAAAGCACCACAATTTGGACGGCATGGGCAGCCTTGCCACCATCATCGGGTATACAGGTATTGATGCTAGAATCGATTTAGTTAGAGCCTGCCATACTCAAAGAGTTAGCTTGCCAGCCAGAAAGTCTAGACTTGATTATACTTGTTTTTTATATGGTATGATACGATAAGGCATTTTCATCCTTCTGCTTAAGGCGCCCTGATAAGATAGGTATACCTATTTTGGAACCCTGTTCTGCTTCTTCAACTAGACTATAGGATGGATGGATAGGTAGCCATCCAAATTGCCCGAAGAAGAATGGACCTCAAGAAAGCTAGTTGTTTCGACTTGTCCTTATTGACTTTGTGACCATTGTGAAACGGATTCCATACGCCCATTGTACACCTTATTTGATCTGTGGAAGCTCTCCCAAATAACAAGAGGTCATCGGAAGCATACACATAATTAAAGGAGAGGCACATCATGCATTGTGTTTGGCCCGTACGTATTACTAGAATTGAAAGGTAAAGATAAGACAACTATAAAACCAGTAATGTTCTATGACACCAAGTGTTGGTATCTATCTATCTATTTACTCATAAACTATACAAATACCCATAAAGACATCTTTTACCTCTGCAAGTGTTATTGAAATAAACAAAATTGCTTATGATTTCTCTTTTCTAAACTCTTGCAACACGTCCCATAAGTTCAGCGAGAAGTTTCCCCTTGTCATACAATTAGTTTTGCTACTGAATTTGTTTCCTAGGGACTTAACATGCCTATCATAAGTGCAACAATCTATTTGGAGTCTGGACTCCAGGAAGACTTTTAAGTTGCTTCTCCTTTCCAAGTATTCTAGTTTTTAAATGTTTGTCATTGTTTCTTGAGATTGTGTCATACTATTTCTTTTTGAGGAAGAGATTACGCCAAAAAAATTATTTCTGCAAGGTACACTATCTTTGCAAAATCCAGATTAGTGTTCAATCTATAAACATATCACATAAATCAACTAATTTTCCTCTTTGTTAAACATATTTCAAGTTGGTCATTTCTCTTAACTAATAAAATGCACATAATTGTCTTCAAAATTTAACCAAAATCGTATTTCAAGTTGTTAAAACATGCTTTTTTTGTTCGCTCTTTTTTAAGTTCTTGATAAAGTGGAAGTGAAGTGCTCTGACTAGGGGCTTAAAATGCCACAGCCAAGCATACACATAAACAACAAAATCCAATTTAAACACGTAGTGATACTGGACGCATAATCGGATCCAAAAAAAACCAGCAAAAACAAGTCAGGCATTTCCTTATCCAAGAGAAATAGCTCAAAAGGACATTAATTCATGTTGACCTCATTACGATATTTATATCAGTTGTTTGCATAAATTCCAACCATTTAGATAACAAAATGCTAGGTTCAGCAGATCCATTCAAATAAGTTCAAGTAAGTTGGAAGTCAGCTTTAAACTTGAGCTTCTAGAGCTAAGACCATAGTCTAGAGAAGGCAAGAACTTGTTCAACCAAGTACCCACGGATAAAAGACCAACCTATAAACAACAGCAAATGCTAAAGAACTCCAACTGATGCTTTGCTTACAGAAGGTCGAGATTAGTGGCAATCGGGTGGATTGCCAATGGACCAGTCAAATTCTTAGTGCAACAATTTTGGTTAAGAAACAGAGTGTTATTTCATGCATGTCAACAAGGTAATGTGCCAAATGCCAACCCGAATTAAAGTCTTGGATGTGTTGCACCTACAAAGTTCAAAAGAAAGGTATGTAGAGCTTGATTATATCCTTATTTGTCTTCTCAGGCAGGCCTTATTTCTTGCAAAGTCTTTCATGTGCTTAGATATTTCTTTGCAGTTTAAAAGCATTTAGGAGCATCTTGATGTCTTATATTCCGAAGCGCATGAGATGTGTCAATTTTTAGGTCCTTCTATTAAACTTAAACACAGATTTCTATGCCTCACTTTCCTTAATAGAATTCAACAGTCAAACTATAAATATATCTGCCAATCAATCCCCCATTCTCACCTCTGAGGGACGAAGTGCCATACTCCCGGAAACTGCAGCAATCGTGCCCAACGGCGCGCCACTCCTCCATTTCCGAATCTCGGAAGCACCCATTCTCGAACGAAGATTCAAGCAATCTGCAGAACAACAAATCATTGGCACCGCCCCTCCAATCCGAACCGCACCCGCGAGGCTTCATCTGCAAGAGCCGATCCCTCTCGCAATCTCCGAACCCATCCGCTGAGACAACGTCAAGCAATTGACCTAGCAGAAACAAAGCCACGGCGTACGCTGTCATCGTCTTCACAACAAATTTACCGACCAAAAGAAACCCCAACTCCGGAGCATCTGTGCAGAAACTCAACGAACGCCGGAAGGGAAAACCCTACAGACCAAACCTTAACCTCCCTTGCATCTTTGCGAGGAAAAAATGAAAAGTAGACGATGAACCGACAAGGAAGAACTCGATGGAACGCAGAGCGGGAGAAGGAGGGAGACCGGCAAACCGGCGGCTCGCTGGTAAGAAACAGGTTGTTGGGGGGTACGGCCGAAACGAGATTTGCACAGGCAGTGGTAAATGTAACGGCGAAACCGGTTAAACGAGTCGGCGCACGATTGGCAGTTGACGACAGCGCGGGATGTATGCATGCAAATTTACTCGGTGACATTTTGTTGCATCAAAGAAATAAGCCCACGGGGCTCTCTCTACCGTTTCCACCGACTTGAATGTCTTTGATGTTTAAATACGATTTTTAGTTGTATGGACAAGCTCAAGGTCTTGAGGTTTAAACATAATCATTTATCCTCTTTGATTTAATAAGGTCAAAGAAATTTTCGTTGACCGTTGCAATCGGGTGACCCAGCAGCATGATGCAACGGGACATTCTTAAATACTTCTCTCGAATAATATATTCTTGGAAGACAGATATTCACACAAACTGCTTTTAGAAATTAACTTTCGAGTCTTGATGAGGAATCAAAATCCTTTTTGGCTCGCCTGTGGCGATCTTCGATCTCATATCGTCGACATGCTCGGTTTCAACTTTTAGCGTCAACAGATGTCGAGAACTATCATCTGTGCTATGGCTTCCTGGACCAATAGTCCATGGCTTCCTCAAGCAATGATCGGAATTTCAGCTTACACTACAGTTTGCCTCATGGTGAACGCAAGCCTTTTTTTCATCTTGAAGGAGGGCATTCAGAGAAAACCACCTTCTGTTGTAGTCATTCCAACCTTCATTACTCAACAAAATTTGAAAGCAGACATGGCCACGATAATGTCTACCATTGCTCAACATGTTGTGGAAATCTTCAAACTGCTAATTCTCAAAGAGTTTCAAATAGTTAGAGACCATTAAGAAAGTGGGTTCGCAGAGGACGATTAACTAATGACAGCTCTACGCTCGCTCCATCCTTATTCATCATGTCATCCTCCTTGATCACCTATTCCTTCATGGGATTCTTCTCCTGTTGCTCATTGCCATGTTGCAGAGGACTTCAAATGGATTTGAAGTACTCTTGGATCGCCTCACTCTTTTTACATGTCTCGTGAGGCTTAGATTGTCGCCAGTTATTCTCTTTTCGCTACATCCTTAACGTGTGCGTGATCTGGCAATTTCTTTGCATGCAGTTTTGAATTGTTACGTCAACATGCATACCTTGCAAGAAGACATCCCTGCACCGTATTCGATAATGAGATGCGGTTGTGTTGTTGATCATTGGTAATAGATGTGTGTGCCACACTTTGGCTTACTTTCGGTCCCCTGTAAAAATATTTTCTCCTTCTTCTCCTTTAATCTCAAATATTACCGCCCACTCTCTTTTAGTTTGCTGAAGATCCTATCAAGCAACCAGGAACTGTAAAGAACGACCAAGAAACACAAAAAGATTGTCAAGGAATGATCAACATTAAATATTTATTGTAAGTTTTGCATAGATGATGCCGGTGCTTCTTAATAAACAAAGGATAATCATGTTTTTTTCTTCGACAGGCAAGAGGGATTTGACAGACCTTTCCCAGTGTGCTGCCCCCTTGTAATGCATTCACGACCTTCAAGGTAATAACATAAACCTTTAGGGAGTGAGACAACGTCCAAACATGGCAAACTCTTTTCTATCTTGCTTCAACGTATTAGTGCCCAATTTCATAAAGGGAACTTCAATTGTCAGAGCATTTTTTCTGCAATAGTGGGTATTTTATAGATGAGGTTTGATGGAGATTTTGTAGATCCTCATCTCGTCGTACTCCTCAGTCGCGCAGCGGAAAGTGGAAGGGCCGAAAGAAGACACGCTCACCAAGAACAGGAGAAGGAAGGGAAGAAATGGTTTACATGATTATCCTAAAAGGTTTTTCATGAAAGCTCTCATATTAGCGCTTTTATTATCTTGTTTTTCTACTGTATTCTCTATAATATTATAATAAATGAAAAAACTCTCATTAAAACCGCCTTCGTCTTCCCTATCTTTCCTATTATGGGCTTTATGGTACAAGCATTTATTCTTATATATAACATATGTGTTTTATTTTTATTCATAGAATCCGAGAAGATTGTCTTCTCATATTTCATGAATTTGTTATCGAGAATAGTCAATTCCAGCATTACATCTCTCACTTTACCATTTTACCTAAGCTTTATGATACATTGGTTTTATCTCATACTTTTTATGGGTTTTTCCAAGTCATACCGGCTATGATTGTAAGTATAATTACAATCGACATATGTTGTATGATTTTTCGTATACAACACCTTCTTTCCTACTGAACAATTATTATTGTATAATTTAATACGGTTTAAACAAATATCAAACTCATGTTTGTAACATGCTTTAAGAAAAGATCCTCTATTATGCCTTTCGTCAAGAGGTCAACCAACATATCATTAGTTGCCATGTATGATATAGATATCTCATTTCTCTTAACCATATCATGAACATAGTATTATTTTATCATTATATGCTTGCTTCGGGATCTATCAACTCAACTCTTAATCTGAGTAATTTTACATTGTTATCATAATAAATGACAACTAGTTCATTGGCTATATCCAACTTCAAATTACGTATGAAGCAGTTACTCATTATAGTCATACTACAAGTAATATACTCATATTCCTGTGTATGCAATGGTATACAACTCTATTTCTTACAAACATAAAAAACAACTCCACCTCCAAATAAAAATATTTGTCAAGAGGTTAATTTGTTGTTATCTTTGCTCCTAGCAAAGCTAGCATATGAATATCCTACCGCTTTTAGTTGATTTCCTTTAAGATATCTTAGAATGATTTTCATAGTTGTCCAATGCTATCAACTAGGATTACTTTGATATCTACTTATAAGACCAATAATGAAGCTAATATCAAGTCTTCTTATAACACATCATACATTAAGCTACAAACAACTTCTACATAAGGAACATTAAGTTTGTTATCTCCCTTACTTAGACCATCACCCTTGCTCAATTTGACCCCTTTCGCAATGAGTATAGATGTAAACTTTCAATCATCTATTTTAAATTTATGGAGGATATAATCTATATATCTCTTCTGACTTAGGCATAAGAGATTAGATTTTCTATCTCGAAAAATCTTTATTCCCAAAATATAGGATGTATCTTTCTTATCATTCATTTTAAACCTTAAGTTTAATCATTATTTAGTTTTGACAATCATCTCATTATTATTCCCAGTCAATAATATGTCATCTACATATAATGATAGAATAACAAAGTGACTCACTATTTTAAACATATATACAGTGATCAAGTTCATTAGCCACAAACTCAAGCTAAATAATGACATTTTGAAAAGTCAAATACCATTGACGAGGTGACTTTTTAGGCCATATAGGAATTTTTTCAATGTATATACTTTATCCTCTTGGTCTTTAACAATGTATCTTTCTAGTTGTTGCATTTATATGATTTCATCTAAATCTCCTTTTTTAAAAATAGTTTTTACATCTAATTGATGTAAATCCACATCATAATATGTTGAGATTACTAGAATTATCCTTATAGATACAACTTTAACAATAGGAAAATATGTCTCAACATAATTTATCTCCTCCTTTTGCAAGAATTCATTTGCAACCAATCTTTCCTTAAGCTTCTCGATATAACCATTGACTTTATATTTCTTTTTCAGATCCCATTATATCCTATGGCTTTTCTTCTTATGAAATCAACCGATTCCCACACTTGGTTTTTTTCAATGTATTAAATTTTCTTATCTATAACTTTTTTTTAGTCTAACGATTCATATGAGTCAATAGTCAGCTGATATGTCTGGTTATCACTCAACTCATCTAAATCCATTGAATTACATACTTTCTCTGAAAGGTAAGTGCAATAATCTTTTAAGTAGGACTTTGTGACTCTATATCTTTTATGTTCACTTAAAGTTTTGGTGCGTTCATGAAGATCATCATTATCTATATGTTCAAATGATAATGAATCTGGATGTACTAGATCATCGATACATTCATCATCATTCTCAAGGATGTCATTCTTAGTTTCCTCTAAGAATTCCATGTCCTTGCTTTCTATTAATCCATAGTTCTTGTGATAAAACAGATGTCACTTTGCACCTTTAGGATATTAAATAAAAATAAATCTCATGAACATGGTGTTTAGCTTATCCCTAGAATGATCAAGGATTTTCACATATGTGATAGATCTATACATCTTAAGATTACCTAATTTTGGTTTTCTTTAAAGCCACATTTCATATGGTGTAGAGAATACAACTTTACAAAGTGTTGTATATATATTGTTATACTTATCGCTTCTCTCCAAACTATTGTTGGTAGGGAAGCATCTATTAACATAGACTTTGTCATATTCATTAAGGTCATGTTATATCTTTATAATATACCATTTTGTTGAGATGTCTTAAGCATTGTATTTTGTTTTGAAATACTAGAGTCTTTAAAATATTCTAAAAATTTTATAGAGGTATACTTTGTACCTCGATCAAACCTTAAGACTTTAATTATACGCCCTACTTGGTTCTCAACTCCTTGCTTATATTCTTTAAATATCTCAAGTGCCTCATATTTATGTGCTAAGATATATATATATATATATATATATATATATATATATTGAGTAATTATTGATAAAGGCTATTAAATAAATCTTATCTCGATGTAATTTTACTCTAAATGGTACACATAAATCAGTGTTAATGATTTCTAATAGCGTTGTTGTCCTAATTATGTCTTTGAAAATTATGTTTTTTGTTAATTTTTTTTATATTGGCTTCACACTTTTGTAAAAGTGTTTTCCTAAAACCAGGCAACAAATCAAAGTTGGATAATTTCCTCAATATTTTCAAACTTATATGTCATACAGGTTTATGCCATACATTTAGATCAACATTAAATGCACAATTAATATAAGCAATAAAAACATCATTTTCATGGATATTTACTTTGAACAATTTATTTCAACGTCAAATACTCTAAATAAATTATCCTATCATGTTTCCCCATAGTTATATTTCCAAGAACAACCCTGACTTCAAAATCATTCTTAACTAAGGTAGGGACTGATACCAAATTATACCTTATAGAGGGTACAATTAATACATCAGTTAATACAACTGGTGTACCTTGTACATGTGTCCTAAAGGACTCAATCCTAAAGATATTTGAAAAAGTGTTATTTTTTATATATACTAATGTTCTCCTAGTTTATATTTCTTTAGGTCCATAACCCCTTACTTGATCTTTGAGATATGTTTTGTTGCTCTTTAATCAATCTATCAACCAGTTATTGGGTAGTCCATGTAAATGCATTATGAGACCACGCAGATTATCAGATTATGTTTTGTTTCTCCATTTAATTGCATTGTTGGGTGTTTTCACCATTAGTTTTCTTGTTATGACAATCTCCCTTTTAGTGTTCTATTTTCTATAGTTGAAGCATTTGATCCAAGAATCAATTTCTTGTAATTTTTTAAAAGATTATCCGTCTTTCTTTTTATTCTTGTTAAATTTTTTGTTTGCTTTGTTCTTTCTCAAATTGGGTTTAGAACTTTACTCTATCTCATCTTCAGCTACTAACAATTTTTTTTTTTTTTTATTCATGTGTTCTTATTCAATTGCTAATTTTATGGGTAATTCAATAATGTTCATTTCAACCCTTAATCTAAGGGCAGTGGTAACTATATTCAATGAAAGGAGAAAACTATTTAGAATAGTGAATATTTGTATAGTTTCAGGGATGACATATTTCACTACAATTAAGTCTTCCCATTATGAACATATGGTTCATATGTTTTGTTACATTATCCCCCTCTTTTATTTTGTATGAGTTGTATTTATATAGTAATAATCAAACATGTAACTTAGTTGTAGTATCATATTTAGTTGTTATTGAGTCAAAAAACTCCTTCACAGTTTCATATTTCTCGAATACCCTAAGTAGGTCATCCTCTATGTATGTCAATATTATGGTTTTAACTATTGTGTCATCTTTAAAGAATATTTTATACATTTCTTTTTTTTCTTATGTTAAATTAGAGTGGGGGTAAAATTATTTTCCTTATTACATAATCTACACCTTCGAGTGTAATAGCCAACGAGATACGTCTTTTTCACGTTTAGAAATTTAGACTATTTAATTTTTTAGTTTGTACCAATTCATATATAAATTCTATAATTTATTTTTAATTGTTTGACAAAAATAAAAGTAAGATGATCTAAAATATAAACATTCAATATTCAACATATGATAAATAAGATGACTAATAGCCAATCCATCAAATGTAATTTGTAAAATATCAATGTACTGAACTGGAAATAACTCAAGGTACCAAAAAATAATTTCAAATAGTAACTAGGCATCATTTTGAAATATTCTTAACATAATTTTATTATTTTAGAACCAATCTAGAGATAAATCAGTAATTTCTTCCCTTATTACCTACCACTGTAATTACCCTAAAATTGAAATGGTAAACCAATAATTTTATTCATTTCTCTAGTTTGGTAATTATCCAAAAAAACTAAGGACAAAATAGTAAAATTATACTCATTTTTTCAAAGGTTTCAAAATTGATATGTGACAAAATGATAATTTGCCCCTCAATCCAAATTTGTCTGTTTGAAGACAAAGGTCAAAATTGTCTGCTCGCTTAATGGCAGACTTATGAATATCCGCACGTTAAAGGACAACGATGTAATTCAATAAGTTGGTTTGTTGTAATTTTTACAAAGTGACAGAGGATATAATTGTCCTTTCATTCGTTTAAGGGTAAAATCATCTTTTTGATTTAAAATATCTCTTCTTTTTAATTTGTTGAGTGATAGATCATTATTTTACCGAATGATCGAGGGTATAACGAACTTTTCAACCCTTTGTCGAGGTGGTTTTTGCTAGTAGCTTTTGGGAAAACAACGGTTTTGTGCTGTGGTTTTAACAAAAAACCATGGACGGTCGGTTTAGAGAAGAAAACCACGAGAGAGGGAGAGAGAACAGGGAGAGCGAGGAAGGAGAAAGAGACAATAGTGATTGTCCTCTCATTGTCTTCTCCAATCAATTTTCCAAATTCTTTGTCGAGTCCTCTTTTCCTGTTTCCCAATAGTTTCAGGCCACCCATAGTGGCTTCCGATTGTCTTTCAATCTTAGGCCATGTGAAACCCACTAGCTTCCAACTATCTGTCGGACCATTTTTCAACGATTTCAAGGAGTATCTTCTTATTTTTTCTTCCTTTTTTTCTCTTCTGTTAACTGTAAACATATGACACATGAGTGTGCCCTTGTTCCTTGCTGCTTTTGGTTTTCCACAAGAGAAAAAACCTTACGTTGCCGAAAGATTTTTCGGCATACTTTTTGTGATCTTTGTTTTTCAAACACTAAGAGTGTAGGTGTTTTGCATATTTCGGTTAACTATATCACCGATAGAGATTTCATATCTCGTAAAGGAACCTTGCCGGAGTCACGAGTCACGCAAGAGAGTGAAAGGACCGAGGGAAGACACGCTCACCAAGAATACGTGAAGAAAGGAGAGAAATGGTTTACATGGTTACCCTCATAAGGTTTTTTTTTAGGGAAGCGCTCTTATTTGTGCTTTTGTTATGTTGTTTTTCTATAATATTTGCTACAATATTTATAATAAAAAATTCATTAAAACCGTCTTCATCTTTCCTGTCTTTCTCATTAGATCCTTAAGTTGTTATATATATATATATATATATAGAGATCATGTTCATCTAATACTATTTTACTTTTTATTTTAAGGATCTCAACCATACAATTTCTAATTTCAATTATTGATCTTCAAGATTCAAGAGTCCATATCTTTAAGAACAATTCAGCGTGAACGAATATGCACATGAATTATACTCTCATTCTATGTAACAATTAAGGGAAGCTCAATGGTGCTTGTCTTGATTTCAAGTGGAGAAATCATGCAATTTGAGACCGAATTTTAGGAACTGTTTTGGTTAAATTCAAGCAGGGAATCAATAATTTACGAATTAACAAAAGTTTGAGTTTCACATTCAATTTTTATTTCTGAAACCATCATTCATGGAAATAATAATTCTCGAAATATTACTTCCATAGTTCCTAACTTTTCTACAAACGTGACGCTTGTGCATTGACTCAGCCCAAAAACAAAACGCACTGAAGGGAATTCTTTTGACCTGCAGTTCATTTTCGAAAGCTTTTTATTTTTTTCACAAGGGGTCGGCTAGAGGCCAAAGCTACTAGGCACACCTTGGGTATCGAACTCGGGTCTTCTCTGTTTTTGTCTCTGAACCTGCACCGTGTGAGCCAACGCTGCGAATTGATAGCTGAGGGGCAAATATTTCCTGGGAAAGCCCCTGACGCTTAATTTTGCTCAATGACCCCCCATGATAAGGACGAGATGCAGAAAACAATTGGCAGACCAAGGCAGAGGCATTTTCTGTTTTGGAAAAAAACGGGGCAAAACCCTGATTCTCTTCCCGCGTCATTGCTCCCGTCGAATGGGAGAGCTGTGATTCGACAAGGAAGAGGAGCTCCGCAGCGTCGGAAGCCCTTTCCGCTATTTCTTATGCCTCCCGGCAGAAAGGCGTTTTACCGGTAAGACAAGGGAGATCTCAACCCTGAAACCTTTGAATTCCCCCCGCTTTCTCTCTCTATACGCATAATTCTTAGTTTGTGCCCTCTTGAGCAGTTTTCTCTGTAAATATCCCTCTTACTCTCCTGTTTTGCTTGCTGCAAACTGCACGAGGGAATTTATTGTGCGAGCTCAAGAAAATTTAAGCTTGTTTTGAGTTTAGGAGTTGTGCTTCTAGGCAACTTCTTTTTCCTGCCTTTTAGTTTAAGGGTAGCTTAACCCTCGCGAATCACCACTGGAAGGTACTTACTCTAGGTCAGCCTTGCGAGACGAGCCATTCTAATACTTATAATGCCTCCCGAAACAAACTACTATTATATCACAGCAAGCCTTGCGAAACAAGCCAGTACGTAATGCACTTTACTATAGGTCAGCCTTGTGAAACACACCTTTCTATTTGATTCATTTGTACCTATTTATTGTCGGATGGATTCTGGTTCTTGCCCGAGCCAATATCAAACTGATTACTAGGGTGAATGGTTGCTAAACCGAAGGAACTATAGATTTTAGAAGTAAGAGTTCAAAGATAAGTGTTACTTGTGACATTGAATTGTTCACTTTCCTTTGTTTTTCATTTTATTGAGGAAAAGCGTCCACTGCAAGAGGCAAGATCAATGAAGTCAGCTACAATGTCAGTTGGGACTTGACCTTCTATTAATTAAAAATGCGGCTGACAAGCCAATTGGATGAGTGGGAGAGAGAGTCTTACCATATTATTATTTTTTTGAAATACGTATATACAAACCACTTTTCTCCTTAGGATCTCCGTTACTTACAGCGTGTGCTTCCCTTAGCAACATTTTAACTATTTTGTTTAAAAACTTGATGAAAGGCCATGGCTTACGATTGACCAATTGTGTCAAGCATTTATCCATGTCTGTGTCGATGTCAGACATGTGTCCAAGCTGAAACTTCACCTAAGAGGAATGCTTGTGGCATATGTTGGTGTTACTCATATTGCAGATAGATTGCATTCAATCATGTTAGTTATAATAAATGTGATACTTTTTTTGACCTAGGTAGAATACAATATATTACCTCCTAAAAATAAGTTCATGGTCTTGTGAGATTTGAGCACTCTAAGAGTGGAGGTTTTGAATTTTTGTAGGTGGTAGCACCCAATTGAGTAGGGCATCATTGAACTTGGGACCATGAGACTCCACCCTTGAGACAACTGATACTTCCTAGGATTACAAAACTGGGATCATGCATTCTTCCTCGTTCCTTCAGTCATGCTTCAAAACATGTCAAGGACATCCTCAACATTTCCTAATTCAGCCTCTCCATCTTAGCTTGGCACTTAAACTAAACCAGGAATTACCCAATGCTTTTTTCTCAGCTAAGGTGTTTATCCATCGCCAAAATACATAGTGAGCTGAGTTCTCTTTGCTGTTTTCTACCTTAAGTAAGCCTCATACACTAGGTGGGGTTGGCTAGAGAGTGCAAAACATGGACTTCTTAGGAGGACACCATCCTAGTTCTATTCTCACCACATATATTTAATTTCAGAGTTCATATTTGCATCGGTATTGGAAATATCACACATAGACATAGTCAGCTTTGAACTGGCTGTGGAACCGTTGGTAATCGGAACTGAACCCGGGGAGTCGGAACCCCTCAGTTAGGTTAAGGTTCAAGATTTTTGGAAACCGGCTTGGAATTAGAACTGAAGGTTTTAAACCATGTTTTGGTAAAGAGTATATAAAGTTTAACAAACATTTTAATAGGTTGAGTGTTGGTTCAACGGTAGGTTCTGGTTCGGTTTTTAACTGGTTTCATGATGGTGAAGTTTTGGTTTAAGGCAACCTGAAATTGGACGTCTAGTCACAACTCTTGAGACTTGACAAAGTTTCATGTTAGGTGTCATCTAACTAATGCAACCCTCCTCCTTTATCTAGGTTTAAAACTGGCCATGCAACATTGACTACATGGGTGGAGTTTGTTTTACTATCTTCTATTTTGTGAAATTTAAGTTACAGTTCCTTCAATCAAGCACTTACTTGGTGAGGACATTGTGATTAGAGACATTGACTGAGATCCATTTCTATTGATTGAGTTGCATCACATGTTTCTTGATGTTTATGGCACGAAAATTCGTGGAACTCTTTTTTCTCCCTATGTTGTGGTTAATTGTTCTATCACATCACATCACATTTGGTATATAAGCGTCAGATTGGCTTGTTTGCTGACCCAGTTGTATGAAGTTCAGTGTGGAGCATAACGTTTCCTGCATAGTACAGTGACATCTAAGGAGTAGCATAGGTTTGTTCCTCTTGTAATGCTGTGGCATCTCAACAATTAAAACTTATTTTGTAACGTGACAACATCTGGAAAAGTTCCTGTCTCCTAGAGCAAAATCATCTTAGACAAATTTCAAGCCACATGACGAGCCAGCGGAATTGTGACCTTTTCCAGTAGATTAGCAACAACACCTCATTAAATGCTTAGAGTTTATTAACAGTCACCTCAAGTACGATACATAAGCCGTTTGCATAATGTCCTTAAATTTGGAATTGAAATATAGAAAAATGATGTCAAGGGTGTAGATAGAAGAGTACCTTCAGAATGAAATGAAAGAAGAGTTAATATGCCTCTTATTTGATGTTAGAGGAAGTTGATTTGATATCTTCTCATTTGTATTGGACTGTGCAAATACATATACAAACACAAGTTGCATATTTGCTTACTTCAATTCCTATTTGGAGTTCGACTTAATCCTTGTCATAATCCTTCAACATGTAATTGTATGTGGGATGATGAGAAGTTAATCATTTCTTCTTAGCTTATTGACAGGGTCTTTAAGAAACTTCATTGCGATCGATCATGACATGGAACCCAACAAAGGGATAGTTTCATACATGTTTGTTTCATGTAATTCCTCAACGTGACATTGGTTATGCGTGTAGTAGTGTTATTCGTATCGTATCATGTATCATTTTTGTCCATGATATGTATCGTATCACACCTTATTATTTTTTAATACTAAAAATTACAAAAATAAAAAAATACAGAAATTCAAGAAAACAATTCATATAATTCATAAGTTGAGTAAATATTCATCAATCACCATTCAATTTTCAATATATAAAGCATTTAAGCACTATATTACAATGTTTACTATTTTTTTTTAAATTAAAGTTTCATTCTTGAAAACTTTGGAAACTGCTTATTTTTATGGTTCTTATTGTTATTCTTAGGAGGTCACCTTTTAAGGTAAGACAGTTGTGTTGTGCAACCTACTAATGCTGGACGTTATCATAATTGGTGAGTTATTAAAGTAAATTGCCTTTTTCATTCTTGAGAACTTTGAAAAATGCTGATTTTTATGGTTTTTATTGTTATTCTTGGGAGGTCACTCTTTAAGAGAAGATGCTTCTAAAAAAATAAAAAGATCATTTCAATTCATGTCTATTTCAAACAAAAAAAAAGATTTTTTTTATAAAAATAGTGTATCGCACGATAAATGCCGATACATAACATGTTGCGATATACTTTAGTGTATCGTATCGTGGTACGATATGTATGTCCTATATCATATGATACGAGGCAATAAAGATAACACTGGTATATAACACTCTTTTATGGAATATGATGTCTTAAATACCACAATGAAAGTACTATGAAATACTTTATGTTGTACTTGTTACTCGAAACTTATGTGATGATTATCATATATGGTGGGAGGAGCTTGAAGAAAGTGTCAAATGTGTATCTTGCCATAGCTGATGGTTATATTGATTTTTCAATATGTGAATCGCTTCATATATCACTATTCTTTGGCAATAGCTTTGACATAACCATTCATATTGTCAAGAAAATGATGGGACATAAAACAATCCATTAGAAGCTACCTTGATAACTGATGCAAGCATCTAATATGCTCATGCACAAGACTGAATGGCATAAGATTATTTTGTCTCGACAAGCTTTGCACATTTTCCTTGGAGCACCTTAGTCTACAGCATAATTTTTTATGCCGTAACTATAGCTTCAAATTCTATTAGATATCTTAATTCTTGAAAGCTCTATTATATAGAGATGAGATCTATTTGTGTCACTTATGTTTCCATGGTTATTGGGAAGTGTGATACCAACTTCTGTGCATGCTTCTTAAGTACCAAAAAAGAGGATGACACTAGAAATAGTCTGCGATGCATGTGGTGGGAATAATCCAAGCAATGGATATATATGTTCTAAGGATCATGTTATGACCGAATACATTCTTGTCATGTACACATTAATCTTCTCATGTTATTTGCTTCTCATGGAATTGACCCTCTTTTCAAGTGATGCTTGTGTTGATCTCTTCTATGGTATAAGATACAACCCATAGGGCTCAATAAATGCATGAGAAGCACATGGTCTAAGGTACTAGATGCTGCTGAACTTGTGTTATGGAGACAAAGCTACAAATTGCTGAATATTATGCAATACTAATGCGAAATGACAAATGTGGTCAGTTTTTTGCATCGTCAATTTCCAAGATGCTTGAATTTTGTCTTATGAACATAAGAAGGTAGATGAAGACCTTCGGCATGATACCATGGTATCTTCCTATAACGTCCCATAAGGTCTCGACCATCCTGACATATGACTCGTCCATGCCACGTGGTTGATATTTGTGAATCGTTAACAATACGAAGGTGACTAACCCATACAATCAAAGACATGTCAAAACTTCATTTATTTATATACAAATCAAACAATGAGAAAATATACATTATTTATCAAAAATTACTAATACCATTTTTAAACATGCATCTTACCCAAACACACATCAATATGCATTTTAGTTTTGGTACTATCAAGTACTCTATAGTGTAACCAACCCATTATCACGCTGCAGGAGTCCCCTGAGCCCTCCCCCTGTCCAGTCACATTACCTCCGACAATGCCTCCAGCGTGTCGGGCCCAAGATCTTGGCGCTTAACATGGGATCAACAAGTCCAGTCGCTCAGGTCTACCGGGCGAAAGTATCTGGATACCCCACTAATAGAGTCATACATTCAACCAAATAATCACATAATATCTCCTCCATGTCTATAATCGATATTATGTGAGCCTCTCTCATGATCCACATAAGCATATGCACATCCACATCCATAACAATCACATATATCTGGTTATTATGTCAAAATAACATATCTATATCAAATTACACGTTTATATAAGTATCAAATCAGTTTTACTTTTTTACATGAACTCTCTATCCTCGTTGACTAGTTCTACTTATCCTCAGCTTAGGCATGTCGTAACTGACATGAGTTGCCCAATACAACTATAAGTACAAACTAACTCAACCAACGAAGTAGTCAACACAACTCAATACATCTACGAGTTATGCCCATCTACAATCCACCAACGACATACATTGTCGTGAAAGGTAGATCCATACTCGATAGTATTTCACTTGCCTATAATGACAACAAACGAGCTAACACTAATATATATGTCGATTTATAATCCATTGACGCTCTATACTATCATGAAAGGTAGATCCATACCCATTAAGTGGTTTACTTATACAAAGCACAATAATTCCATGCATCCATATACTCATCAAAGCACTTTAAACATTATTTCACAAACCAACACATGTATAATAATTTATAAACATTAAAAAACAATTCACAATCTCGTGTATCATTTAAAAACAATTAAAACTACCTCTAACATTTAACTGAAAAGAAAACACATCCACCTATCTAGTGCCTCTATGCAAATGCAAATACAATAGTGCTAACTCCCTTTAATCACCTCAATTTAATTTCTAAATCACGATAGAACATAATATTAATATTCTACATTCAAATAAAACCCAACGGTTCAAACTACATCGAAATCGGATCTCATACGAGTATGAAAACTCTAAAAACTCAATCTGGATCAGTATAATCCCGTTTAAAGAATCCAGATTCAATATAGTTTTAAAATGGATCTTGATTCATTCTAGACCTGAATCCATACTCGGAATCGTGCCCCTGCAAAGACACTGGTTTGGTGTCTTGGTCATTGTCGTTCGTGCTTGACACGACACAACACAACACGATCAGGGATTGACATGACACATCCACTGGTTCGACCGTAAAAACAAGCGGTTTTAGTCAGTTCTTGTAGAATTTCCAACGTCAAACGGTCCACCACTGGTAGACACACCGTTTGTCCCCACTAGCCACCACCCACCACCAGCGGTTTCATCGAAAAAAGGAAGAGAACTGACGACCTGCCCTTTTTTTACAAATCTCGTTGAAAACCTCACAGTTTTCGGCGGTTTCTGTCCTAGAATGAACGAAAATGAGGCAAGATTCCTCGAATCCGATCATTTTTTCCTTTGTTCAGTCGTTTTCCAATGATTTTCCCTCTTTCACCGTTCTTCTTTCTACCACTCTTTTCTTTCCCTCTTTCCCTCTCCTTTTGTTTCTCTTTCTTCTATCTCTCCCTCTCTTAATCCCAGCGGTAGGAGAGCGATTTCCGCCACCCTCCCTATTACCAGGCGGTGGTCGTTGTGGCCACTGCCTGCTGTTAAAGGAGAAGGGCCTTCGTGGCCACCGTCTGCTGTTCCAGCAGTTGGATCCCATGTGGGGCTCGAGTCTAGATCAGTTCGGGTCCGATGGACCCGATCTGGTCCAGACTTCACACTTCCAGGAAGAATACTTTTTAAGTATAGAAGAATGATGGAGGAGTACAATGTAGTTGTCTTATTGACCATAACAAGCAATGCCATTATCAAGGGTATTTTCAGCTCCCACCTTTAACTTGTATTTGGTGCAAAAGTGGATCTGGATGTGGAACTGCGACAATAATGATAAAAGAGAGTTCTAGATTCTTTTGATAGCTTTTTGGCATGTGTTTAGTCAATAGATCCAAGGTTATGAAAAAAGTCATAACATGTCAAGAAACTAGGAAGCATGAGAAGTGTAATGTGTGGAGAAATCGAATGGCTTCTAACCTACAGCATCTCTAACATGCCTGTCATCAACTGGACATAGCTTAACAGGAGGGAGGGAGTGAGGGAAGGATTATGTCCTCCTTGACATTACCGTGAACCATCCTAAACTGGCAAAGGGTTTTGCATATTCTACCATTTCTTGTTCCTTTGAAGCTAGAAAACAAAGCTGCTCAACTAGGGCATGGTATTCATAGTTTTATTTAATATGGATATTTAATGTTCACAAACACTATTAATATCTTCTTCTGGATCTGAATTTCATTTAATTACTTCTGTGATCGTTGGGAAGTGGTCCTATTGGTACATGTAGGTATTGTTTGCAAGTAACCATGATAACACGCTAAAGAAGACCAATGACATGGTTCATGTTGAATTTTACAGGTAGCATTTTTGTTTGCTTTTAATCACAAGCTTTTCATCATGGATGTCCCACGATGGTCATACGGTGTTCCTGAACAGAATTTTGTTGGAGAGTCTCCAAATAAACAAAATGCAACTATTCTGGAACATAAGAAAGAACTTTCCAGTGGACTATCTGGATCATCTTGGAATAGGAGAGAGGATTGGGCGCTCCCCCTGCAAAGAAGCACCAATGAACGGTCAACAGGCAGAACTTGTATTGTGGAAAATTTGCAAGCAAGCACTGAGATGAAAAGGATATCAAGTCGAAATGCACCAACAGCTGAAGCTCAAACTTTGCATCCTAGATTTGTGAATAGTGACTTTCACAATCTTAGCACTTATACTAGCGATTTGCTTGATACAAAACCCAAGTCATATGTTCCTGATGAACCATTTTCTTCATATAACTTTTCTGTTAAAGCTCCTCTGCCAAATAGGCAACAAGGTTCATATGATTCTTTTACTGAAGAAAGAAATGATCATTACCTATCACATTCCGGCTCAAAGGAACTTCAGGCAGCCAATGTCTTGCCCATCCTTAATTTGCTCAATGGAGTCAGTTCTGGTCAAGGTAATACAATTTCAAGTAAATTCTCACTTAAAGAACCAGAGCGTATAGTTTCTCCTCAATATTTCCCATCCATGATGAAGCCCTTGGAGAAGATGATGTGGACAAGTAAGCAACTTGCAGCAGTAGCTCCTTCACCTGGCAAAGAATTAGATGGTGAGAATCTTGGGAACTTAATAAATGTCATGAATCCCAACCTACCCCAGAACATTATTCGTCTTCCTGAAAAATTGTGTTCCGAGGACCTTCCCAACTTAAAGAAAAAATGTTACTTCGACCAACAGATTGAAGGGTTAGGTGCCAACATTACCAACACTGTTTCAAATGTTGGCACCAAATTTTCTTCCTCATCCATCTTCACTGATGGAAAGGATATTGGTTTTTATCATCCAGGTTTCAGTGAAATGGAACCTTCTTGTGCTTCCATGGGTATCAGTTTTAATTCCAATTTGGTCGATGATATCATGGAAACCCAGCATGTCTCAAGATTAATGGACCGAGCAGTTTCTGGTATCACTTCCGGTAGCATGGAGGTTCCGGCTTCCAATAATACAACTCACTTATGTGAGGGCTCTATTCTAGCAAATTTGGATCAACAGACAGGTCGTAATGTCTCGCACACTGAAAATGTGAGCCATGCTTTCCCAAGGAAATTGAAAACTGAAACTTCTAATACTAACTTTCATGTGCCTGTGGAGAGAAAAGCCGAAGAAGGTTTGCCTCACGTATTGTCGTCCTATGAGGAAGGGATGCATAGTTTTCGTGAAGGAAAAGCAATTCTGGCAAGTGAAGGAACACTTTGGGATGGTTTTTTACAACTAAATGCATCTGTAAACTTTGCAGCAGTTGCTTACTTCAAGAGGTCCTATATCTTGTTTGTCAATCTTCTATTTTCTGTCGACTATCTTTTTCAGCATATTGGAGTGTTTTATGTTGTTCTTGGGAATGTTTGTGAGTTTGTTACCAAGTATACATGAAGTGATAATTAGTTGTTTTTAAGTCCAGCGCTTTTGTCCATTTGTTTCTTTTCCCTCTTATTGAATGCAAAAGGAACTTTGTAATATAATGTTTTTTTGCGCTGGAAGCCTGGAGCCATTTAGTTCGAGGCATTTGGATTTGAAAAGGGAGAAACCTCTAACAAAACAAAAAACAACTAAGCCTTTTTCCATATTACATGGAGTCGGCTACATGAATTCTTTGTTTCCACAAAGCCTTATCATAATTTGTAGAATCCATGGTAAATAAGTCCGACAAAGTTTTACGCCGGCTGTCAGAAGCCTATTGATGGGAAACATTGAGGATGGGCAAGCCATCTCTTAGAATTTAACATATTTCTCCTCAATATTGTAGAATCCTCAATATTTTCCATCCAAAATGCATGCAAAACAGACAGTTCCATAATTTACGCCGGCTGTATAGTTTTTCCATAAAGTTCGAGGCTTTTGGATTTGGAAAGGGAGAAACCTCTGAGCATATAAAATTTGTTACATTTACCACCACAAGTCATCTCTTAGATCAAAATGGAGCTATTCCCTCCCTATCATACTGGTATGTTAGGTTGGGAGTATAAATACGTTATGAGAAACGTAATTCATCACTCACATTCCTCTTCCTATATATTAAAACATTCTCTCATTAAGTTTTGTTCATTATGTTCTGACACTACCAGACTATATCTCAAAGTTTGTTTTGTCATACTCTACTTTCTAGGAACATGAAGGATCACTGCAGATGTAACTTTATTGTATGCATAAGTTTGGGAGTTGTGTCAAATTCTTTTGGGTCCAATGAAGGATTGTCGGTTTAGGAAACTTCATTAACGGAAAGAAGAACAATAATTTTTGCCTGAAACGTAACAAATGAAATAAGTTGCAGAATGCTGTTATTTCTTCTTGTGTAATTTGATGAGTTTGTCCAATCATTTGGTTGGATGTAAATTTGGATGGTAAAAACAGAGGCAGGAAAGGGTCATTGTGTTATTTATATAGGAAAATCTAATGACCTTGTCTCGGTAATACCGAGAAAATTTATCGGATATTATTGGCTCATCAGTTCGAAAAGGAAGTTTCTGGTTGTTTGGTGCCTGTGTACTTCTAGTTCTTTTTACTTAGTTTTGGAAAATGGTCACCCTTGGCAACTCTGTTGCTCCTGCTTGTGAAACGATTAATATAGCTATCATTATGAAAGAAGGATAGGTTGAGTAACTGGACACTAGTTTAAGCATGATATTGCATGGTCAGTAGAATTCTCAATGGATTCACAACTAAATAATTTCTTTTATACCGATAAGTTCATCATAAACCCATATATTAACTGAAAAATCTAAGAACGATAAATTTCAGTCATTACTATAAGGAATAGAATGGTTTATTTTGACAGAAGAGAACAACAAAAATCACCTATTTTAAAATACAAAACAAGAGGTAGAAGAATCTTCAATCTTCTACCAAGACACATTATGGAACTGTCTGTTTTGCATGCATTTTCTCTTGTGCAAAACATGTCAATTGAACATAGTCAGTAGATATTCTGTTGTGCTATTTATGATATTCGTGACCTTAGGTCCTTAGTTGTTTTTGTTGAAATAAATTCTATTCACATGCAGAAGAAATAAAATTCAGAGAATTACAACTTTTATCTTGGAATTACACTTGTGTGTCTCTTGACAGCCTTCCTGGCTGTTGCTTATTTTCTCACTCCTAAACCCTAAACTGAAACCATACACTTATTGACCTTTTATAACTTAAAAGACTAATATGCCCTTACTTAAGTATACTTAATAACTAGATCAGAAAATAATGGGAATGGATCCAACATCTCTAAGTTCAGATATTACTTAACATCTTCAACACTCCCCCTTAAGTTGAGAGAAATATACTGATAATTTTCAACTTGCTAAGCATGGATTGTAGGATTCCTTGGTCAATCCTTCACTTGTTACCAGAGTAGTGCAAAAGCAGTGATAAAACCTAATTATGCAATATATAATCTTCTTGAAAATAGTATTACTTTAGTTCTCAAGTTATATTATTATGAGAGTGTCAGAGTTCTTCACAACAAACGATTTGGTCTTAATCGATATCATGAGAAACATGCCTATATATTATATGTTCTTATGGCAGATTAAACACTGGGAATGCTAATGAACCCCCCAAAAATGACATATAACTTGTAGTCAGGCATGTAAAGTTAAAATTGGTTCTTCAAAAATAATTATAAGAAGAATGAGAGCTAGGTCAAAATGAGAAAATCACTTCATTGATTCCATGGAGTCATTAACAAAGAACGAAGGAGATAACAAAAACAAGCTTTAGATTATGATATAAGGCAAAGAGAAAGCTCAAAATGGGGTTATACAATTGTAACAAATCCTTTAAGAACAGTATAATAGAGACAAGGCAATACGGTTTCAAATTATAATGGTAGGCTGGATCGTTAGAAATGGTGCTTATGCACCGAATGGAATTCAAAGGAGTAAGACAGAGGTCCTAGAAGTAGCTAGATAAGGTGATGCAAATAGTGTTACTAAGAGTAACAAATTGTTTAGGATGAGTTCTAACGAACATGCAGGTAAACCGTAAACATATTTGATGTTACACCAAGTCAACGTTAAGCCTTGTCTCTGTCGTCTGGCTACATATGAAATAACGTACATCCAGGATGAACTGTCTTGGTGCACGTTATTTGTATATGGTATAATGATGAAGCAAGGAAATGAATAAAAAATAACTTGAACTGGCTTATATAATACACTTATACACATTTATATTTGCTTTCTGCTTAAAATCCTTTTTTACTGTAAGAAGCAATTTATAAGTGCAAGTCCATTATCAGAAAGAACTTACTAAGCAGCTTCTTTGGTTGGGATTTTGTGCCAACAATGATGATTTGATCTAAACGTCTTGTGAAGTCAAATACAAGAGTTTCAAACTTACAACAACAGATCACGAACTTATGTAATTCAGTTTAAAGCAAAGTTACTTGCTTCTGAAAGCAAGTAGAGTACTTTCTATTTTCAAAGCTCCCTAGTGACCCGTTGTTGAATATGTTAAAGAAAATATATCAGAAATTGCAAGGAAAAGTGGCATATCTCGAATATGGATGCAGAGATAGGGCAAATACAAACTCTGATTGCTAATGTAAATGGTAAACCTTATTCATGTCAGCAAGCATCAGAAACCTGTCTGATGATGATTTTTTTTTTGAAAAGATGCCAAGATAGGGTGCTACTATAGAAAGAAAGAGAGTGCACGACAAGAACAATGTAATATGGCTGTAAAACGCATTTTAAGGGCTAGCGGTTGATGAGGTGAGAGATATACAGGAAGATGCTATACATGGTTATTGCTAATCCAATCGGCCCTGATCTTGAATGTTGCACCAAAGAATGGCCTTGCTTGATAGGCTTCTATCAAAATGTTCATTCTGCATGTACAATCATAGAATAGGGTGAAACAAAGGAAATTATTTGGCTCCAAAGCTTCTTATATGTACCAACATGGGATATCCAACCTGTTCATAGTTTCTAATGTTTGGTACACGATAAAAGTGTCCTGTGCCTGAAGAAAACTGAGCCATTTCTTCGTTCTCCTGTTAGCCAAGTGAAGTGCTCAAAGCATCCAAATGGTGCAAAGTCCCACTGGGAAAGATAAGCCAATTGTAAAGGGGTGAACTTACATAACATTACCTCGAGCTGCAAAATGATTATTCGTTACAAAATGATGCAAATTCGACAAATTTGTCATGCCACAGGCTGCAGAATTTTACTTGGTTTCCATGCTTGTTCAAGACACCATGAATGAGCGGAACACTTATTAGTCTGACATCATCACTCATAGTACATTACCATGACAAAGAATCAAATGTTGCACTTCATTACCTCCACGTTAGGCAAACTCTGAAAGTACCCACTCTGCTGCTTCAGCTTCATGTGCTATTATGGTATAAGAAAATCAATCAACCTTATCAACAAACCATTCAAATCTCAACGATAGTCTCTAAACAACTGTTGGAGAGTTTCTCGGGTTGATATTTGTATTTCTTTCTTTTTATATTTTACTTTTTTGTAATTCTTCAGCTGATTAGCCATTGCCTAAGGTCTGACAGTTAAACAACTAGCTGTTGGGACTTCCCCAAGGGCTAGTGAACTAGCCGTTTGTGCCTTGGTCTCTCTCTCTCTCTCCACCTTTCAGCCTACGTAGGAAGGCCCTCTTCCATGTACTTTCCAACCTTGGTAAAGGCTTGTTTAGTGAATGAATATATTACTTTTAAGTAAATTGACTGAGTTTTAACTTTCAAGTCCTTGTGAGTGACAACACTCATAGTGAAAGCTCGGTTTATGAGCCTTGTTGAGTGAGATCTTGATTGATCAAGCTTGGAGGACTGTTGTAGACGTTGGCACTCCTATCTTTGGTGTTTGATTACAGTATGATAATATGATTACCTCAGTTTTTTTTCTAATAATATAGTTTTGGGGTTGATTTGGCCTTTTTACTTTATGTACTCATTTGCTATCTTTATTTTGGTTCTGATCCATGGATCTGATTATTGTTGAACTTTGGGATTTTACTTTGGGATTGGGATTGGGATTACTCCAAACTATTATCTAAGTCCAAATGACACCTGCAAAAGATGGAAGTTTATATTTTAAACAATTTTGCAGTTGGGATTACTTTGGGGTTTGGCTGTATGATCTTTTTCCAATTGCTACTTTCCATTCAAAACTTCCATAAATAATTTCTATAATACATTGCACTTGGGGCGTGATACAAAAAATACCTACATATTCAAGTGCAAGATTTTGGTAAAATGACTGAATCCCTGTCATTTGTTGCATATTATGTGTTAGTTTCTCTGGGCTAGGACCTGCGGGATCCTTATCATAACCGAGTCAAGATTCTTAGCTTTCTAGGCTCTCAGATACGAAGTTTCATTGCTCTTGATATACTTCCAGCAACAAAATGACATCCTTTGCCATCCAATTGTTGGGGTTCATCTACTTATGTTCCTTGTGCGGTAGCATCAGGTGATACCGAGCCTCTTGGCCTGCCGTAAGGGGGGCTATGGAGGGGAAGGCCATCGTGCCCCATGGTTTTATAGCTTATGCTTGCTGTATTTAACCTGAGGTTAGGTTGATATCATACAAGAGCCACATTTGGGCAAAGATGGTCTGGCAGGATGCTGGGAAAACGAAGTAGAGAGCTCGTTTATTCTGCTTTTGGGAATTATGAGAAATATGTAGCCTCTTAAGCAACAAATATGAAACTTGAGGATCCTTTATCAACCTCAACATGTTCAAATAAAGTTTTTAACTTTTCATGTTCTTTGAAATTGGAAACGTTCAGGGATCAGAAAATTCAAGACTCATACTGGATCCTGGATATTCAAAAGGATTCTTGAATTTTCAAATTGTAGCATACTCCTAAGCAAATTCTTAAATCTGAAGATGGGTGGGATACCTGAAGGTGAAAGGTTTTATATGGATTCTTTAGTCATTATGAATATACATTGTTATTGCACATTCGTCCATGGTACAGTAAACACTTCCAACAACTTTAGCCTTAATAGACATTTCTGTGAACCAAGAAGAGAAGCATTTAAATCCATCTTCATTTTTCTTTTAAACCTTGGTCCAAGTCCTTTATGCTTTAGAACCATTAGTTCTGCTGATTCCTATGTTGATGTTGTCCTCAGCAGTGGTAAACTTTTCGGCTTCAAATTCTTGTATCAGCATCTTATTCATTGTTGTTGTCCTTTTTCTTTGATGATCATCAAATTAAATATTCTTACAATTTACAATGAAACCATTAGACTAAACGACCAAAGATTCTGCTCTGAGAAGACTGTTCGTGTTTTACTTTGCTGCTTAAATAATTGAATCAATATTTTCAATGGCTTGATGTCAATGAATTCCACTTGCAGTGGTGAGCAGAACTTAAAGATCAACTGGCCTGATCATATAGAAGTCAAGGGAAGAGTGAGACTGGAAGCTTTTGAAAAGTTTATTCAAGATCTTCCCCGTTCCCGTCATCGTTCCCTGATGGTATGGCGTCTATATCCATAAGGACGTTTGTTTTGTTTGTTAACTGAATCTCTTTTTAGTGTCAAGCTGAATTACCAATCTCTTTGTAAATTTCTCCTCCACATGGTGATATTGCATGAAATTTACAATGGTGTACTGCTGTATGAGGTAGATGTCAAGCTCCATTTGTGTGATTGTCTATTAAAACAATTTAAAATGAAATAAAAGCTTTAAGAATTTAGAAAGCCAAATTGTTGAACTATATTTTTACGATTTGTTGGAGCTGTAAATATTCGTCAATGAACGAAGGTTGATATTGCATGAATCAAATCCACCAAGTCGCCAAGAGTCAAGTGGCATTCAAGCACGAATGTCGATCTTCAAGAATAACCAACACGAGAGCGGAAGCACATACAAACAAGTCAAAAAGCAGTGCAAGACCTCATACTTTATTGAGGATTGAATGACCTATTTATAGGCATTACACTTGTTGAAATAAGGGAGCAAAAGAGAGAACAAGGGAGGCCAGCACTAGCTGTTGGGCTCCCCTTTCACCATGGTGGCACCTATTACATTAACACCCCCCCTCAAACTTACGGGATATACACGGAAAGTTTGTCGAGCAAAAACTGAAACCGAGGAGCTGAAACGGATTTGGTGAAGAAGTCTGCGAGCTGCATCTCAGATGTGACATAGCAAAGCGAAATCTTCTTATTCAGACACTCTTCACGAACAAAGTGGCAATCCATCTAGATATGCTTTGTCCTCTCATGAAAAGTATTGTTGGAGGCAATGTACATGGCGCTTTTGTTGTCGCAATATATGATGGCAGGACGTTGTACAATGACTCCCATGTATGCTAAAATGATTGTGATCCAAGAGATCTCCATCGCCGTTGTAGCCATGGCTCGATATTCGGCTTTCGTGGATAAGAGGGACACCTTCTGTTGTTTTTTGCACTTTTAGGAAATAAGAGATTTACCTAAAAACACACAAAAACCAGTCATAGAGTGTCTATCATTGACATCTCCACCCCAATCAGCATCCGTATATACAGATAAATCAAAAGATGAAAGTTAAGATGACCCCCTTATGGGCAGTATTTCTAATATATCGAATAATGCACAAGACAACACTCATATGAACAGAAGTGGGTGCCTGTTGAAATTGACTTATGTCTACTGCATAAGAAATATCTAGTCTAGTAATGGTGAGATAAGTAAGTGCACCTATGAGCCCTTGATAAGGGGTGGGGTTATCTAATTTCTTACAATCAGTGGATCGTAGTTTGGTGCTTAGGACTTCCGGTGTGTCAACAACCTTAGTATCTATAAGACCAGATCTGTTAATAATATCATTAGCAAACTTTGTTTGAGACATAAAGTATCCACACTTACTTTTGGTTATCTCAATACCTAAAAAGTAATTCAGCAAGCCCAAGTCTTTCATATCAAATTCATGATGAAGGTTAAGTTTAACTTCAGCAATTCCTGCTTCATCACTTCCTATGATGATCATGTCATCCATATACAAAAGCAAGATAACGATACCAGATTTTATTTTTCGTACAAACAATGCAGCATCAGTATAACAAGTCACAAAATTATGCAAATGCATGAATTTTTCAAATCGGTCAAACCAAGCTTTAGGAGCTTGTTTCAGGCCATATAAAGCCTTTCACAATTTAAGAGCATGACCAGGAGGAAGGTTGATACCAGGAGGAGGACTCATGTAGACTTCTTCATTTAAGTAGTCGTTCAAAAAGGCATTCTTGACATCAAGTTGGTATATATTTCATTGTTTAATTGCACTAATGGTTATGAGGATTCTAATCGTAGTCATCCTAGCTACAGGGGCAAAAGTTTCATCATAGTCAATTCCATATTCTTGGGCATAACCTTTAGCAACTAGTCTGGCCTTATATCTTTCAATGTGACCATTGCTATGAGTTTTAATTTTGTACACCCATCGACATCCAATGGTTTTCTTGTCCTTCGGTATAGGTGTAATTATCCTTGTTTTGGGCGTTAAGTTCATCCTTCATAGCATCTTCCCATTCTGGAATGACTTTAGCTTTGATAAAATCTAGGTTCCTTAACTTGTCGAAGGGTGGCAATCAAATTCTTTCTTTGTGGTTCAAAAGATTCATAGGACACAAATCGCTGAGGAGGTCGTGAGATCCTGGGTTCTAATCTCGTATTATCATATTCTATATGGTTATCAATAGTTTCTCTAGGACGTCTTGTATAATATGAGGGGAAGGGTTCGATAATTGAATGAGTATCGACGGTTGTGTGTGAAGTGTCATTGTCTTTAACAGAGTTTTCTTGAATAGCTTGATGATCTTTTGAGTCACAATCGTCTTCATCTAAGACAAAGAAATCTTGAGGAAACACAGATTCAGAGTTCTTCAAGGGTTTGGTCTCATAATAAATATCATTCTCAAAAAATTTAACATCCTTAGACACGTATAGTTTGTCGTCTATAGGATCAAAGCACCTATAACCTTTCTTATCAATACCATACCCGAGGAATACAAATTCAATGGCTCTTGGTGATAATTTATCATTCTTGTCTATATACACAAAACACCTTCATCCAAAAACTTTAAGTTTTTCATAGTATGGAGGAAGATTATACAAATTTTCAAAAGGTAAGGTATTTTTAAGGTTAGACGAAGGCATTCTATTTATGAGATATACTGCAGTAAAAGGATGACTTCGACCCATAGATATTTAGGAACCTTACTTGCAATTAGCATGGTTCTACAAGTTTCAATAATATGTCTATGTTTTCTTTCCGCTAGACCATTTTGTTGAGGGGTTTTAGTGCATGATTTTTTATGAATAATTCCATTTGTTTCACTAAATTTTTGAAATTCATTAGACATATATTCTCTTCCCGAATCGGATCTAAAAATTTTAATGGTGGCTCCAAATTGGTTTTTGATCATATTACAAAATACGATAAATTTTTCGAATACTTCGGATTTATGTTTTAATAGGTATATCCATGTAAAACGAGTAAAGTCATCCACAAAAATTACATAGTATTGAACTCCTCCTTTAGAGGCAATGGGCGTGGGGCCCAAAACATCCGAATATATTATATCAAAAGCCTTGTTTGGTACATAATTCCTTTCTCCAAAATGAAGATGATGCATTTTTCCAAGAATACAATCCTTACATTTAAACTTTTTTTCTCTAATCGTTTTCATCAAGGGAATATTACATAAATTTTGAGAATCCAAGTGTAAGTCTTTTATACCAAAGCGTAGCATCTTTTACAAAACTCAAAATTTGGCATAACAAGATAGTTCATTTTGTATAATCCACTTTCTCTATGGCCTTGACCAATCACATTCTTCGATAGGTGATCCTACACCACACAATGTTTGGATGAGAAAGTTACTATACAGTTATTATCACATATTTGTGCAACCGAAAGCAAGTTCAAATTAAGTTTAGGTATTAGGTTCACATTTTGAATTTTAAAGTTTTCTTTTTCAAAATTTTCAATCTTTTTGATTTGGAGTTTTGTTCCATCGGTCGTAAACACATGTTTTCCAATAGTCTCACAAGAATCAATCAAAGTATCTTCACTATGTATCATATGAAAAGATGCATTAGAATCCAAAAACCAAGACATACCTTGAGAAGTAGATAGAGCACTCCTGAAGATGCTTGCTTTTTCTTTAAAAATCTCTTCTATTTAAGCTTTGATGTTGTTGGGCAAGACACCTCATTCTTCCACGGCTCCCACGTTTCCACCCCTTTTCCGAAGTAGAGGACAAGTGGTTTTAATGTGTCAACTTTTCTTAGAATAATGACAAATAGTATCCTTGTTAGGCCATGGTCCCATGGGCTTCTTGGACGTGCCTTCATTGTTCTTGGCATGTGGATGCTTGTAAGTCTTCAAGTTTGCTTCGAGTCTTGATGCGGCAAACATGACTTCTTTGGTCACATTCATATTCTTTAATCTTGTTTCCTCCATAATAAGATCAGCTAAAAAGGAATCCCCTCTAGGTCTAGGTTTTTTTATGTATAAGGTTTGATCTAATGTTTTCAAATTCGTCTCTTAATCCATGCATGAACAAGAAAAAATATTGATTGTCCAAAAATTCTTGAAATTTGTCTAATTTGTCAAGTTTTCCAAATTTGTCAAAACTTCTTAATTGAGTTCATAGTTCTGAAAAATCATTATGATAATCCTTAATGCTTAGATTCCCTTGTTTGGGCATAATCATTCTTTCTATTAGATCGATTTGAAAAACAAAATCATCTTAAGAATGAAGCTTTTTCAAATATTCTCAAGTTTCAAACGCATTTTCAAAAGCACTAATCCTATTCCTAAGTTTTTGACAAATAATCCATGTGATTTTTGCATTCATCTTTTCCACAATTTAAAATCTAGCTTGTATTTTTCATGTGCTTTGATGATTTTATCATCATCCAAGCCATTAACGTTCAAAATTGGTTCTTTTATGGTTCCATCAATGTAATCCCAAAAATCTTTCGATAAAAAATATTTTTTCATTGTTCTAGCTTAGCTTTGATAACACTTTGGGTCTAGAATACATCTAAACGACTCATTTTTACCTTCCATTTTTGTGCAAAAATGAAGATCTTAAACTAACCTCAAGTTTGATGCAATTCTTCAACTTTTGTACTTGTGGTATGCTTTTCAATGTACTCGATTTCTTCAATCCGAGGCTCTGATACCATGTAAATATTCGTCAATGAACGAAGGTTGATATTGCACGAATCAAATCCACCAAGTCGCCAAGAGTCAAGTGGCATTCAAGCACGAATGTCGATCTTCAAGAATAACCAACACGAGAGCGAAAGCACATACAAACAAGTCAAAAGGCAGTGCAAGACTGCATACTTTATTGAGGATTGAATTTCCTATTTATAGGCATTACACTTATTGAAACAAGGGAGGCTGGCCAGCACTAGCCGTTGAGGCTCCCAACGGTCTTGGCCACCATGGTGGCACGGGCCCGGCCCTTGCTCCTATTACATTAACAGGAGCTTCCTAAAGAAATTAGTGTTTTATTTCAAAATTCTGGAAAGGTGAAAATTTTCCTCGAGAAACACCATGAGTTCAATAATTCAAACTATGTTTCTTTACTTTGTATTTTTTATTATGTTCACAAGATAAGATCTATGGAATTTTTGGAGGATTGGGGCCATTCTTTCAAGATGGATATTAGTTGAGGTTCATAACATTCATATGGAAAAGGATGATGAATGCTATTTTGATTGGTCATATTGAAGAGTCTGTCAAACGGTACAATCTACTTGCTGCTAGTTGTCCTTGGTAAACATGTTGACAAATTCGTTCTTGTTCTGCAGAAGGTCAATATGGAACATATTTAACTTTTCTAACGAGCATGGTGGGAGAGGGTGTTGGGGGTGGGGGTTTGATTTAATTCTTGCGATGGTTATTTGATTGTGATTGCTACCTAAGCAATTAATGTGCACAAGGCTTGCTTTTCCCTTCAGGTGGTATCCCTTTGTGGGAGTGTCAGGTCCTCGGAGGCTGCATTGATAGGCATGGAGCAGGTGGGAAGCTATGAAATCTGTTCATATGTTAGTATATGATCGTCCGTCATTTATCCTCTGATAATTTACATTTCAGGTTTCAAAAAGCTACGCAGAGGGAAAAAAGATAGGGTTTGCAGAACTCTCTCCGGGCATTGATCTTTATATCTGTCCTCGCTCTGAAGTGGTAATCACAATACTTGCAAAACATGGTTACTACAAAGGTATGGCAACAGTAAGAGATAAAGAGTGCTTGCTCATTGGCTGCATTATATGGCGAAAGAAGCACACAACTTCTGCAGTGCAAAAATCAACCGAGAAGAGGAAGGTGGTGTCTCCAGAGAAAACATTGGATTCTCCTTGCAGCTTTCAACACATGGAGACAAAATCACATGTTCCCTGTTCACGGTTGCGTACTCACCATTCTGGCCTATTTTCATCAGTTTCAGAGTCGGCTTCTGCGCAGCATATGAATGTACCCATAAATGAGAACATTCATGGACCATCAGCCGCTGCAGTAGCTACGACATTCCCACATACCATGGTTTCTGAAAAGGCTAAAATCTCAACCAGCAATGATCTTCCAAAAGACAGTTTAACTTTGCCCATCTCACTTCCAAAAGGTAGTTTTATACCAGATGCGTGCCAAGCACCAGGGTCATCCTCGGCTACAGGATTGGAATCTAGTTACTTGCAGCGCACCATCAAGCTGTCTGTTGTAGGTGAGAATTCAAATTCTGGAGCTGTATTACAGAAAAGTATTCTGGAAACTTATCTAGGAACTGAGCCCAAAATATTTGAAAAGCAGCCAAATGAGCAGATCTTGAATGCATCTGATGATGATGACCTTCCAGAATTCGACTTCAATGTAACATGCCACCCTCCAAAATGCTCAACTTACACACATCGAGTTAATAACAAGGACCATACTTTTGATGTTCAGCATTCTGCAGATGTTGGGATGAAAAAATTGGGTGATCCTGAACTCTCTATGATGAATTCAAACGGTCCTCTGAATCCAAATGAGTCGGAGCTTCCTAGGCTTCCTAAATCTCTGTCAAACAACATTCAAGGAGGTGCCATGTTGAATGTGATGGAATCTGATCTTGAAATGTCATGCTCGCTTTCCCGTCAGAGAAAGTTTCCAGTTGAGCAGGTAAGAGGAAACAATTCAAGAGATGCATCGATGGCCAAAAATACATTGCCTACGTCTGCATCTCGTTTAAGAAAATTATGGGATGATGATGATGATAGTATGCCTGAGTGGAGCCCACCATATCTGGAGCAGGAAAAACGGGTAGAATTACCCATGCTGCCTGCAGTCAGACGTTTCCTTCCGTTTCAGTCTCAACCACCAGTTGGAAGGATACATCTGCAGATATCATCTGAATCGCCCACAACATCTCCAAATAGGCCTCTGCTTCCACTTCCATTGTCTGAAGCACCAATAACTTCTGGGTCTCCAAGGACATTTCAGACCCCATCAGAATATAATCCTTCACTGTGTTCACGTATGAATCTTCATGGTCACCTGCCGCCTGGTACACTGAGGAAAGAGCCAATTCGACCCAATATGGAAGGTGCACCCAGACCTGATGGCGCTAGACATATCAACTCATCTGAAGCTTTCAGGGCGGATTTCAAATCCAAGTTCGAGGTAAGGCCTTCTGTTAACAGGAAAGGGTGGATGCAATGAAATTTTCAAGTCATTGTATACTACACATGAAACAAGGATCCTGAATGATACTTTGTCCGTTCAATGCCCGTCTGTAGGTAGAACATAAAAGGCTTTCCTGGAGAATATTGTAGAGCTGTTTGTACAGAAAATTGCAGTGCAAGGTTGTAGGGAGTCGCTATTTATTTGTTTCTTCATATTGTGGATACATCTAGATTCTGTTCCTCAGTTCTAGTACCTAATTGAAAGCCACTCTTGTCTGCATAGTCAAACTTCTGAACTATATACAAACTGAATACGAACTTAGATGATAAGATCCTCAGATTTCAAATGATGCGCTAGAGGGATATATGTTTAGAGAGGCCTTGGTTGCTTCTTATGCAAGCGACCTTTCTTATAACTTAGATTGTAAGATGCAAACTATTTTAGTCCAAGTTTGTGAGGAATGCTGATACAGTCGTTCTGTTTTCTGCTTTTGGTTGCATCAGCTGTACAAAGTGAGTTTGAATTCATTTGTGTGTACGTAAAAGAGACGTGGGAGCTCCTGTTAATAGAGCTCCACTCGGTCACGATTGCTTCTGTTTGGAACCTACGTTTCCTACTGCTCACATTGGTGAAGCAGGTGATGGTTTAAATTACGAAATTGCTTCCCCTTTTTCTGTGTTTTCCAGAAAATGGCATCTTATTATCCTGTGATTGGAAATATTGGTAATTCAAAGTATACCAAAGTCGTACGATGCTAAAGATTATTAGTGCAACCCGTTCATTCATGTTTATTGTTATTAAGTCAACGGAAACTGATAACAGTCCGAAAAAGTTGACAAAACATGCTTGGTTTGAGAAATCATAGCTTGCTCAGCTTTAGAATATGTATCATGAATTCATTAACCAATGGTACTGCTAATATCAAATGGTTGCCAACCGTCAGACAAATTGATTATGTTCCAATCCGTAGCAAAACCTAGATCATTCACATTCTGGACGCCAGAGAAATTATGCTGTCATTGATGAACTCTAGGTTAGCTGAGTGCTGCACAAATATATAGTCTAGATTTAGGAACCTACAAAAATAGTGAATCACAAGGAATAATTCATCACAACTGTTCGGCCTTTGAGATGAAAGGTTGAGGTGATAAAATATAACATTTAATGTGTATGGTTGTATTTTTAATTGAAATCTTTATCATTGATCATATCAATCAACATGAGTATTTTTAATTCAAATCTCTATTATTCATCACATCAATCGATAGTAAAGATGATGAGTTTCTTGTGATTTTTTATTTATGTTTGGTTTCTTAAATCTAGATTCTCTCTGGTTATATATATATAACTGGGAGTTGTTAGACACTCTTTCATGACTCTATTAGATGATTTGTATAGTCCGTGTGATTGCGCAAACAACATAGATCGAGTCATTCATCAATATTGACATGAAGATTGATGTTATTTAATACACATAGATGCATTAAATATGATATTGTATCGTTGGATTGATCATATGGATGATGATCAAGCAATGTCTACAATAGAGATTGTTTAGCAGCTTCCCCATTCTCTCTCTCTCTCTCTCTCTATATATATATATATATATAAAGTCACACATGTGCTTATTGCATATGTTAAATAATAAATGGATATAGCAATTTGTAAATGAGCTTGTATTGCATCACTCCTTGATCCATTATCACTGTTCCTCTAACCCCCACCATAGGTAGGGATGACGTGAATAAAGTTGCATACCCACCTAAAAATTCTTGTTTTATTGGCAACCCACCTTGCTACGCCATTCTATTAAAACAAGAGTTGCACCATAGTGAGCCAGCGCACCTCCTACCACCAAAATATGGAATATCTGATGGCTATGCCCTTTAAGGTCAAACTTCCCAGGCATCCACTTCTCTGGAATCCTGGTGACGTAGAAGAAGGTCCCTCCTGTGTACAATACTGCCATGGCCAACTCGTAAGCTAGCACAGTGAACGCTCTCGGCTCAGACCACTTCTCAACCAATGCATGGATTGCCGGGATCAAGCCAGAGAAGCCCATTGCCGTAAACAGCATTGCCCGAATAGGTCGGAACTTCGACGATGAGAGTGCCGGTATCAGGAGAATGAGAACAGTGAACACACCAAAGGTTGTGATTCCAGTGAGGTAGACGAGCTTCCATTCTGGCTCACACTGGAAGATGTAGTAGATTGGTGGGAAGAAGGAGGATACAATCATGACAGCAATCCCGATATAGTCGAAGCGCCAAAGAATGAGGCTCAGCTTGTGGGAATGGCAGCCGAGGAGATGGCAGAGGCTGCTGGAGAGGAGGCAGAACATGGACCCAGCGAGGAATACTAACTCCGGCCATTTGCTCACTGTTAGCTCTTGAGGTTGACCATGTCTTGTGACTGTAGTGTTGGACGTAGGCCCAACCAGATCTAACCGGATCCTGCTCTGTGATCATGAACTTGTTCACATTTGAATAACACCCAAACAGGCAAAACACAACCCCATCGAATCATGATTATGCTATTGTCTACGCAACTACTCATATTGGTTTTATCATGATTTAAAATCCTCTGATGTTTCATAATTCAGAGAATTTGTTAGTTTTTTCTTGGATTAGAGAGCAGAAATGACCTGAAAGGATGAACACGATTGAGATCTGGTTAAAAAAGTTGTACTAGATATCCATAATGCATTTGGATAGGAGCGAACTTGAAGGAAAAAGAATTACGATTCTCGCCGAGTTCAGTATCCTGCCCCGAAATGCCTGTCAAATGAGGATTGCTAATCTCTAAAAGTTATTTCGATAAAAGAGATGAGAATTTTGTTCATGCGCTACAGACAGTGTTTCATCTAACTCGCATGGAAACCATATTAGAGCTCCACTGAATGTTCCCATAATTCAGTTGGAAATCCCGGGAATTCTTAATAGAGATTACCGGCCGCCATCCATCTGAACTCCGGCAAACTTTACCCCCTAGAGAATTTCACTCATCTTACCGGCCGGTCTGGTTCTTCTTCATGAGCATGGAGAAAACAGACACCCATAAGGGAGCTAGCAATACGTTGATTTCAAAAAGAAGAAAAATCTCATTTAGGAGAAGTTTTATGTTGGTAGAGACATACAGGATATTTCACACACAATTGTTTCACCTCAACTACTATGGGCTACCTCCCTTCCCAAACTAATGCATAATATAACCAAAGGACTGAAGATCGGGAGTTGTTTCTTCGATTTACAAATAAATGAAAGGATACAGAGGATTCAAGGTCTAAAACATGCTTCAAAATCCTACCAAATTTGAATGGGTTGGAAAGGATAAGGGATCTTCAAGAAAGGAGGGATTCGTGATATTTGTAATTCCTGCTAGCATGCGGACGATGCCTTCGATTCCATATTTGATCAATAGCTATCTTGAAATGATCTTCCGTACGCGACTTCTTTCTAAATTCTATCATTAGTTCAACAACCATTTATTTCTCTCCTGATCAGACAAAAGCTCAAGAAATACCAGAAACCCACCTCGAAAAATTGGCAAGGATTGCTGCAATCTCTGGTATCTGGATGCAGTTTGCAATTGCCAATCCCAGAAACAAAAGAAATCCTATGAAATGCCTGCATCACATTAACAAGGTCACACATCACTCTTGTTGAAACTGCGACACAGCACCGATCAATCACCAAACAAGAATTAAACTAAAGCGGAACAAAAGAAAAAGAACCTGAGGTGAGAAAACCTTACGTCCAGACGTTGAGAGTCTCGTTGTGCCAGAAGAAGAAACTAAGGATAGCTTGCTGTAGCGTGTAGTCTGCTCTGTAATAGTTGAGAATGAACTCATTGTCTTTGAGATAATTTGGCAGAGCGTCGTAAGACACTAGTTGCAATTTCTTTCTACTGTTGTTGCTACCGTTCTTTTTGTTCTTCTCTATGAATTCCTCTGGCTCTTTTCCCATCTTCAATCTATTCCTCCAAGACATGCAGTCACCGTTCACGATCAAACGTTCATACCCACCTTGACCTTCGCCCTCTGATTGGAAGCCACCTGATTTTAGCTCCAGATTAGAGTTTCTGACTGTAGAGCTAAGATTTCGGCTGCCGGAATTTTGGTTGGCTCAGCTGTTTCATTGGCAGCGTTGTCTCCAAGCCCACTGCTTTCGCTTTTATTGCCGCGCTGGAGGTTAAATGCTTGAATGACATAAACAACTCGTATTTTAGAGAATGGACTAAGGAATCTACAGCCTCCAACATGAATTTAAAACGGAACATGACGCTCCTGTTTGATGTAATGGAGAAGAATTCCTATGTTTAAGAAGGATGGATTTCAATCGGGTTATTCCTCAAGCGTGCACTATCGCAAAGCAGTAATGACCATTGGGCCCAATACTCAGATGTGGTTGAGCGGCAACCTTTTTGACGAACAGCATTTACCACCATTAAGATCGAAGTCAATAATGCAGTTGCTCCTATTGATGCTGACCTTAAAGCAGCATCGTACGGGTCTATTTGAAAACAAAAACTGTTTACATTAATTAGGCTCATAAAAGTTCGGTGGATGGTTGGACGCTGCCATTATGAGATCTGACATTGTCTTTAGCATCTTTTCGGATTTTTATATTTCAACTACCAAGCAGATAATAAATTTATTTAGAAATTTAATCTTGCGTATATATACCTGCCACGGATTGTTGAGAAAATATAGCATAAAGTTCACTGATAGTAAAGAAAAAGTTCATTTATACAAGTAATTTGTATAGTCAAGTTCAAAGCAATTTAACAAAAATTATTCAACATAATGTGTCAAGCGAACAATTAATGAACATCTATCCGTATTGGTTGTTTGCATATTTTGTTAAATAAATGGATCAAACTTTACAAGGATGTTGACAAAACGATCTTATTAAGAGACTATCTAAGCCGTTTTATTTTTAAATAGGTTTTGGAATTTCATACACAACTATATATATATATAAGAAAACTGGATCATCTTAACCATTAACAAGTTCATTTATTGCTTTTTGGTGATATGAATGTAAGTTACAAAAGTTTTAAAAAGGTTTTTGAAACATATAGAAAAACAAAATTATACTCGTACCTTAAAAAAACAACCCTTGGATATGAGTTATTGACATGAGTGATAGGCAGGATCCAATCTCCCTCTATATGGTTATTTTTTTTAAATCATAAAATAGAGTTATAAAACTTTAATTACAATTGTACTTGAGTGATCCATTTTATCTGACAATGTACAAAGAACTAACGAATGTCAAAGGCTCCTGTCACAGATCAGCTCGAGCAAAGGTCTCTTGCAGTAGTGTAGATGATCACTCTAAGCTCGTGACCTACCCTCGACCTGAAACGAGCGACAGAGAATCTGCTGAAGATGAAGCAGTAAATGCGTTCGGGTTTCACCTTGATCTGCTTTTCCAATATCACAAATAGCAATATCAGAGGATGACGTCACGGCTGAACGAAATTAGAATCTGACAGATGATTTGACTGCGTGCAAGACTAAGACTCCTCTTTGGATGACAACCAATGCCAGGGCCCAAACTGACTTTAATACTGCTTAAAACCCACTTCAAGCTCACCAATCCCAAGCACGCAGAGAATGACCAACCAGAAATTGGAACACACATATAATATAAAAGTAAAGAGAGATCTTATTTCTCTTTCCCTATACGTGAGAGAGAGAGAACAAGATAGAGCTTCTTGGAGAGCACGAGAGCGGAGACAAAAAGCGCTTTCTCTCGAGTGATGGCGACTAGATAGAGAGCAATTAATGGAGTGTGATTTGTGCTCATAGTAGTCCTTTGATACTTGCTAAGCTTTTTTGGTAAGTGTTTTTATGCCAAACAATCAAAGCGAAGCATATCTTTTGCAAGGTGGCCAGTGTCCAACAATCATTTTTTTTGTTATCACGTTGAGAGATTTTGGTTTCTGTGTTTCTATTGTTCTTGGTTGTTTGCTACTCTTCGGAGCCCCATGTACTTCTTCTTTGATGAATTAAGTTTCTATCTTTTGGTGTGGAAAAAATCATGCACACATTGAAAAGTGCCATGAACCACTATTTAGAACCCAACCAAACTAGAATAATATGGTTTGAGTTTTTGAGAACCGATTATATTGGTTTGCTTTGAGGTTAAGCTTAGAATGGAGCCAAACCAAACCATGAACACGCTACTGCTTCCTTTCAGATAAGGACATGGATTAATTTGGTCCAATATGCCTTTATTTTTACAATATTCAAATCACCTATTTCGGTTTTGGCAATGAGATATGGCATTTGGGTATGTCTCAGTTTGATAACGTCTACATTTAAATTTTTCTGTTATTGGAGAAACACTGAAATCTATACCCTATTCAAATAAGTTGAGGACGTCAATGACAGTATAGCCGAATGATTTCACCTTTGTTTGGTACTTATATTAAGGCCAAGTGGTTCAATTGCATCTAAAGACAGACTAGAAGGAAGTGCATGTCAATGATTTTAGTGGAGATCTCATGAAGAAGAGGCACCATGATGGACCGAATTCAAGAAAATAGATGGTCCAATGTCTTTGTGCTCATTGAGCAACCCTTTTACTAAACTCAAGGAGTTAAAGTAAAAAGGAAACTCTAGAGGGCTATCAAACCGAGTTTGAAGAGCTAGTGTCTCTGGTACCAAGATAGGATGAGATTCTGCTCGGAGGCATCTGTGTTAATGGCGGTTGAAGATTTGTAGTATGTGTTAGCAGCCATTTCATGCATAAGAGAAGCAAGTTTCATGGTTTGGTGAAAATCATGAAGAGCCTCCTATAGTAAATGAGAAAGGGGTGGCCAAGTATTAGAGACGATGAATGTGAAGCCCATCAGTTGATTGTGGATAGATTAAGACTGAGGTTAATATGTATGTGCTTGATTCATAGGAAATGGATATTGTTCTTGGATTGTTTGGTTAAAGAACCTATGTGAAATTTATTGGGACTTTATATGCCTCTCATTCTACAAGCGATATGTATATAATAATAGCTACAGAAAGGTATATGTGTGCGCTTACAAGAATGTGGAGGCACTTTGGATATATTTCAAACGAATCAAGGGAGAAAGTCAGTGTCAGTGACATAACCAAAACCTTGCTTCAGTTCTGGAGTCAAAATTCAGGGTAAATTTCCAGCTGCACCGAGACCACACCAAGGAAGATCTGTTCATGAAAGTGGTCGTGGGTATAGCTCAGGATATCAGCATACTAAGGCAGTTGACGCATCTCACTTGTACATGTTTGTGTGCATAGAAACATGTGAAACAGTGCTCTGCAATCAATTTTAGTTCACCAGGAAAAACTCCAAAAGGATGTGGGGGAAGAAAGCGTCAATGAAGTTCGAAACAATGATGTTAATGCTCCTAATGACTGTAATGGATTTGATTTTGTTAAGCTTTTACATGTTTGATTATGAAATCATGGACAGGAGAGCGATTCAAATGCATGTGAACCGAATCCTTCGCTTGCACAAACGCTAATTGGAAGAAACGTGTGAAGACGCATGAACGATATTTGTACCTTCAGCAGCTAACTTAAGACTTAACTCAAACTGATATGAGGAACTTACAACAGTGGTCGTCCTCATTATTATCGTAAAAGGACCGAATAACGCACTTAATAATGCTATTAAAAATCTGGAGTTAGATCCCTCTTTCATCAAGACGAACCACAGTCTAATTCAGGTCGGCCGACGACCTTTTCGTTGACGAGAGAGACGGAGAGAGTTCAAGCCAGAGGAAGATTCGTTGACATGGTTTGAATTTGTAATGGACTCGAATTGTGAATGACCCGAAAAGATGGCAGTGTGAACCACGTAAACTTTCTTTTTGTTGGGGTGTGAGTTTTCTGCGGTGCTTCCGGATTGTATCTGCATGCTATAATAATTTAAGATCCAAATTTTGATGACCGTGTCTACGTAAATCATAAATAACTCCATGTAATGATCGTTTGGCAGTCATTGAATTGATTTCTCTCTTGATAAGACTATTCTCACTCTTCCTAAGGTTCACACTACAATTACCCCCTCTCTCTCAAAGGATCGAATTTCCCAATTCTTATCCTCTTACTTTATCGGGTCATCGAACAACTCTTCCACAATACCTTCTCTCAAACCTACGTCCTTATGCTTGAAAGAAGCCTTGGTTCAATTGGTGCCCTATGCTAGGACACTTATTACCAATCCCTTATCTTCTTCGTGCCAATCGGTGGAATTCTAGTGCTTGATCAAGCATGTAAATGGTAGGGGTATGACTTTAATATAATGTTGACTTATTACTTTGTTCAGCCATATTTTGTTTACCTCAAATGAATGGTATTCTTAGAAACAAATTGGGATTGATACCAATAGATATTAAAATAAGAAAAAATTGTTTAAGATGATTTGCATACGTAGGAAGACATTTTGATAAAAAAATGAGAAACTAGATTGTGAAAATATTAAAAATTAAGATAAAAGTGTTGGAAGAAATGTTAAAGAAGGACGAGGAAGATTAAAAGTGTTGAAAAATAATAAAAAATAATCTAGCTTTGTTGAGTTACCTGTTAGTATAACACATGATAAAGTGGTATGGAAAGAAAAAAAATTCATATAATTGATCCCATCTAGTATGGAAAAAGGCTTAGTTGTTGTTATTGTTTGTTGTCAAATAAATGGGTATTATCTACTCATTCAAATACAGTATGATTATGTTACCTCTTCTATAAGTACTAATCAGCCATATCTGTTTCCCAAATGTATTCTTAATCCTGCACCAGTAACTGTTGAAGGAAATGTTCTCTTTGGAAAAGCTGACGGTAGAAAGACCTAGGAGTGATTTCATGTTAAGGGACCTTGATTAAGGCCGGATGCCTCCTCTTTTTCTTCCACCGATTCCCTTTTTCTCAAATCTTTGTATTACACGCGATTCATTTAGTTTTATAATCTATCTGTTGACACGCTAGCTTGGGCTAGCAAAGAAGTGCAACATTTATAGTGCTTTCTTTATATGCGTAGATGGCTTACTTGCTTTGGTTCTTCTAGTATAGCTTCTCCAAGACGTGTGTGAGTGTGTGTTAATGTGTATATAGGTGTGTGTATGGGGTATGCCGTACAAGTTAAATGTTCCATGCAAGTACCGAAAATTTAAGTCCTTATGGAGTTTATCCAGGCATATTTTGTTGCCTCACTACGAGTTTATTTTTATTTGTGTACAGCATCATGCACCTTAATACAGTCGTCATTGCAGCTTAATACCGTCGTCATTGGTTGACTGCTGCCATAAAATAGGATCACACATAGAACAACATATGTTGAATTGGTCTCTTGAAGGTTACATGGGTAAGTGTTTCTCAAGAAAGCCCGCCATTACATGCATCCACATGATTGCATGAACACAAGCACATGCATGGTGGTGGACAGTGAAGAATGCACACAGACATATATACATTCCTGAGCATCTTCACTAGAATGTGAAATGTAATCTCCGTCGTACCAACGTTTTCGATTAAATATAAAACCCTAGGAGAATTCATGGCTTTCTTTTTTATTTTTCGCTCATAAGTTACGGTTTCATGGTGGAAGCCATATGAAAAAGTTGCCTAGATGATTCGATGTAGACATTAATTATGTATATTCTTCCGGGAACCTGAGCAGTGGTGTAGAGCTGGAAGAGTGTCAACAGTTTATACACTCCAATAAACTGTACTGTCTCATACAAATTGAGAGAGAGAGATTTCAATGATACTTTGACGTTTTTTATCAGCTTCACGTCCACCATTCATTCAGCTATGGAGGACCCACCATGAAAGATCATCATCAGAACCGCAAAACCAACGTTTGGTCCCATAGCCCAAAGCATCTTCGCCGTTCATGGCCTTCGTGTGATGCTGTGTTTAATTATTAGTTAAGTGGGATCTTCCCCGTAAAGTTTATTATTCACCCCCCGGCTGCTGTCCTTCACCAAAATGGAGGATCGTTGTCGTAAGAGCTGGAAGATCCTGTCATATGCCACATAATCCTACAGGCACGATCTTAGCCCACATTCAATTGCAATGCAAGCTACACACTTCTTATCTTCTGATCAAATGACTTATGATTCGATCACTTTGTTCTTCTGATGGAGTCATATCAACTCTCTCTCTGAATATTGAGCAGAGAACAATTGTGGGGCAGTAAGGGAGCGACCAATCACATCACACTCAACAAAAACTAGTCACGGATTCGCAAAGATACAAAGGGACAGCCATACTCTGTAGAGACCCTCACGGACTAACAGTGCTGTGTGAAACCAAAATCCTTTTATTGTTGTTACCGTTATTTATTGAGGAAAGAAACTTTTCGAATGCTGTTTGTTTTCCCTTCCCTTCGTTTCCTCTTTTTGAGATTGAAATTTGGATTTCTTGTTTGATTCAAACAGATGCCTTCAGGCTTCACATGGCATTTTGGACTAGCTCACATATTATAAGCTGGCTACTTTTCATTTACTTTAACACTTCCAACAGTTGGGCCAATCGCGTAGCTTTCAGAGAAGTCTGAAGATTATTTCTGTCGTTATGAGTAAAAATGTTCACTAGTATTTGTTACCTGATCTGGATCGTCTCAAATTCCAGCCATCCAGTTCTCTCTCTACCCTGCATTATTACGTAGACACATACATACAAATATAAATATATAAAAAATTGTCAAGGTCGAGGAATGAGAACTTGAGGTGCAAGTTGGATCGAGAACTAGGCCCTGACGCATTCTTCATAATATCTCTCTTAATTTGAAACAACTGCATTCACTAAATTAAATCACGAATAAGGCACAAGCCAAGACTGCCAGCAAGTTCAAAACTGTTTCATTTATACTGTAAAAGATGACCTACGAGTTTCAACCACATTGAGGTAAATCTCATTATCATGGCCACGCACACACACTTTCATCGAACAGTCAATCCTCTGTAGCTGCAACAGATGGACCAACATTACAGTGCACTGTGATGCGGTAAGGTACCTCAAGTCTGGGAAATAACTGAAACTAATATATATATATATATATATATATATATATATATATATATATATATATATATATATATATATATATATATATATATATAGAGAGAGAGAGAGAGAGAGAGAGAGAGAGAGAGAGAGAGAGAGAGAGAGAGAGAAGACGCTTTTCTAGGTGTTGAGACAACCCTGTGTAGAACCCTGAGGTTGACTACTGCACAACTTATACTGGCAACATCGGAAAGGGCACGGTGCTAAAACCCAATTGTCCGTCTGAGAGCCAGATCCCGTTCCATTAGGCTTAACGAAGATGTACATGCATTTTGACTGATATGTTAGAGAAAATGCCTTTGGATGTGCGTGTGTGTTAGAGAGAGTATGACTCCGCTTTCCTTGTTCTTAATTAACACATGAATTCATAGTCAATGTTTTTTGGACACCATGCTCTTGTCAATCAATTTAATGAGAAACTTATGTTTTTATTTTCAAAACCTTTGATGCAATATGAACCGCTGATTTTAAACCACCTTTAACCAATACAGTAAACAATGAACTGAAAAACATAAGGTATGTGTCCTACTACGGAATTAACATACAACAGACATTTATTAAATGTTTTAATCTAGTGAAAGCATGAAACGTTGTGATAAAGATATCTAGGTGCTAAACATTGTAATCACTTCAGACATACATGCACGCCCGCATACACAGAAACACACATATATATAGAGAGAGGGTGGGGGAGATCTGTCGTAAAAATTTATATGTTCAGGATCGCTAAAAGCGGCTCATAAAAGGTTAAAAAATCAAACATTTTGATAAGAATATTTTGAGATCCATGCTTCTTTCAGGGGCAAAAACTGATTTTTGGGTTTTACTTATGCATTTATTACAAGCAACAAACAACGACGTCGGTTTGCTTTTGACATTTCATTGTACATGCCAACTAGCATCAATGGTTGCTGCACCTTTTGCGAATTCTTTGTTCACGTGCAACTGCTAGGCTGTTACCCTCTCTCCTTTCCCCTCGCTATAAAATACGTTCTTTGCACTCTGCTCCTTTCATTCTCCTTACTGTTTGGTGTCTCTCTCCAAACTGTGGGAAGAAACATGGCTTCACTTCCCTCAAAACTCTATGCTCTCTTCCTCATTCTTCTTGTCTTCATCTCCACATGCCCTCCAATCTTAGCCTGTGGATACTGCTCCCCCCCAACCAAAAAAGGCCATAGGAAATCACACCATGGTGGAGTCAAGCCTCCACCGGTTATCGTAAAGCCACCGATCACACTCCCGCCGATTGTAAAGCCACCGATCACACTCCCGCCAATCGTAAAGCCACCGATCACACTCCCGCCGATTGTAAAGCCACCGATCACACTCCCGCCAATTGTAAAGTCACCGATCACACTCCCGCCGATTGTAAATCCACCTATCACACTCCCGCCGATTGTAAATCCACCTATCACACTCCCGCCGATTGTAAAGCCACCGATCACACTTCCTCCGATCGTAAAGCCACCGATCACACTCCCCCCTATCGTAAAGCCACCGATCACACTCCCGCCGATCACCATTCCTCCGATTACCACCCCTCCCGTGACTGTACCCCCAGTATTGACACCGCCGAAAGTGTGCCCACCACCACCGCAGACCCCAGCGACGTGCCCTGTAGATGCACTGAAGTTGGGTTCTTGTGTTGATCTCTTGGGAGGGCTGGTGCACATTGGCCTGGGTGATCCTGTCGCTAACCAGTGCTGCCCTATTCTCGGTGGGCTTGTTGAGCTAGAAGCTGCGGTCTGCCTCTGCACTACCATCAAGCTCAAGCTTCTGAACATCAATATATTACTTCCTATTGCACTCAAGCTTCTTGTCACCTGCGGCAAGACCCCTCCCCCTGGTTTCACTTGCCCTAACTGATGACTAAGGTAAGCATTTATTCTAGTAAATCATATTTGTTTACTAGTAAGAAATTTTGCTTAACGATTTTTACTAGCACGAACAAATTAATGTTGAATACTGATAATGGCCACACTATTTTATGATAATAGTGGCACTTAAAAATTATTGGTTAGATGATGTCATTTGGATGTTGCTAAACTCCCTTTTTATATTTAAATGTCTGCTCTTGCAGTGTACGACATTATGATTCCATATTTACTCCCATTCTCGAACAGAAAATCCTTGAAAGATGTTGGCCTTGTGTTCAATTAGAAAAGGTGGTGATGACATAAATTTGGAATGTTGGCGCAGGTGAAGGTGGATGGTATGCGTAGACATGAAAGTATGTCTAGCTGGTGAAGTAATTTTAGTTTGATTTCAGTTACAACATTTGTTTCTGTGTGACATTGGGTTCGAACTGTAGTTTGTGGTGTTTGTTTAGTTTTCATTCCTTGAAACATTTGTATTTGTGTGACATTGGGGGCCAAGTTTAGTATTGTACGAACCCTCGAGTTTGTGGTTTCCTTCATTTAGATTGAAGGGCTCCTTGTTTAACTATGTTCACAAGATTGTCTTCTTCAAGGCGTGCATGTGCCTACGATAACAATAATATAAGTGTATGCCTACACATGACCTCGAGTATTGAACCCTTAACTAAGATCTCAGTTTCTTGTTGCCCTTTCTCCTTGGAGATGAAAGAGGACCATAATTCATTTATTTGTGATACTATATTCGCTTGCTAGACAATATGAAAGCAGAAGGAATTTCACACACACACACACACATATATACATATATATATATACGCCATTAAGCTGCTGGGAGCTAATGATAAGTTAGCAAGTCACAGACTGAGAATTCTCGATCTAAAGAATTCTGGGAAATAAGTACGCTGTCTTTATGAATTTATTGAGAATTTCCAGTCACTTGGTGGGTTTGATAATTCTTCAACATGTGGATTAATGAACCAACAAATTCGCATTGAATTCGGAATACTTTTTTATAGTTAAGCTCGACCATCGCCAGAAATCGACCAATATATAACGACGATTCATGGCTTGCTTGTTAGTTTGAAGTTGACATTCAAGTTCAGGATAGAAACTATCTCAGGGGTGCTGAGTTATGCAGCAATATATGTCAACTGACTCAAACTGTGTGAAAGAAGCAACCGAACGATCTTGATGGATTTTATTATTCAACATCCTGTGATTCCTATCTCAAGACGACTCGATAACGAAGATTAAACAAAGATTAAGAGGGACATATGACGATCGAAAAGAAATAAATTAGCGACGGTTTTTGTAGAGACAGAATAAATTGATTCAAGTTTGAAACCCAGGATCTGAAGTGGCAGGGAGGAGAGGAAGGACCCGCAATTCTCTTTCTTCCCTATCCTATTGTAAACGAGTGGAATAGGTCGTTCATCAAGGCTCGCCAATCATTTTTAGCTTGTGCTTGAGCGAGGCCAACACGATATAAGTCAGACAAACTGAACACAACTCCCTCGTTTATGTAATTTTTATTGCAAAAATGAATTTCCACACACTTTCTAAGGCCATTTTATATACTGCCATCTGTAGATTCAACACGAAATTAGTTTAACATGTTTTTCTAGCATATTAAAAGACAACAAAATTGTTGAAAAAATAATAAAGAATGATTTAGTTTATGTTGAAAATTGTTAGCATATCAACGTGATCGATTTCTATGAAAATAAAGAATTTATGTATCTGATCTAATATGAGAAAAGGCTTAGTTATTGTTGGGCATGTAAACTTAGTTAAAGAGCTCATAGACCTTGAGCCAATCTAACACACAGTATTCATGTTCCCTCAACAAAAATCTTGGACACATTTTGATTACTAAGCAATCATTTAATTGGATAGCTTCAGTGTCATACCTATCAATCACAAGGTTCCACTTTAGAGAAAAGCAAACTAAATCTTCAACTCATACCAATCATACAAAGGTTCGAATTTTCAGCCTGGGGCTCAGAGGGCCTGGCTTCGAAAACACAGAGGGGAAATATTTGTGATAATTCATCATTAGTCACCAAATTTACCATTGATAAAAGATTATTTAACAATAATACAAATCAATAATATGCAGTGTCTTGGTGATCGGATACAGTATATTACGGTGGTAGACTTTGATTCACATGAATCAAATATGCAAATGCAAAAGAACTGCTAAACTAGTCACATGTCATGCCTCACATTTCTACAAATAAGACCAAGTACCACCATAAGGTATCCTGGATCTGAACAACCATGCATTTTCCGGACGCACATGCTGGTTCATGTCCTGGTTCTAATTCAACACGAAATGAACACTTACGAAAACACGAGCTCATTAAAGCCCCTACGGACATAAAACATATATAGGGCCTTTTGTTTTCCTCCCTCTGCTAGCACGTATTGCAGTCCTTATGCACCCGTGATTGGTGATTTTTGAAAAGAAAGAAACAAAGTCCTCCTTCATGCTGACTTCTTTCTTAAATACAAGGCCATAACAAAGCGTGAGGTACCTAGTTGGCATCCCACAGGTAACAATATTGTCCTCTTGGTGTGCGCACCCTCGGTGTACATATTATATACACACTTTCTGCTTTTGTACTTTTGAACTCAAACATCCATCTCTAGAAATAGATGGTTGAAATTTTCAATGATATAATAAGTACACAACATAGATTTTCAGTGACTAGCAAATTTCAAACAAATCTCGACCATCTATTGATATATGATTAAAATTTAAATTCAAAAGTAAAAAATATGTATGTGAATAAAGTACACAAAATAATTGCACATATACTCTTTGCTTTTAAATTTACATTTCAATTGAGATAGATGGTTCAGATTTTCTTTATAATTGCTAGCACCTAATTGGGCTAGTACAATCCAGATTCTCTCTCTCTAGTCACATATATATATACACACACACTTTTTGCTTTTATACTTTTAAACACAACCATCTCTTCATATGGATCGTTGAGATTTTAAAGAATATAGTATGCAACATTGGAAGCATAGACTTTTCCTACGTGGGTGATTCAATAATTTTGCCACTTTATATGCTTGTCATTGTTGAAAATCCCAGCTATCCATGTTGATTTCAAAAGCAAAAGGTAAACAAGTGAATCTTTTTTACTTACGATGGATGTTTGATATTTTTAAGCATATGATTTATCAACCATATTAAACTCCTCCTATATATATGAAACTTGTCAAGCATATCATAGACGAACAACCCTCACGCGATGGGGTACGATATCATAAACCAGCTCATTTTTTATTCAAAAAGTGTTTTATGCACTAGAAAAGGCACTCGCAGCTCTATCCGTGATTATAGGACTTCATGCCGTGGTATTTGACTTCAGCTCTAGCTGAATTTGGACCAAACCGACCAACCTCGCCGGTTACAGGTTGGCTCAAAGCTGGTAGTCGTGGGTGAAATCAAAAGCATCACTTGAAAGGGAAAAAATATATATATATATATATATATAATAATAATAAATACTTAAATCCTATCTCCACTCATGATATATTAAATATAAAATACAGTAATACTTTTATTTCAAATTTTTATTATTGATCACATAAATCAAACAGTGAAAAGGTTTGAATAAATTTGAACACAAATAAGATTTAAGCATTTGCCACTACCTCTCTTTTATTTTATTATATATATATATATATATATATATATAAAAAGAGAAAAAAAGTCTAGATTTAAGTAATCTACATAAATAGAGTAAACACACACTCTCTCTCTCTCTCTCTCTCTCTCTTTATTTTTGTAAGCTCCTTAAATCTAGGCTTTATACGCATTCAGAAGCTATTTTTTTAATGGCCTGTATGCTATTTATTACTCACAGAGAGAAAATATCAGTTCCCAACAAACCCACAGACCTAGGGATTGCAATTGAGTGGTCGAAGATTGGTGCGCATACATCCAGCCCCCCGAACCCCCAATGTTCCAGCACCACATAGCCACCCAACCCATCTCGTACCCCTGCCTCAAAGGGACCTCACCCCCAGTGACTGAAACTACTTAAATTGAGACACGAAGACGACAACCCAAGCTTTAACAGACCTTTAACACCTTTAGTTTATTAATCATGTTAATGCAGGTTACAAGTACATACAACAAATCTACTCCACAAGAATCGTCAAAATTGTAAGGCATCAATCAATGTGTATCCAAAATTGTAGGGCACGAACATGCTGAACCTGACCAATTAGGTGCAACACTAGCACGAGCTACAAGCCACCATGACAAACCAAGGAAAGCCCCCCTTTGGGCTTCGGCAATTATGATGGAACTGCATCAAGGCTTATTAAGAGAATGACACGAGGTACAATTACCTATCCTTAATTTGAATCCCCACTGTCTCAAAAGACCAGCCTCTGATAGCTCGAAGGGAAAAATATGATTCACCTCGATGGTCATAGTGCATAAGGGAAGATAAGACAGATTGTAGGTGGACATGCTTAAGCTCGCTTTACGACTGCAACAGCAAAGGAGGAATGATGGCTAAAGACGAATGATATCTCAAGGGAGGGATCACAAGCACCAACTTGATGTATGACATTCAATGCGATCCTATTGTGCTCGGCGACTTGCTCTATTTGACGAAGCTCTGACAGTCTCTCCGGGTCTCCATGGAAGCTACCCTTCAGCTCTTTGGAAATCCTTTGAATGTCGCGGAAATAATTGTACTTAACTATAGCCTGCTTTGTTCAAATGAAAAGAAAATGGTCCTACAAGGTCAACACTAAAGTGCAGCAATTAACAGCAGCTTCATTATTAACACAATCACTTACCGAGAAGTTCACATGAGATGTTGAATCCTTGAAAAGGGGGTATGAAATACCCTCAGGGACATGTGCTTTCAGTAGAAGATCGAAGTGCTGTATGAATCTCTATATAAGACAGAAAGAGCAGTGACGAAAATTTTTGACAACGCTCTCTTCTGAAATGGGAAAGAAAATCTACAAAGAAGAATGAAAGCAAAATGAAGAAAAGGGAACATGCCTCTTGCTCAGAGCTAAAGGTAGTCACTTTCTTAATTTCAGGGCGTTCATTAGCCAAAGCTGCAAGCATCTAAAGAGCAACCAGCCTAGTCAATCTATCACAACGGCAAAAATATCACTTATTTCAACTTGATAAAAGAGTTCATTTTACCATAGCAAGACCTTCTGAAAGGTAAATGTAGCACTGAAGCAACAGTACGGTAGGTGAAAGTCGCGTCTCTCTGCACATGTCCTTGGAGACTTCCCTTTTCTTTTTACCTTTTTTTTTGGCTAACAAGAAAAGAAAAAGAAAAATTGAGGCCTTCCATAAAAAAATGAGAAGTACAAAATGGTGGATCCACCATTTCCTGTATCCAACTACTACTAACCAGACAATCAACAACAAATGTTTTACTCGTGAGCTTTGGCAGTTTTAACCACATTCAGAAACGGAAGTGTCATGTAACTCAGTTGACATGATCTCTCCCCTAAAAGTCAAGGTATACAGGCCTCACCAAGTTTCACCACTTCAGGAAAAAAAAAACAATATTCAAGTCCTTAGCAGCAAGTCACTTTTCTTATGTCGCAAATCCCGCAATAGCAAAGTGATTACCAAAAATGCAGACCATCTGGTATTCTCAAGGGGCAATCTTCACAAATAAACCTCAAGCGTCACCTTCAACAAGAAAGTCACATACTCGTGAGTTTTACTTTTCTAGTTTCCATGACTGACATGTGCCATCTCAAACTTACAGTTCTCTTTGCTTGTCAAGAAATCCTTCACACACAGACACACACATGCAAAAAAACACTTGCATAGACCTAACTCCAGACACTCTTCTATGGAAGTCTTCAACAAGATTTAAGAAAACTTTTGATTGAGCTTGTAATTAGCAACACCGCAACAACTGATCCCAAGCTCAGAGAAAAAAGGAGGTTGCGTTAGGATGCCTACAGACTCTAAGTAATGCATTAAAGGACTCAAATATACTGACAAGGTTCCTCTTCTCTCTCTCTCTCTCTCTCTCTCTCTCTCTCTCTCTATATATATATATATATATATATATATATATATATATATATATATAGATAGATAGATGTTACGCATAGAATTAATGTTGGTTGGTTAAAATGGAGAGGAGCATCAGGCATTCTTTGTGATAAGAAGATACCATTAAAGTTAAAAGGTAAATATTATAGAGCAGCAATTAGGCCTGCCATGTTTTATGGTTATGAGTGTTGGGCAGTTAATCATAACATATACAAAAGATGTCCGTGACAGAAATGAAGATGTTAAGATGGATGAGTGGTCATACAAGAAAAGACCGTATACATAATGAGGTTATTAGAAACAAATTAAGAGTGGCACCAATAGAGGATAAAATGAGAGAACATCGTTTAAGATGGTATGGACATATAGAAAGAAGATCAAAAGAAGAACCTGTAAGAAGGTTAGAAAAACTAAATTTGGAAAGTATTAAAAGAGGTAGAGGACGACAACAAAAGTGTTAGAAAGAAACAATAAAGAATGATCTAGCTTATTGGGAGTTAACTGCTAACATGGCACATGATGGGGATATGTGGAAACAAAGAATCCATGTAGCCGACCCCGTCTAGTATGGGAAAAGGCTTAGTTGTTGTTGTTGTGATATATATATATATATATATATATATATATATATATATATATATATATATATATATATATATATATATATATATATATATATATATATATATATATATATATATATTATGTTCATTGTGACATACCACTTTGTCTAAATGCAAGCAAACACAAAATCTCATGCTGAATTTTATTATCTTGGAGATTTTGCTAATAAACTCACCCTTGCATTGCCGGTCCCAAGCCCGGATAAAGGAGGAGGGTTGTGTTAGGCTTTCGACAGCTAGCGTAAAACTTCGTCGGATTTTATAACATGGATTACAAAAATTATGAGCATTGTTTTGGGGGGTGTCCACCTAACGACATGTTGCAGAGCCCGAATGCAGTAATAAGTAAGCAAGGGCCACTACATTTTCGCCCAAATATAGTGAATCAATTCCAGAGAGGGTTCCCACATCATGGACGGGTGTGGGTAAAGAAGTCAGTCCCGCTACATTGTTGCCTGAATGTAGTGAATAATTTGCAGAGAGGGTCTCCGCATTTTGATTATAGACGGATGCGGGGGGTAAGGAAGCTAGTCTTAGATAATAAGATTCGTATTGGTTCTTGGAATATCGAAACATTATCCGGTAAGCTAATGGAGGTGGTAGATACTATAATTCAGAAAAAAATCATATTCTATATTCTATGTTTACAATAGACAAAATGGGTTGGAGAAAAAACAAAGGAGATAGAGGATACATGTTTTAAATTATGGCACTCAGGTAAAGAAAATGGTCAAAACGGAGTTGGTATTATCATAAATAAAGATTTAAAGGATAGTGTAGTAGACGTACAACAATATGGTGACTGAATCATGACATTGAAATTAGTGTTAGGAGCAGAGGTTTTGAATATAGTTTGTGCTTACGCACCCCAAGTAGGACTAGAAGATAGTATAAAGACAGCTTTTTTAGAAGAGTTAGATAAGGTGATTCAAAAGATTCCACAAAGGGAGATGATTTGTTTAGGAGGAGACTTAAATGGACATGTCGGTAAAGAGGCATTAGGATATCAAGGTATTCATGAAAACTTTGGTTTTGGGGATATAAATAGGAAGGTAGGGAGATTTTAAATTTTGCTATGGCATTTGATCTCTTTATAGTCAATACAATCTTCAAAAAATGAGATGAACATTTAATTACTTATAAGAGTGGCTTATCACAAACACAAATTGATTACTTTATTTGTAGAAAAAAAGATAGAGCGTGTTGTAAAGATTGCAAGGTAATTTCAGGAGAAAGCGTAACCACCCAACATCGACTTTTAGTTATGGATTTACAAATAAAAAAATGGATAAAGAAGAAAAGAGTGCATCGAGCTATTCGGACTAAATGGTGGAACCTCAAAAACGAGAAAGAAGATATATTTAAACTGAAAGTCCTTCAAGAAGATGTTTGGAATTATGTTGGAACACCCTGTGATATGTGGAACAATATGGCTATACATATTAGGAAAGTGGCGAAAGATGTGTTAGGTGTATCTAAGGGAGGTGTACCAGCACAAAAAGAAGCTTGGTGGGGGAGTGAAGTAGTGCAAAATAAGTAGTGCAAAATAAAATCAAGGCAAAGAAGGCATGTTATAAAATACATTATGCTAAGAAAATTAATGAAACTTTAGAGTCATGTAAGAAATCAAAGAAGGAAGCGAAAAAGAACGTGAGTAAAGCAAAAGCTAAAATTTGGGAGGATTTATATAAAAAACTCAACTCAAAAGCGGGTGAAAGAGATATTTTTAGGATAGCTAGAGCAAGAGATAAGAAAACTAAAGATCTTAATTATGTTAGATGCATCAAGGACGAGGATGAAAAATTCTAGTGGCAAATGATGATATAAGAAATAGATGGAAAAACTATTTTTATAAGCTTTTTAATGAAAATAAAGATGTTAGTATTGGCTTAGGAGAGTTAGCCAAATCAGAAAAGTATATAAGCCATAATTTCTACCGATGTATTCAAAAGAATGAAGTCAAAGAGGCTCTTAAACATATGAAGGGTTGTAAACCGGTAGGACCAGATAATATTCCTATAGAAGTTTGGAAAATATTATGAGAAATAGGAATCACTTGGCTCACAAGACTATTTAATGAAATATGGAAAAACCAAAATATGCTCGAGGAATAGAGAGCAAGTACACTGATACCCATATATAAGAACAAGGGAGACATTCAAAATTGTGCGAATTGTCGAGGTATCAAGTTAATAAACCATACTATGAAATTGTGGGAAAGAATTATCGAACGTAGGTTAAGACAAGTATCAAGTACAATACAGAACCAATTTGGATTCATGCCAGGCAGATCTACTGTTGAAGCGATTCACCTTTTGAGACGTCTTATGGAACATTTTAGAGCAAAAAAGAAAAACCTTCATATGATATTTATTGATCTAGAAAAAGCTTATGATAGAGAACCGAGGGAGGTTCTTTTGAGAACTTTGGAAAAAAGAGATATCCCATTGACTTACATTAACCTTATAAGAGACATGTGTGAGGACTCATGAAGGAATGACAGACTTCTTTGAAGTTAATATTGGGTTACATCAAGGATCAACTTTAAGTCCATACTTATTTATAATGGTGATTGATGAGTTAACAAAACATATTCAAGATGAAGTACCTTGGTGTAGTATTAGTGGAGGAGTCGAAGGAAAAAGTTAATAGAAAATTAGAACTATGGAGAGAAACATTAGAAAGCAAAGGCCTCCGACTTAGTAGAACAAAGACAGAATATATGGAATGTAAGTTTGATCATTTGGTTACCTCAGAGGACATAGAAATTAAAATTGGCACACATTGCATCCCCCAAAAGGAAAGTTTTAAATATCTAGGGTCATTTTTTCAGAGTGATGAAAGAATTGATGGAGATGTTACGCATAGAATTATCGCTCGTTGGTTAAAATGGAGAGGTGCATCATGTATTCTTTGTGATAAGAAGATACCATTAAAGTTAAAAGGTAAATATTATAGAGCAGCAATTAGGCCTGCCATGTTTTATGGTTCTGAGTGTTGGTCAGTTAATCATCAACATCTACAAAAGATGTCTGTGACACAAATGAAGATGTTGAGATGGATGAGTGGTCATACAAGAAAAGACCGTATACATAATGAGGTTATTAGAAACAAATTAGGAGTGACACCAATAGAGGATAAAATGAGAGAATATCGTTTAAGATGGTTTGGACATATAGAAAGAAGACCAAAAGAAGAAGAAGGTATAAAAAACTAAATTTGGAAAGTATTAAAAGAGCTAGAGGACGACCACAAAAGTGTTGGAAAGAAACAATAAAGAATGATCTAGCTTATTGTGAGTTTACTGCTAACATGGCACACGATAGGGATCTGTGGAAACAAAGAATCCATGTAGCTGACCCCGTCTAGTATGGGAAAAGGCTTAGTTGTTGTTGTTGGAGATTTTGCTAATAATAGTATAAAGCACAGTCACCTCCACCGTTGCTTAAAACAGTAACTGCATCACCATAGTACAGAATGGCAAAAATATGAAATTAATACATACAACACTCACAAGCATCAGGACTTTGAGATATTTTGAGTTGAGCTTTCTCCATCAGTTTGATAAATATAATGTACAAATACCTGGCAACATTAGTTGTGAATGACAATATTCTTGAAACATAGGAATAGAAAAGGTTGAGTGAAAACAGATACCAACCAGTAAACCATGCAATATTCACTAGGAGAATAGAGTTCCAGCTCAAATCCAAGCATGAGAAAACGTGCAGCAATCCAGTAAACCTGTTCTTCGGTCCAACTAACAAGACTTTCTGCTAGGTTTACGCATGAATTCTGCAGAAGACATTAAGAGTCAAATTGTAACAATGAGCAACAGATAATGCCAATTAACACAAAGAGAAGGAAAAAGAAAGAAAGGAAAGCGATCTTGAGCTCACATGCCTCGCCATGTGGTTGAGCTGAGTAATTGGCCGGTTCTCTTGAACCACACATCTCCAGCTGAAAAAGGAAAGAAATTTCAAAACAAAACAATGAGTACAAAGCAGCAAAAAGAGTAAGAAACAGCCATTTGATGGTCTCACTCTCTCTCTAGAGAGAGAAAATCCATGAATCCAGAATTCTCATCAAAGGATATTCTATCACTGCAAAGAACTTAAGCAAGCCACTTTTTGCTAAATCATGGACTTACAAGCAAGCATATAAGCCAAATGGGTCAGGCACTATCCATGCAGAAACGGTTCAGAGAATATGAGGACTCCAATGTCTAAGCAAAACACTGCTCGAACTAAACAATGCAAGCCAACAACCAGGACCATTAAACATAGGCATTTGGGGCCCCTCCAGCTGATGCATAAATACAAAAGGCTGTCGGAAGCTAGTCACATAAGTGTAGGTGTGGCATGCCAATAGTGCCTTCTGAACATAGGCATCGGGAACTATGTCACACAAGCAAGGATGCAGGTGCTGGACATGGCGAATTCTGGATAAGGCAACGTATATATATAGTAATGTTTACGATCATATATATAAATGTATACGTAAAAGAGTTAGTATGTAATATGAAATCTACATTGAACCTCTACACTACTCTGCCACCAATTCTCATTGCGCTCTAGTACACATTTTTCAAGTACATGTAGATCACCTCAGTCTTCAACAATCTATTTAATATTAATTGTCATAATCTACCACATTTCATTGATAGTGCCTTCAAAACTTCAAGCATCTCTTTAAAGTACTTCCTCTTTAAGTAAAGCTTTTGCTCACTTGTTAGATTTCATCACTTAGTCATATGGTTTTCTGTATCATTATTCTCCATATGTAAATCCACTACTATTTGTTGGTGTTGAGTAGTGCAATCTAGGAGTCTTTATGCAATTTACCATTTTTTACTCAAAATAATCAAGTGGTGTTTAAGACGAATCGTTTATAAGTAATTAAATGCTCATTTCACCTTTTAAAAACATTATTTTAGATCATGAACTATGAATTACTTTACCACATTAACTAAAAAAGATAACCCAAGCTACATAACAACAACAAACAACAACTAAGCCCTTTCCCATACTAGATGGGGTCGGCTACATGGATTCTTTGTTTCCACATAGCCCTATCATAATTTGTAGAATCCATGGTAATAAGTCCAACAAAGTTTTACGTTGGCTGTCGGAAGCCTAACGCAATCTTCCTCCTTTATCCGGGCTTGGGACCGTCCATGCAAGGGTGATACATGGCGGAGTTCATAACCCAAGCTACATGGCAATCATAATTTGTTTCACATTGTGATAATAACAACATGATTTGTGCATATTGTGATAATGTAAACTAATACGCTTCCAAAGTTAGTATTACAACTTGTGATTAATATGAAGATGGTTGCAAATAAATCACATCAAACGTCAGTAAGAGTTTGATCTGACTTTTGGAACTAGTCCAAAGGGCATCAATGGTGCATTTTCATGCATGCATATGCAGGCCCCTTTCTTGATAAATGTCACCAGGTTTAACCAGAACTGGGACAAAGCACACCCACCAAACACAATGTTACATGCCTTCCACCTGAATCTTTAATGAATTTTTACAGGCAAGAAAGGTAGATGGGAAGTAGCAACGTAGTGGCTGTGCTTGGTCCACTAGCAAATTTCAGCACTGATAAAGATCAGAATTGCCCAAATGATGGATATATTCTTAAACGATAGCTCATGGCTACACAGTAGGGAAAAATGCAAAAATGCCATTTTGGTAGCCAGTAATTTACTCAAAGAAAACACACATTGGAAGAAGTTATCCATACAAAGAAACAAAAAAAGAAGGAAGAAGCCGTTTAGCTCCAACATAACATACCTGTAACAAAAGAACACTCCAATCTTGCAGGATCTTTCCAAGCTTACGCCTTTGCCAAGCAGTATTTGTGCACAGAATCTTAAGCAAATGGCTTAGCAACTACAGGATCAAAATGAGGAGTAATGAGACTGGTAAATGAAAACAAAAGGAAACAAGTATCAAAATATATATTAGCCAACCAACCTGTCCCAAACGTTGAACAAATTCATGCTTTTGTAATTCCATGTTCCTAATCATATGAGGAGGCAAAGCCACAGACTGGTGTATCACTTCATGGAAAGGATCTCGCCCATACAGTCTCCCATCATGAACCAGGAGAAGCTGTTTTATGGTAAATCACATGACCAAATACAAAGGCAGAATTAGAAAGTTGGCACACAAAAAAAACACTCATAGGAAAGAACCATGACTTTGTTGTCCACTATGGTGACATAATTGCATCATACAATAGATAGAAATGGCTCCCAAGTAAATCACAGGAAATTGTGTGTTGCATAAACTATCATAAGCACTTTATTTTTTCAGACATGACATCATTACATTATGTAAACAGTTTGCCCTTTTCATGTACCATTTGCAATTACAAACATAGCATTTTATGCCGTTACAAACAGTGAAAGTCAATCTCCCAGGAAATTTTTTGCTTTTAAACAAGAGGACATTATTTACTTGATAAACTAGTTTGTCATCCAGAACCTCGAAACCAATGTTATGCAAGTGCACTTGCTGTCAGAGATTGGCACATAAACCACAAGCTTGCACATATATGTGCTAAACATGCAACAAATAAGGACAATTTATCATAGGCTTATGGTCGCAATCATTCAACAGATAGAAATCATAACAAGGATAATATTCAAGATTTGTAAGTTAACCTGGAGATGAGCTCTCGCAACTAAATCAGGTTTAGACTTTTGGAATTGAACCACAAACAGAACAACTTCTTCAATACACGTGTCCAACGAGAAGGAACATATTATGTCCAGATCTTGAAGTAGCTTCTCAAAGTACTCAAGAGCCTGCCGATGAAAGAAGGTTAATTCATACTACTGACAGAGAGTTCAGAATGCATTGAAAAGTGAATCACATAACACATTCACCTTTTTCCAGCTGAGAATTTTTAGAGCACGAGGAGGAGTGGGAGCTGATAATCTAGTATTCAAGTTAGCATCAAAACCAACAGGCCGACAACCAGATGCAGTTGTTCTATCTTCAACATCAACTGGAGGAGATGCATAACAATTATGCACAAGGAACTCTGATGATTCACGCATAGATGTAATTTCTGCAAAGCAGGAAGCAATATGTTTCCTTGCAACTTCCAAACCCCTTCCTTGAGGTTTTCTCATGCACAAGAGAACATGATGCAGATGCTGAGTGCAGCAATACATCCAGTATCAGTGAATTTTACAGAACCAACAATGACTTGATAAGAGAACACATATTCATGAAGAAAAAATGGATGTGACTTGCACATATGATTAGTTGTTAAGCATAGTGTAACTATGGTACTATACGATTAAAATCCATTCCAAATGCATCAAAAGGGAAAAAATGGAACATGCTAAAATTCAACAAGTCAAATCAAGTAATCAATTAGTTATAAACAAGAATTAAGGGGAATTTCCTAGAGTGCGTGTAAAGGCACCATGTAGATTCATTTCCTTGATCGCCCCTCTAGGTTAGCCCCAAAGGAGTTAGCACAGAGGAAAGGAGTTAGCATCAGCAGTTTGACTGCATGGAAGATACCACCCTACGGAAGAAAAAGCTAACATGGTGTTGGGGACAAAAGCTGTGGCCTTGGAGTTTTATGGTCAGATGTTCCATCCACATCAAAGAGAGTTCCTGAGTTAGAACTGGTCAGATACCATCCTAGGTTTTCTTTTCTCCCAGGATTAGGTTTCTTGGGAATAGTTTTCCAAAGGAAGCTTTTGCATGCCATCTTTTCGTGCTAAATTTTTTTCTGTATTCTTTGCATTTTTTATTTGTTTCAGTTGGAAGGGCTAGCCATTAACCATTAGCCATCGAAGTAATGGCCAACACAACAAGCCATTGGATATATCTAAAGGCCAGTTCAAACAGGCTTTTCTAAATGCTTTTCTCACATTTTTCCTTCCTGTATGAGAAGATGAGAGCAATGCTTTATTGGAGTCCATGGCTTCCAAGCCCCATTTCTGATGTGATTTCACAAAATAAATAAAGCAGTACTTTTACATCTTCTATTACTTCCTGGTGAGAGTTTTGTGTTGAATTGAGTAAAATCAAACTTTAGAACCATCCAAAAGCATCATCGCCTCTCGTGACTTGTCATTTGTGAAGATAAGAACTCTATATTAGCCGTCACCTACCATGACACCACTAAGCATGAACGTTTTTATCCTCCGATGTTGATTGTATTTAAACGTGATGAGCCTCTGCCTCCTTGGTGCCATCTTTTGAGGAAAGCTTGGTAAATTTCCTTCCAAAGATAAAACATTTTTTAGAAGGATGTCTGATGCATACATTTTTTAGAAGGATGTTTGTTACTTCAGAGGACATAGAAATTAAAATTGGCACACATTGCATTCCCCAAAAGGAAAGTTTTAAATACCTAGGGTCAATTTTTCAGAGTGATGGAAGGATTGATGGAGATGTTACACATAGAATTAATGCTGGTTGGTTAAAATGGAGAGGAGCATCAGGTATTCTTTGTGATAAGAAGATACCATTAAAATTAAAAGGTAAATATTATAGAGAAGCAATTAGGCCTGCCATGTTTTATGGTTCTAAGTGTTGGTCAGTTAATCATCAACATGTACAAAAGATGTCTGTGACAGAAATGAAGATGTTGAGATGGATGAGTGGTCATACAAGAAAAGACCGTATACATAATGAGGTTATTAGAAACAAATTAGGAGTGGCACCAATAGAGGACAAAATGAGAGAACATCGTTTAAGATGGTTTGGACATATAGAAAGAAGATCAAAAGAACCTATAAGAAGGTTAGAAAAACTAAATTTGGAAAGTATTAAAAGAGGTAGAGGACGACCACAAAAGTGTTGGAAAGAAACAATAAAGAATGATCTAGCTTATTGTGAGTTAACTGCTAACATGGCACACGATAGGGATTTGTGGAAACAAAGAATCCATGTAGCCGACCCCGTCTAGTATGGGAAAAGGCTTAGTTGTTGTTGTTGTATGTCTGATGCATTATTTAAGGAGTAAGGCCTTTTTCGGAAACCCTCCAGAGAATCTTGGGCATGGATTGCCACATTACGAATGATCGAATTTCTTGTAGAGATAAATACAACTAATGGTATGATATGACATTCTGGAACTGAAATCGTAGAACTGGCATGGTTAAAAGAACTTTTGCTGCATGCATCTAAACAATTTAAAGAACCATACATTCTGTTCTATATATGATCATGATGAACAAGTCCAACTGACAGGAAAAACACTTTCTGAGAAATCCTGCAAAGTTTTAAAACAACCTCAAAAAATTCTAAAAGAAAATGGAGTAGGAAGCTTCAGATATCTAGTCCCGAATCATCTAAGAATCACGGAAAAAGATTTCTAGGTAGATACATCGTTGAAATAATGAGACCTTATCAGTCCCAACCGTTTGCCAAATGTATGTCACAAGTATCATATTTGTTTGTCATTGTGCATAATAATTGTTAGTTCTGGCATTCTTATTGCTTGGCGAAATGACATATGTAATATTGTATGCCTTCTGTGGTATATAACACCAAAATCATAAAATATTTCTCCAAAGAATGCATCAACCATCAGGTCCTTGGTAATGACAAAAAGCCAAGAAATGTGGAAGACAATATTCCTGTTCCTTGGCAAGTATCTTCAGTGAGACATGCAATACTTTCTTTTTCTTGAAATAACTAAGCAGTGTACAAGGAAACTACCAGGATGCACATTGAGGATGATGGGCAGTATCGTAGCATTCATGTCAAGTGATGACCAAACAGGAAATTGCTCTGTTATCAGAAAAACAAGTTTTTGAAAACCATCCTTATGCAAACTGTGAGCACGAGCAAGTTCCCATCCATAATGTTTGTTCAGAATGAGAAGCAGACCGAGCAATTTCCGATGAAAAGCACCCTTTTTCTTCCAAGATGCATGAAACAGTCACCAACCTAGTGTGACACCAATGAGAAGTATGGCAGCAATTGCTTGACTTGAATGAAATATTGTTTGTGGATGTCCAGATGTAAGGAGCTTTCAAGGAAATGCTCTCTTCATACATATAGCAAACTTTTGTATGCTACACATCTATTCGGAATGTTTGAAATTAAAAGGAGTCTCTGTGAGTCCTTAGAGGTGCATTTGATGCTACACAATGTACTAGGCACAAATTGAAGGAGATTGCTTGGTTTAAAGACTTAGTTCCTTCAGCAGGTTTCCATCAATTCCATTACTTGGAACTCGTGGGTGTGACTTCTCATAAGCACTTATAAGAAGGTAGTCCTATTTTACGATATTTTATTCACAAACTATGTGTTGTTTCTTGAAAAAATTGCATTTAGGTGCATAATATTTCGCACTAATATGATCTCAATCAGTCTGGAGTCTGGACTCATCCAAACTCATAAACAACAATCAAAATAATAGACAAAAGCACAGGGATAGTGCATGGTACATGCCTACAGAAGAGAACAGAAGAGAAGACCTTACGAAAGCGTAAGCGACATAGAAGGGCCTTGCAGTATCCTTCTTCTAAATCAGGATTTGTCTGTAAAGGTTCAAAATCTGCATCAATAGAGCATGACATATAAGCCTGTCGGGAAAGAACTGAAGAAGTACCAATAAAGAAATTTATACACGTAAAGGACTCATGTAACATGGTCCCAGTTGTGGAGCAAGGTAACTGTTTTGACATTTAACAAGCTAGTAAAGACACTCATCAACAAGGGAAGTATACAAAGGCCTTAAATGAGTTCATCATGCAGAATTTGTAGACATTATGAAAATATGTGACCATAGAATGTAGGCATATATGCCTCAAGATCTATCAACTCAAATTTTTTTAAAAAGAAGATATATGAAAATAATCACAAACACATGGAGAAAAAGAGACATTAATTTGAGCAATTTGACAATTATCATTTTCGCTTATATCCATAAATCCTAAAGGAACTTTTATACATTATAGCTACAAACTTATGGTATATATAGAAACTGAAATTTGAGTAATAAGCATGAAAATGAATCGTGACACATAGGTTTCAGAATCATGCATAAGAAGCACTTGTGATTCTTGTGAAGAGTTGTATCCCACACATTTTACACTTGCATCTCATATCAGGAATTCTAAATCTACTGAAAAGAAGTTGATCATCTGAATCTATCTTAGCTCCAAAACGGTCATGATGACTATGGTTATGTTGTAGATATCACACACTCATACTCAGTTCCTATGTCACACGAAGGCTTCAGTCATGTGAGGTGTCGCCTTTGACACAATGCAACACCGACACCAACATGAATACCGTGTCAGATGCAGCTGTACTATGCCTAACCATTTTAGTATTTTCTAATAATAGAGAGAGACCCTCACTCTTTCTCTGCTGTCCACAGCAGGTGAATCTCTGACAGTCGTCAGCAATACTGCAACCTGCAGTACTTATCACCACCATGTAATAGTGTAGACTGTAAACTCCAACCATAGGCTGCATTGCAGAAGCATCAGCAGATAAAGCACCCTCTCAGACATAAATGTGTGTAAACACACACATACGCAAATATCCTATAGATTACCCAACAACCTGTGACTTTATTTTGGCGGTGCATGGCTGCAGGCAACTTTCACAGTAAACATTACAGCTTCTGGTTACCATGACTCCAACATACACTATCTACATTATATAAAACATAGAGAGAGAGAGAGAGAAACTTGCTGCGCACATCTATGATAATAGGCACTCATGCCTTCCCTTTCCTTTTTGGGGGCATGAGTGTAATTTAGAAATTAAAAGAGTTCTAAAAATTAAAAATGACAACTATATTACAATCATGCCCCCAAAAAGTAAAGGGGAGTGTATATACTGGCAGTAAGTTTGCACAAATCACTTTAAATGATACATACATAAATATATATGTGTGTGTATGTATCCTGCACCCGTAACTTTTAAACATGCCATGTCTTGCACCAGCATCTGCAATCACGTGACAGCCCACTTCCTTAAATACAAAGTTGGCATTTCAGATATCCAGCTCTTGCTGTCTACATAGTAGTCCCACGTGATTTTTGAGTTACTCAACTGACTGATGAAAAATACTTAAAGTTATGGTAAATAATCTATCTTAATTGTGACTACCAATGGTCTGGACATTTGAAAACACATCAAGGTAAGACAGTTTGTAGAAAAGGCATGTTGCCTCATCAAAAGCCAGAGAAAGCTAGTGAAGGGGACAAGCATATGCAAATAGCAATGTTCTTAGTTTCATTAACAAAACAACCTGATAAAACATATTAATTTTAATGGATTTTTACATTCCAAATAAATTACATCATGTTAAAAACAAGAAGTCTATAAATAAAGTCTGTTTCTAATGGAGAGGTAAAAAGTGAGTGCCTAAGGTACCTGAAACTATCTGCTTTTTTGGTAATGAGCCTTTACAAGCACGCAATTGGCAGCAAAGTGTTTCCTCCACTGCAGTCAGCATTGATAAGCACTTCTCATCACCTTCCCCTTTCAAGGGAAGGCCAAATGCCATTATAAAAAGATCCTCTTCCTAAATATAATAGATGAAGTATTGTTTCAAGCTTACAATTAAAAGCAAAATGATAATATCGAAAGATAAGAATGTCATTGTCGGCAATTCTGAATAAAACCATTAATCAATTTTTAGGAAGCAAAAAGATAAATAACTACATGGAACAACACATTCAGCACTAGATGTTTAACTACGCAACTATAAGAAATAAATACATGGCATGGACAACATGGATGAAAATTTGGCACCACTGTTTGACTCCTTGTGTATATATAGCACGCAGTGGCAATTTGTCATATGGTTCAGCATGATGTGCTACAATGTGTCTATATATACATATATGTGTGTGTGATGCATAATAGTCTCCCCTGGCCGATAAAGGCGACAAGGTGCTACTTACAAGTCTGTTGGCCAGATAAGGTCGATACACCAGAAGCTCTAATAAAAAATAAGATGAACCGATGATCTCATGACGAACTGAAGGATGTGCTTCATGCACATATTCTAATAGCATTTATCTATAATAATGACAAAACTCATTCTTAGCTGACAATGCTTCTATTCTGCCATCAGATAATTGACACCATGGTAGAAAAGAAAATGTTGAACAATATGTCGCAGAAAAATCTTACGCAACTTGTGAACAAATGGAAGCACTACACAGATGTCAAAGTTAGAAAAAGATACAAGTTAATAGAGATCTAATAGCAAGTCAACATTAAGTGAGTATAACTGGACCCAATTTTGAAAGTAAATACCGTAAATAATGTGATGCTGAACTTGAGCATTCCATCTCTAAGCAACAGTATATTTAAGAATATTTACCTCATGAGTTCGGGCATCAGAAACAACAGAGAGTATAGAATTGCAAGCAGCTCGCACCATTCTACAGTATGAATGCAATAAAGGATTCGAGGATGTCCTCTCAAATCTCAAAAGATATATGCAAGAGAAGACAGTTTGTGCCAGAGAGTGGCCCTTGTGCCATGAAGCCTGCACCGTAATAATTATTTTACAGTATTGCTTGATTAGGTGTCGCCATATCACAAGAATGAGTCATACCTCACAAGCTAGAAGGTGGTCCATGACATCAATTGTGTGCTGGACATTAACTGATCTATCAGAACTGAGAGGAATAGGTGCAGCACCGCAATCAATAGCTTCTTCAACAGAGTGATAGCCATGTGTTTCCATGCCAGAGTCCATCTTTGGGTCCATAATCTGAGAGAACAATCAGAAAATAATTGAGCCTATAAATGGGAAGGAAGAGAATTCTTGACACATAGGTAGTGGCAGATGTGGGGGTAAAAATGGCAGCCATGTTGATACATAGCACAATAAATTGTAGAGCACTTAGTTGAATAAAACCAGAAACCTCTTATGAAGAAAAAATTAAGCAAGGCTGCATATGTTTTGATTGGAAAACACTTTGCTCAAAACAATAATTTAGCCAAAAAAGAAAAGCAGAAAAGGGGGATACGATAAGACAAAACATGTGAACAAGTACCATAAGCTCCTGAATAACATATAGCAGCAGGATTCTACACTACAAAAGAAAGGTTCTGACAGTCCAACTTTAAGATATGCACAGATAACTACCTAAGTTGCAAGCAACATAACTGGATTCAAATATTAAGTCCAGAGGTACAAGCTAATAAAAGAGGAAATTGATGCTGGATGCGATTAGGAAAACCAAATCTGAAGGAATAAAGGAGTACACAGGAAAAGCCACTCATGCCAAAACCCCAATCTAATCAATCTTGGAGACCATGCTCAAAATACTTAGCCAGGACACAGTCCTCAAACTTGATTGACAACTCTTGCTTGAATAATGGACTCAAAGGTAAACCAGGCCATCCTCCTCTCCAATGTATCTACAACTTCATCCAACCGAAACCAAGAAAGAAGTTTTTTTCCACAATGACCATTATCAGCTATTCCATGATGTGTCATAACACATTTAAGTCTAAAAGTGCAAGATCTTCCTTTCAATGTTTTTTAGGTCTTCCTCTACACCTTTTATAATCCTGAGTATCCATCTCTGATATTTCCACAATCAAGCTTCATTCGGTAATCTCTCAATGTGGCAAAAACTATGTAGATCGTTTCTAACTCATTTTTATTCTATTAGAGTTGCACTAGGATAGTCTAATTAGGTGTCTTGCTTCCCCTTGTTCATGGTGGCTTGGCTTTTCAGGATGATATCAGAAAGATTCGTGTAGATGGGCCATTTGTCTCCCCTGACCTTACACTGCCTGGTTCCCCCCGTGCTCTGTTTGAGCAATCCTACCACACTAAATCAGCTTTTGAAAGGACTAAAGAACTGACAAATTGATAGAATAAACCATTGGAAAGAGGGAACAAGAAGTAAAAGTGCCAGAAGGACATAAAAAGGAAATTTTAAAAAAATAATAAAATAAATAATATATTCAAAAACATAAAATGTTGCATGATCCGCTATGCGAATATCTCATAATGCAGTACTTGTCATACAATACATGTGATAAGTAATGAATTTCATTGTTAAATGAGCATCTTGATATACATACGCACATGCACATGCACACACACACACACGTATATATATAATACCTGTTGATGTACCAATATTCAATAATTTCACCCAAGCAAGAGTCTTAATGATGACAGGCACAATTCAAACATCTTGCACCCACTATGGATGATAAACATTGACTTTTTCTAAGCACGAGGTTGGATAAGCCCTTCTATCAAGACCAAGAAAGATTTAAAGTTGTCTCCACCAAAAGATAAAGATCATGTGGTTGGTACGTGATCAGAAAGCATACCAAATCTCTAATATGTACCTTGAAAGGCAATCATGTCAAGACTTCTCCATATAATCCCGTACCTTTATCTGTTCAAATCACGTATATTGGAACCTCATATTTATGCCAATCCTCCGCAACCCAATGCATGAATGGGTCCATTGGAACAGGTCGGTAATCATCTTAATTACTCATAGATGAGACCAGCACAGGAGTAGTCCGACATAGGGCTGGATCCCCATCACAGACTCAAGCTATACAATTCAAGCTCCCAAATATAGAATAGGATGCAACACATTCATTCACCTCAACATTTCCCCTTCTTTCATAGATATCTTCTGCCACATTTGATGATCGATTCCCTAATAATTTGTTCCATATATTATTGCTTGTCATGATGTTGCAAACAATATTTGCCTTTTCTCAAGGACATCGTCCTTCCACGACTAGTCCCTAACACTGGACGAAGAGCATGACATGAGGTAAAGTCAATGTAAAACTTAATAGGATCATTTTCCGTGGATACTAGCAGCACTTGTGCCTACAACTTTGTTACCAAAGTACAAGAACACAAAACCTCCACTGGAGCTTTATAAGTTGGCCTGTAGTCATCATTTAAATCAATCCTAACCCTTGGATGTAAGGGCTGCTCGGGATGTTATACATAGGCTAAATGGTACAGTAATTTTGGTTTGTAATACAATATAATTGCTCTTTTGAAGTTGGAAGGAGTCTAAAGTAGTTCTGCTTTAGTAACAATTTCTAGAAATACTATTGTAGCCAATAATTTTCAAGAAAGCAGCATATGATAAGCACGCATGCTTCAAACTAAGCTTGTCAGTGCAACATTGTGAAAGTTCACATCATATTTTCACGACAAAACCAGTCAAGGACATCAATGTGAAAGATTGCCTAGGGAGACTTTGATTGCACGTTTTGTAGTTTTATGTATGATTGTCACAAATATGCTGACAAGTTAAACCCTTTTTTCTAAAGCCACACATGGTGAAGTAGTTCAAGTAGTAAAAGATTTAATCAAAACACCAAATTGTCGATCTTTCGCAGATAACATCTAGTCTGTTAGAAATAATTAGGCTGGTTTAGTACCTCCAGAGCAGACATAGCTGCAAACAGGCTAAAATTCTCCCCATGAATTAGTTCTCCCTCCTGCATCTCTGCCAACAAAGTAAACGAATCGATTGATAAGGCACAAGAAAAAAGTGATAGAACCCGACCAGCAAACGGAACAATTATTTGTCACCAATGGCGCAATGTCCAATCAGACATTGGATGAACAGAGAAGCCCCGCGCTGAACTCCGAAAAATGAAATATTTGATTGAGAAAATTCATTGTTCTTCGACAAAAAGAAGCAGTTTCCAACAAATGCTATCCGGAACAGTCAAACAACTCAAATCAAACAAGAAAAAGTGTCCAAGCACCAAAAACGATACTTTTCCCTTAAAACTAAAATACATGAAGGATTTCCGCCAGGAATCAAGCTAGCAACAGATAAGAATCAATTTGTTTGTTATAGAACCAATCACAAAGCGAAAACGGAAACAAATCGTGATCAGCGCGCACCATTACACGCCTCCTCGAGTAGCGACGAGACGTCGACCCAAACGGTCTGCTCGCCGGAGGGAAGGGGAGGAACCCGGATGTCTCCTCTGGCCGCCATCAAGATCCTGATCCAGAATCCACAATCATGAACTCTCTCTCTCTCTCTCTCTCTCTCTCTCTCTCTCTCTCTCTCTCTCTCTCTCTCTCTCTCTCTCTTAGGGTTTAAGGCGCCCTCCGTCCTTCCTTCACGATCACCCAAGCGGATCCGCTAAAACACCCGCGGTTAAGCGGGAAGCCTGTACGTGAATTGCTCTTATCGTCTCCTGTTCCGGTTCTCCTTATGCAGATGTACTTCGGGTCGGTCGATCACCGTTGCGGCAGAGGAGTTCATGTCTTGCACAGAGATTAGTAGCTTTTTTTTTCAGAGATTAGTAGCTTTTTTCTAATTCAGATATTAGCGGCTTTCCGACTATAGGGTCAACTCTCGGATTGTATTAATAAATTACAATAACATAATTTTATAGTTTAATTTAAATTTTTTCTTATTTACATAATAGAAAGCCTAAACACGGCCGGTTCCTAAACCAAAACCAGCGGCTTGAAATCGAACCATTTCTACTTCTTCGAAACAGCAAACGACGTTCACCAAATAATGCTCAACCAACAAGAGCGTATGGTTGGTCTACTTAGATATGACCAGTTTTGACAATTCTAATCGAAACCAAACCAGGTCAAGAATCAGCTAAAATCAAAACCAATTAAATTAGAATCAGGGACTATCTGGTATTACCTTTCATAGAACCGGAGTGGGTTCAAAACTGAAATCTACGGGTTCAAAGCTATTGGTTTTATATTTTTTTAATTCTAAAAATTAAATGATTTTTTTAAGTTCAAATAGTTTACAACCAGGATTCTAGTGAGACTAGTCTTGGTTTGATGGAGTTTGTGAATTTAGAAAACCGAAACCAACAGTTTAGAACAACATACTTGTGTTTACCAAGAAAATGGTCATGTCTACGCATGTATTGTCGAGGTCTTCTTGTTGTTCACAGTTATAGTTGCCTAGCTTGTGAGTGTAATATATTTATTTTTTCTTTTTTATGAAAAAAACGATTTTAATTAGCAAACTTAAGTTCCTCCTCAACCCAATTACAGCTTCCACGCCCAGCCATTTAATCTTTCAAAGTAATTAGCCAACTATTGACATGGCTGGTTTCGACTTCACTTTCGAAACCGGTATACATTATTTAAAAATGTAAAATAAAAATAAAAAATTACTGAAACTGATTATTTGAAACCATTGGTTTTGGTTTTACTAGTTTCCGACCCAATTAGGTTCTGGGTAGAACTACCAGGCCTGTTTAGAAGCGATCATGTCTACACCCACACATAGATATCCTATAATAAAATAACACCTTTGCATGAGCGATCCTATGTTCTTTCCTCAATTGGCTTTGCATGAACGATCCTATGTTCTTTCCTCAATTGGCTATTTAACCACTAAGAGATGGTGTCTATATGAGTAGTTTGCATCATTCAATTTTTTTAGATTATTGCAATTTTTTCATTCAACTAAAGGACTTGAATGGTTGAGATAAAAAGAAAAATATAAAAAGTACACGAAAGAACAATTAAATATCCTATATATATATTACTTTTAGTTTTTAATCTCAACCATTCATTACTCATAGTTCAGTTATACAAAAACTCAAGTACTCAACAAAAAGTATACATATTTTTTTACTTCACAATTTCTAGTCTCAACCATTCATTATCATGATTGAGATCAATACAAATTTCATCTAAACCGATATCAATAATATATTAATGTTTTAAATTGAATATGTACCCAATAAAAATTGAAAGAACAGCTAAAAATGCAAAAGATACGTTGCTATACTTATACCTCCTCTAAATAGCAAAGAGAAATACATGAGTATACCGCGTCAAAGGCATGACTAAACAGTCATTGTGTATATTAGGAACTGGACTCTCCACGTTTGACAATATATTCTCATGTCCATTTTTTATTTAGGGATATGAATATAATTCTCCTATAAATACCATATCTTCCTCTCCCCTAAACCTACACTCTTTAGCCTCTCTCCCTTGGATTAGGGTTCTGATTATGTTGTGAAGCATCCATGCCATTTTTATTTATTTTTTCTTTTTGGGCTTGTGATCTTCAGTGTTCAATATCATGGCCCTCTTTGTTTTCTTCCACAGCTTTCTTGAACTGCATCTAAGAGTTCCCTTTGCATGCACGCCATGGCACTCTTCAACACTTTGGTGCGGTTCAATAAAGCTGTGGGAATTCTTTTATTCCCTGATTTCATGGAGAGCCATTGATCGCCGCGTTGTTGATTACGAGGAGTTTTTTTGAAGTCACGCACACGTCTTTCTGTGACTCTGCTAACACTGACTACGGATTTGTTCATGGATTCATTATACTTCCCTGCTACTGTTAGTGAAAAAGATATAGGAAGAAAGAACCTCAGTTCGAAAGGTGGGTTGCGTGTGGAAGCATTATTCTATACGCGATGTGAGATATTATCCTATAGAAAAGGGGTAAAAAAAAAGCAGCAACTCTCTTTGCGGGTAGAAAGAGGATTCGAGGGACATGCAGGCCTCGCTTCGACCTCCCCGATTCGTACCAGAAAATTAAAAAATGCGACGGCTCTCTGGCTCGATGGTAGATTCGAACGAATCTTTTTGAAAGTTAAGAGTAGGGTATATATATATATATGTATATATAATGATTCAGATCTTTAAAAAAATCAAAATAATATTATATGCATCTAATGCATATTTAAAATGTATCATAATATTTGTCACTATATTCATACCACCTATATTCAAAGTGAGCGATCCAATCACTATATATATAATCTCTTTCATGCGGTTTATAAAAAATGGCTAAAATTGATCCATGTTTTCCTTTTGCTCTCCTCTTTGGAAGAAAATGTATTTCACATGAAAAAGCGCTATAAAACAGTTTGGTGCAATTTTAGAGTGAAACGGGTAAACATGGATCGAAGAATATGCATTTTAAGATGTAAAATATGAACGGGAAAGTAGTTCTAACGTGGTGAAAGGATGTAGGCATAAGGTGTCATTGTGTCTCAAGGGCTTCACTCGAGAGCTGCTTTACTGTTAAAATTTGGCCGGAAAACACCCTCGAAATTATCGGAATGTGAGATGGAGTGTCTATTTTCTCCAATGAGCATTTTACTGATTGACAACTAGCGACATCTTTTCAGCAAATAAAGCAAATTCGTGACAACGAACCTGCCGAGAATGTGAGATCGAGCACCTGTGTAATGGTGCGAATGATATTTATGTCAAACGCCTTCAATTGCCGGCAACCAAAGAAGGCACCCATCGAGAAGTTTTCCGAGAACTTCCCACTATCAAAAATGGTGAAATGGTTTATGCATTATCCCAAGAATTCAGTGAAACTCTTTATTGAGGACTTTGTTTTGGAGCTTTTATCCACATTTAGTTAGAAAAACACAGATTTGCTAAATAAGACTTCCACACTTAGTTGGGCAGAACATTTGGAGAGGCGGCTAGATGGAGATCGAGTGAGAGTCATACGCCAAAGAATAAATAAATTTCTTGCACCCTCATCTGGAAACTTTGGAGCTTACTAAATTATATGTTATCAAGTTAACGAGACATATTATGAAATTATGAAAAAAAATTATTGAATGTAGGTTGAGATAAGTATCGAGTAAAATAGAGAACCAATTTAGATTCCAATAAGATATACTATTGAGATGATTCACCTATTGAAACAATCTTATAGAACAATATACAACAAAAAAATATATAACTTTCATATTATATCTATTGATCTATAAAAAAAACTTATGATACGGTGTCAAGAGATATTTTTTAAAGAACTTTTGAAAAAAGAAATATCACACCGACATACATGAATCTTATAAGAGACATATATGATGATGCAAAAACATATATAAGGACTTATGGAAGAATGAAAGATTTCTTTAAAGTTAATATTAGATTACATCAAGAATCAACTTTAAGTTCATATTTATTTATATTAGTCATTGATGAGTTAATAAAATATATTCAAAATAAAGTACCTTGTATTTTATTTGAATATGACATTATGTTAGTAGATGAGTTTAAAGAAAAAGTTAATAAGAAATTATAACTGTGAGGAGAAATATTAGAAAGTAAAGGCTTTTTACTTAGTAATTGCACCGTCCTACACCTTAAACAACATTCATTTTTTATTCTAAGGCAACGTGTTTGCTGTCAAGATAAAAAAGATTAGCCATATAGAAATAACGCTTGTCCTTAACTTGGTAAGAATATGTAGAAAAAGGATCAAGGGGTGTTTAGAGCCAACAATAAACATTCTTAAACCAAATTGGTGAGTGTTGATGGAGATGAATTCCACAATTTATAGGTGCCACCAAGCATGAACAACAAGATGTGTATTGTTGTTGTCTTGCACCAGTAGAACTTAGCCGCCAGCTTTGGCGTATGGGTAAGATTGGCACACAATGCATCCCTCGTAAGGAAAGCTTTAAATATTTAAGGTCATTTTTTCATACCGATAAAAAGATTGATAAATATGTTATGCATAAAATTAATATAGGTTAGTTAAAATGGAGAGGTGCATCAAGTATTCTATGCGAGAAGAAGATATCATTAAGGTTGAAAGGTAAATACTTTAAATCATTAATTAAACCGACAATGTTTTATAGTTTTGAGTGTTAGATAGTTAATCATCAAGTATAAAAAGTTTTCATGATAGAAATGAAGACACTAAGATGGATAAGTGGTCATACAAGGAAAAACCATATACATAATGAAGTTATTAGTAACAAATTGGGAGTGACACAAATGGATAAATGAAAAAAGTAATTTAGATGGTTTTAACCCATAATAAAATGACCAAAAGAAGTTTAAATAAAAATGTATAAGAAACTAGATTGTAAGAATGTCACTCGGAAATAAACAAATAAGAAACTTATGTCTTATGTTAAGTGTCAAATCAGGCTCTATGGAAGCAAAGAATCCATATCACCGACCACATCTAGTATGGAAAAAGGCTTAGTTGTTTTTGTTGTTATTTGTTATTGCTGGCAGAAACTTCGGCATATTCGATTTCTTGACACTCATGTGCCACCGGTGATAAGCTCGCTGGTAGTGTACGGAATTCAAGCTCAAGATTGTCAGCTAATCATCCAACAATCTAAAAACCAACAGTTTATCTAGCGTTGCTTTGCAACCAGCCTTCCTTCACTCGATATGTTGCTCACTCGCACATAGCGAATTTCAGAAGGAAAAACTAAAAGACTTCTTATTCACCGCTCATGAATTCCATTGATAGAGACTACAGAAAGATTAAGTGGTGTTAAAAGAACAAACTCCAGGCCGATGCCGCCACTTCACAGACTCGAAAGGAGACGAGCTCCACAGTCAACTGTTCTCCCTTTTTGAACAACTCGATGGCGCCAATCACATGCCTCTACAAAACCTCCCTCGTCTCTTGTTCCTCCCTCTTCTGAACTGTCCCACTTCTCTCTCCTTCACTCTTCTTTTTATCTGCCAAGAAGCTCTAGCAGATTTTATGTGTACTGCGTTGCACATGCTACTCTTTCCTTGCACTACACTCCTCGTACTCACTACAGCCTATTACAACCCATAGTATGACACACACACACACACACTACACTACACTACACCACTTGTACACTCTAATCAACATGAATCGGCATTGCACCTACATCGGCATCTTGCCTCGGCATCATGCTCATGTCGGTGTCTCACCTCAGCATCGTGCCAAGCTGTGCCTGAACGAATTGGCTGCAATGCCGATCATGGATGCATTCAGGTTTATGACACAACCTTGTGCCTATTGCAGGTCGAGGTCCGAGTTTGATTCCCAGGGAGTGCATACCTGGCTTCAGCCTCAACGATGTAAGTGGGAAAAAAAAGAAAAAAACTGACACGCACATTATGTATGTTTATGGCTACACATAAATCACAGTAGCAAGAAAGTTGCAAACAAGAAATACACAAGAATTTTTCATGCCGAACAGTACCATTGATTATTGATAATATGTTTCATAGTTAGCGGCATTGGGGCAATAATATGGCGATCTGAGGCATGTGCTAACGTGAAAAAACAGCTCAGAAACTTTTATACACAGTCACTCTTCCAGCAGGCGAAGAGTATGAAAGCAATGTAGGAACAATCAGGAACTGCTTGATCATATAGCAATAGAACTTCTAGCAAGCAATGAACATAAAACTTCACGAACGCTTAAACAAACAGGTGCTACTTCTGAATTCATACCTACGATATATCTTGCAACAATGAATGAACACAAAGGTCCATGAATATTTGGGGGAGGAGGATCGCACGTAGTGCTACTCGTAAATGAACACAGTACAATCGGTGCACATCAAAAATTTCACGAGTACTTTGATCAACGCTCACAAATATTCATGTGGTCCACTGACAGGACTACCGAGAAAGTGCACCATAGTCCGAAAATTCACAAAATGTTAGCAGCTTCAATGTGACCAATTAAAATAAGTGGCCAATTTTTAAGGTCTAGCAACAGAACTACGTTTGGCTCTGATGATAAAGTAAAAAACTACAACTTTGAACCGCATAGAAACAGTACAACAGAGTTTGTGCAATGCTATTTTAAAAAATGTCAAACGGTGAAAGCAAAATTGACAAGGACAGTTTCTTCTTGAGAATACCATGAAGTCCGCCCTTTATCTTATTAGTTGGTATGCCAGGAGAACCCAAATTGGTCCCAATTTTGCACGGGGCAACACACCCTACCCTAAATCTTCAGAATGTAATATGGCGCAATTTACTCTAAGCTTCCATTTTCCAAGTTTTGACACTCACAAGTTACAATTGTCATGTTACAGCATGTTCCATATAAATGCATATTTTAGTAGACATGGAAAACTACAACCTTACATGACATAGATAAAAACACCCTGTTTCAAAGATTCTCACCTGCTCAGCAGCATAAAACTGAAAACCTTACCCCACAAAACAAGGTCCCTATAAGGCTGATCGCACAAATATAACATGAAAATCATGCAAGACTGTTACTTTTGTATCATGGTACTTGAAACTGACGCTACCGGTTTTCTTTTTCTTACGTATGCCGAACATTGTTTGACAAAGAAGCTCCTAAATCCCACCTTTCCTTTTCTTGACTGGCAAAGTTGAGACTCGAAAGACTGACCAAAAGATAGCCCATATTGAATTCATGGCCTCATGAGTTATCATAGCAGCAGAGAGGACTTGCTCGTATAGTGGAACAAGTTTGGGTTCAATACAGAAAGAAACTGGCATGTAAATGAGTCAACTTTTCATTCAGGTAATTTGACCAGTTCAACATCAGAGAGGGAAAAAAAAATCATACATCGCAATGTGTAAGCACTACAGATAATATTGGAAACCATCCCCAATTTGATTCCCAAATAGCTTTTGACCTGTGCTGGAATAACTTAATGACCTCGGTCCCTTTTTCCTTCTTGTTTGCTTTACCCTACTTGATCGTCAAGCATCTTCCAAAAGATACTTATTTGAGTTCTCTGTGTTTCTGATCTCCATTTAACCGTTCAATGTCCTCAATAAGTATTTCACGTGAAGAGTCATGGGGATGAGTTGAATGTGGAGACTTCTGGGGTCGGCTTTTAAGAAAGCTCTTCATATACAGAGATCCAAATACAATACCCTGCCCAATCAAAGTAATTAGCTGTATTGAAACATTTCACTATAAAGAGGAGGAAAAGGAAACACTTACACCACCAACCAACTGCTCCCAACTCAAGGGATGTGTGAACCAAACGCATGACAAGAGGATGCTCAACAACTGGAGTTTGAGAAGTGACTAATTTCAGCAGAAGGAACTTGAGGAACATAAAAGCTATGCAGTTGAGTAAAACTTGCCTGTCTTGTAGTCATTATCGTAGCAAAAGTTAGTGCTCCAAAAGTGCGAATTGTGTAGGAGATAAAGAACTGACTAAGCGTTGCCACCTACAAATAGCCCTAATTAGCTACCTGAACATATATATATATATATATATATATATATATATATATATATCAACTGAAATCTGCATTTTAAAGTCTAATAATTATGTTTTGACAGTAGTAAAAAGCTATGCTTTATCTCTTAAGTCTACAAAATAATGGATAACAATTCAAGGAAGAAGTTTGAGAAATCTAAACTTACAGTGGAGAGTAAAAGAACATCGAGGAAACAGTCCTTGTGACGATAAATGAAATCTATGGCCAGCAGAAGATGCCCTTGAATAAGAAGTCCTAAATCCAGCAAACAGGAGCCATTAAATTTATCCCGTGGAAGAAAAACTGATTCTATTTGTGTGAAACTAGTTTAGACATTAGAGGGCCATAACTCTTTTTATGAATGTTTATGTAAGACACAAAGTTCTATCAACTTTAATGAGTCGAACAATATACTTCTGATGCAACAGTACGCAGTGAATAACTGAAACCCATAGATTCAGAAGCGACAATTACATGTATGTAGATATCACAAATACTTATGTTAATTCCAGTTATCTGATGCTCCATTGGCAGTACTTTCCATTTCACTTTTTGTGGTTATAAATTCTCATCAATTAGGACAAAATAAATGATACAACCCGTCATGGATCTCAAGTGCCACTAACACAAGATTGTGATTTGCAATAACGGGAGAAACCTCAACTGCAGTCCAAGGAGGTCATATGCAGATCAGCCTAAGTTCCTTTGAGATGCACAAGAGTGCTTCACAGCTCATTACGTTTGAATTCAAGTTTCAAGCGTTTATTCTACAAGCTGAAGTCGATATGTCTTTATCAAGGTGTAAAAGACTGTTGTCTCAGTCCTATTGGTGAGAATTAGCAAAGGCTTATGATAGTCGATCCACAACCACACATAGGTATTCATATAGAACTTGGCTGAGAGACTAACTCCATTTCAATCATGAAATAGAGCTTGGGTTAGAGAATAACACTATGAGGATTTAACCTCGTAGTATTGTGGTACAAGTCAATTGTAAGCTTGCAATCTCTTGTACTAGTTTCAAACATGCATGGATTCAAACAGGCATGGATTAATGGCATCAACACTCACGTGGAATTATAAGCCTTATATGAGCCCAAAAGTCCTTGGCTCATTAACAACAGGCCTTGAATTGTCCAAGGTGGCTGGTCTTCCCAAAGAAGCAGAAGAAATATTGTTAGAGACTTTAGTTTGGATCCTGCTCCAGTTGGATCATGTATTGATCCAATAGGAGCCATAAGGCAGATTTTCTTTAGTATAGGGATAGATTAGTCTTTTTAATATATTGGTTCTTCCAGTAACCGTAACTGTCTTGTAGCATAGAGTGTGTGAAAGAAAGATAGAGAGATAGGCAGCAAGGAGTCTGCGTGTAGACTCCTGCCCGACTCCACTCCTTTGTTCTTCGATTTAAGTCAATAAATATTATGTGATTTAGCCTAATCAGCATGATTAGGGAAGACGCGTGGACACGCAGCAGTGGCAGATGCATGGTTGTGCAGCTCTTCGAGGTTGAAGATTGCTGGTGGTGAAAGGATCATGTTTTTTTGCACGTGAAGTGCTAAAGACTTCCTTTGGTTGTTGTTGGCGGTAGCAACTATAGGCGAAGACATTGGTGATTAGCACGAACAAGAAAAGGAAGAGAAAACACATTGTCGCCTAGGGTAAGGGAGCGATTATGGCAAAAAAGGGAAAGATGGTAGAATATGCAGAAATTTCCAACACAGAAAAAGAGAAGATTTTCAGATAACAAATATAAAATTAGATGGCAAAAATTATTTGCAATGAGCAGATCGATAGACCTTGTAATTATGACCATAGGGTGATGAGAATATGTAACAGATGAAATACTTACACCTAGTGTTATGATCCTACTTATTTAAGGTGAAGTAGAGAGAATGCTCTAATAAGTGCATGACTAATACAATCTATGACCCCTGTACTCGGCAACACATTTATGTTTCTAGAATTACAACCTATGAAATATGAATAGCAGTCCATGATGTATATCTTCAAAAAAAAAATATTGTAAAGAAGTATGAACTTATAGAAAATATTCAAAAACGTAGGCAAGGAAGAACTTAGAGGCCTTTGGAAGGAGCTACAATTCTTTTCTAAGACGAAGTGTCAAACGTGCACTAAAGAAAGAAATGAGGAGTTTGAAGAGCGGAAGGTCTTCAATTTATTATGTGGCATTTCACCCACTATGAGGTTGTACAAAAAAAATATTTTGAGTAGGGTCTCCCTTCATTAAGTATTATCTATTCTTGACTGTTGAGAAAGGAAGATAGAAAAAAATAGAAAAAAGAACTTAAACTCAGTACAAAAAATACAACATTTGTAGAGAGAAGTCATACGCCTGAATATAGAGTAGAGGGGGATCTAATAGAGGCAGAGGTAGATCTTAGTCCACATCTGATGAGAAGGATAAACTGAAATGCACACATTGTGGCAAATCACATCATACCATAGAAGCTTGTTGGGATTTAGTGGGTCGACCCAATTTCAACCGAAATAAGGCCTCCTATAGTGATCAGAATGAAAAGCTATAAGCGGGATTAGGCTCACTCGCAAAGATGAAAGAAAAGTTGGAGGAGGTTGAAAATCAACTAGCAAATCCACGGGCAACTTCTTCCTCAACAGCTTCTAAAGTAACTACGGCCTACTCATTTTCTTTTATGGCAAAGGATAATATATCCTCTTTTAGTTCAAGAATCTATGTAATTGACTCAGGTGCTACACATCATAGAGTATTTTCATGATTATCAAATAATTTCAAAAATAAATGGAATAAAACTAGCTGATGGGTCACATATGTTAAAAGATTTAATTTGGGTCCTAATCTGGACGTGTGCATACCCAAATGTACATCATGTTAAATCTGCATTAAACCTTACTTATTATAAACATTTTAGTCTTTAAAGTTAGATTAGTGTATAAGTAGCTATGAAGTTAACTCATGGATTAAAAAAGACAGTTATCATCCAAGAAGGTGCACAAATATCAATGTGAAAGGGAGCAGATCCCTAAATTCTATAATTTTCTGTAAGTCTCTTGTTCTTTAATATAATAAATTTCTGTTTGTTAACATGGTATCAGAGCCCAATTGGGCCATCAACCTATCGTGCAATCAACTCACACTTTTGCGATCAGAAGAAATCTCTTATCGTGCGGTTGATTCCTTTGTTGCTTTGCTCTTCCGTGATCAGTGTAGACTCTCAACCAACTTTGATTGTTGCAGTCAAGGACTCAAGATCTAATCGAATAACTAATTCCATATTTCTATAGATGACAAAGGAAAGTCTCTTGAAATTCCCCTTTTATCATAAGGTCTGAATGTGAATGACAAAATTGATGCATTTCAAATCACAAACATCAAGTTAGATGGTCGAAAATTTTTAGAATAGTCTCACTATATGGAATTGGAAATCTCAGCAAGGGGGAGACTGCCTTATCTTATGAGACAACAACCATGCCCTCCTATTCATGATCTATCGTACCCCTGGCAAAAAGAAGATGCCCTTGTCTCATCCTGGCCATTACAATCAATGTAACTAACCATTAGTCATACATTTATGTATCTAGATTCAGCCTCAGATATCTGAAAAGTAAGTGAAACATACTTCAGACACAAAAATATAACAAAAGATTATAAGCTTCTTGAGAAAATCAGAAAATGCAAACAAGGTTCATGACTTATACGTGACTATTACGTGGAGCCAAGATGCTTGTGGGATGAATTACAATTTTATACTTCGATTAAATGCTCCTCGTGTTCGTGAAAAAGAAATACAAAATATGAAAAAATAAAAGTATTTGATCTTCTCCGTGGCATTACCAATTTATCAGTGAATCTGAAGTAGTCAAGGTTAACATCCTTAACTGAGAGGAAGTTCCTCCCCTTGGAACAATGTATTCATTATTACTTTGTGAGAAAGATTGACGAAATCTAGAGAAGAAAACTACTTCATCCTTAGAGCAAAATGCATCGCTAGGTAAAACAGATTTTAAAGTTGTTCATGAGAGAGGAGGATCTTGAGGAAGAGGTCGTCGAAGACCTCTAGATGACAGATAAGTTACATTGCACACATTGTGAAAGGTCATGGCAATTATGTCAATACTGCAGAACATAACGTGACTGGTTCAGATCATTTTCAGGCCTTGATTAAGAGAGTTAAAGGCCTTGAAACTCGATCGTGTGACAGTAACCCCAAACTTCTCAAGCTACCATGGTACACCACTCTTCCTCAAATTTGGGTAAAATTTTCCCTATTCATGTCTGGGTTATAGATTCTGGAGCTACCGATCATATGGTAGGAGATAACTCTTATTTTTTAGAGTACCAATCATTATAAAACAGACATCAATCAAACTTGTAGATGGATCTTACACATGTATAATTGGTAAAGACACTGTGATAACCCCATTTGCATTTTTCAGGAACAACTGGCTGCATTTTTCAGGATATGAAGACAAGGAAGGTCTTTGGTCATGATAGCATGCATGGTGGCCTTTATCTTATGGAAAATTTTTCAACTGGCTATAACTCTACTTCTACTTCAGTGACATCTCTACATGCAACAGATGTCAAACTCTAGCACGCGCGCCTTGGACATCTACCTTTTCTAAAATGAGTCTGGTCATACCTAGTTTAGCTATTGATTCCTCTAATATGATGATTGAATGTGATGTTTGCCGGTTAGCAAAACACCAAAGATTACCTTACCCAGTAAGTGAGTCTAAAACAATTAAACTATTTGAATTGTTACATTCTTATGTTTGGAATTTATAATGGGGGAATTTATGAGTGGACAATTCAAAGAATATCTTAGTATACATGATATTATTCATCTAACCACGTGCTCAAATACACCCCAACAAAATGAGATAGCTGAAAGGAAAAATAGACATATTCTTGAAGTGGCTCATGCCCTTCTTATAGGGAGCAATGCTCCAAAATTATTTTAGGGTGATGTAGTTTTAACTGCAGTTTATCTGATAAATCGAATGCATACCACAGTTCTAAATGGTGCTAGTCCTGTTAAAATCCTATTTCGAGTAAAAAACATTTCATGTACTTCCTAGAGTTTTTGGATGCACTTGTTATGTTCAAATTCATGATCCAGGACGAGATAAACTTAACCCAAGGCAGTTAGATATATATTCTTGGGTTACTCAAATTCCCAAAAGGGGTATAAGTGTTATTACCCGATTCATAGAAAATTTTATACTTATATGGATGTCACGCTTTTTGAGTCTAACTCATACTATCAGCCCAAGGGGGAGCATGTGCACTCTAAAGAGATAGAAGTGAAGGAAAATAGAATTGTTCTTCCTCTATGCCCTATGTAATAAGAAGAGAAATATGATAGCCAATTTGAAGTGACAACAATACCAAAGGAAACACTAGTATACAAGAGAGGGCCACAAAATGTGCTTATGCTACCAGATCAACCAGTAGCTACCGAAACCAAAGTACCTTCTTCCAATTCAGATCCACAACTCTATTAATTTGGAGGAACCCATTGCAATTCGAAAAGATAAAAGATCTTATACTCAATACCCTATTTCTCACTATGTTTCTTATAAGTGTACATCTGAAAATTATCAGAAATTTATCATGAATGCTGAGAGATATATGGTTTCTACAAGCTTTGAAGAAGCATAGAAAAATTTACACCGGAGAAGTGCTATGAAAGATGAAGTGATGAACAGAATGCTCGTACCAGAAATAATACTTGGACTATTACTGAATTGCCTCCTAACAGAGAACCAATTGACTGCAAATGGGTATACATGATTAAATACAAAGCAGATGGGATACTTGAAAGGTATAAAGCAAGGTTAGTTGCTAAAGGGTACAACCAATCATTTGGTATAGATTACAATGAAACTTTTGTTCTTGTTGCGAAGCTAACCTCTATCCGTGTGATTTTAAGTCTTTTTGAAATGAAACATTGAGACTTATGACAGCTAAATGTTAAGAATGTATTCTTGCAAGGAGATCTAAATGAGGAAATCTATATGGAGTTGCCATTTGGATTGCATGTTAATTTATACCAAAAGAAAGTATGCAACTAAACAAAACCATTTATGGTCTCAAACAATCTCAAAAAGCTTGGTTTAAGATATTCAGTAAAGGTGTATGCAATTTAAGATATCAAAGAAGTCTTAATGATTATACACTTTTCTTTAAGAAAGGGATGAAATTATCTCTTTCGATAGTATATGTTGATGATATTATTGTCAAAGGGATGACACAGAAAAATATCGCGATTGAAAGACTGTATGCATTGACTAATTGATTTAAAATATTTGAGCTGACTTCACTATTTTTTGGGAATCAAAGTATTACATTCTATGAAAGGTATATTTCTAACACAAAGGAAATATACAATGGATATATTGAAAGAGACAAATAATGACAGATTATAAGAAATGTGACTCCTATTGAAGCAAATCATAAATTACATCTCGGTGACGACACTTCTTTTAGAGATGTAACCAAATAGCATAAATTGGTTAAAAACTTACCTATTTAACAATCACAATGCCAAATATCTCTTATGCAGTTGGAGTGGTGAGTCAATTTATGCATTATCCCACTAAAAAACATATGGATGTTGTCTACCAAATATTGACATACCTAAAGTCAACTCCTGGAACATGTCTTTTATATTCTAGATCAGCAACGCTAAAGTTTGAAGTGTATTCTGATGCAAATTGAGCAGGTTCTCTGGATGACCGTAGATCTACTTCAAGGTACCTAACCTTGCTTGGTGGTAATTTGATTTCTTAGAAAAATAAGAAACAATTAGTGGTTGATCAAGCTATGCGTGAGGATAAATGGCTAGCCTCTTTGATACTTGAATTAGGGTTATGCGTGATGTCTCCCATCTCATTATATTTTGATAGTAGTGCTACAATTCAAATGGTATCCAATCCCATGCAACATGAGAGGACGAAACATATTGAGATAGAGATAGATTATCACTTTATAGAGTTCGAGTTAATTCATGTAAAATCAGAAGATTAGCAAGTTAATTTTCTTACTAAAGAAATAACTTATAACAACCTTGTGGATACTTTGGCTAAGTTAAGTGTTATCAGCATCTTTCACTTAACTTGAGGGAGAGTGTTAAAAGATTCAATTTGGGTCCTGATTTGGATGTGTGCAGACCCAAATGTACATCATGTTAAATCTGCATTAAATCTTACTTAGTGTGAGCATTTTAGTCTTTTAAGTTAGATTAGTGTATAAGTAGCTATTAGGGTAACTCATGGATTAAAAAAGACAACCGCCACCCAAGAAGGTACGCAAATATCAATGTGAAAGGGAGCAAATCCCTAAATTCAGCAATTTTCTGTAAGTCTCTTGTTCTTTAATATAATAAATTTCATATTGTTAACAATATACTTCTGTAGTGGGAAAAGGGAGTATTATTACGATTTTTGGAATACTCCATAATGTGTTATATGTTCCTAATCTTTCAATTAATTTGTTATCTATACATGCTCTACCTACAGATTTAAATTGTATAGTGACCTTCGACTCCACCCATTGTGCATTTCAGGAATTGAGGAGGAAGAAGATATTTGATCAGGGTAACATTAAAAAAGGGCTCTACTTCTATGAGAAGACCATAGGGACAGAAAAGCAATTGACTTTCATAGCCGCTAGTAACATTAAAAAAGGGCTCTACTTCTATGAGAAGACCATAGGGACAGAAAAGCAATTGACTTTCATAGCAGCTAATTGAAAGAAAGAAGTTGTTTTGTGGCATCATAGATGGGAGCATTTACCTCTCTCAAAAATAAAAACTTTGTTACTTGAGTTAGCTAATAGTTGTGATTTTGTCTTGGAATGTGATACTTGTCAGAAAGCGAAGCACCATCATGTGTCTCCTATAAATGTAACTAGAACTTTTAAACCGTTTGAAATTATTTATTCTGATATATGGGGTCCATGCTCTACTACTTCCTTACATGGTTATAAACTAATAAATACTTTGTTTCATTTATCGATGATTGCATCAGATTTACCATGGTTTACCTTATGAAATCCAAAGATGAGGTGAAAGATATTCTACCCGCATATTAAATGTTTATTCATACTCAATTTCAACTACCTATTAAGGTGATTCATACAGATAATGGAGGAGAATATATGTCACTCATTCTTCGCATTCTTCTTGAAACTTTGCATACTCCACCAAACATCATGTCCAAACACCCCTTAGCAAAATGGTGTCTCAAAAAGGAAAAATTGTCATATATTGGAAGTTGCTAGGACCTTGCTAATATGTATAATATTCTCAGGTATTATTACAGAGAAGCGGTCCTAACTGCAGTATACCTAATAAACCGTATGCTAGTGTTGTACTCAATAGAGACTCACCTTTTCATTCTCTATATCCAAATAAAAAACAATTTCATGTCCCATTGAGAGTATTTGGGTGTACTTGATTTGTGCATATATAAACTAGATGTTAGTGTTGTGGAAAACAAGTTGACATGATGAGTTTAAAGTCTAGTTTTATGTCTTGTATTATAGCTAAGTTCAGTCTAATTATAATTAGGATTATTCGTCTACAGTTTGGATCCTAATGGATCAGATTCTGATCCATTGGGAATCTGATCCATTGGGACCCGAGTTATGTCAGTCACTAATTAGGGGTAATTCAATCTTAAGTTAGATTAGTAATATAAAGCAGCCTTGTAATTAGGTTTAGGATCAAGAGAGGAAATGTGAGAGGCAGGGTGCGGCAACCACAAGCGTCGACCTGCACCTTCTTCATTTTCTTGATGTTCTTGATTCCTTTGATGAATAAAATGCTGATTTATTTAGCATAAAATCTTCATGGTATCAGAGCCTATCACGTCTATTTCTCGCCAAGGAAAGTCACGAGTAGGTGGCAACGTAAGGGTGAATAGGGGACGATTCTGTTAAAGAATGAGTTTAGAGTCAGTTTTAGTACATTTGATGTCTTAGGACAGTAAATTTGATGTTTAGAGTATTATTGTAAATTGTCCGAAGTCGTAAGGGTATTTTGGTAATTTTCTATACTAGGGGGGTATTTTGGTCATTTTATGTTTTACAGCTCCTTGTATAAGGGCTGATAGGCTGTATTAAGGTTTAAGCTGCTAGGATTAAGAAAGAGGGGGGCGGCCGTCATTGGAGGTTTGCCCCCTCCTCCGATCTCCATTGTTACTTTTTCTTTTTTTTATTAATATATTCTATTGTTTATTATCCGCTGCGTTTCTCGATTTTACAACTTGGTATCAAAGCCTCCAAATCGACGGATCCACGACGACTCGCGATATAGCATGCTTTTAACTTGAATTTTACTCGCTTGGAGTGCTTCCGTGCAATGGAGAAAGAAGGTGCTTTTTTCATGCCGTTGTGGTGAAGAATGGGTTTGACTCGGAAACTTTCGTGTCCAATTCCATCATCATGTTTTACAATAGGCGAGAATCGAACGATTTGAGATGAATATCTCAACGTTAGTGCTTGTTCTTTGAGTTTGCTGCATGTTGGAGGATAGTCGAGAGGGCAAGAAGGTTCACGGGATCTCCACCCACAATGGGTACCTGTCCTTTTCGTCCATTGAAAATTCATTGCCATGATTGCTGGGTATGCAGATAATCAGGATCCCCTTTCTACATTGAAGATATTCATGAAAATGTGGGGCTCAGAATATGTCAACCCAGATGGCCTAACTATGATGCTTAATCAAAGTCTCGTTGTATTGATGATGCTCATACGATGTTCTGCAATATGAAATCGAAAAACAAAGTGTCGTGGAATTCAATTATATCTGGTTTGGTTTAGGGTGAGCAGTACATGGAGGCCTAGGTCCTGTTCAGTATGATGAGTCAGGAAGGAATTGAATCAGATGCAGTAACTATGGTTAACTTGCTTCAATCTTCTATGCATATAGGAGATATAAATCGATGGAAGTCCCTGCACTCGGTGGCTATACGGAGAAGATTCGAGACTACATGTACTGAACTCTGTGATGGATGCCTACATGAAATGTGAAATGGGCGAGGTTTGCTGGCACTTCTTGTTGGTGTTTTTGTTAATGCAGTTAGAGCTATCATACTGGGTGCACCTGTTGGCTTTCAGTACTTCATGAAGACCTTGAATTGCTTGGACTATGCCGCTTGATTGAGGGTAGGCTTGGGGATCCATCCAGGCGAGTTTCATCCAAGGTAACAGCAGGTCACTTTCCATATGACAGGGAGGAAGAGAAGATGAAAAGGAAAGAAGAAGATAACGAACAAGGAAGGCTATTGGTTATCTAAAGTAAACGAGTCATCCTTTCTGAAAGCGGTTATGCAAAATTATGGAAAGTAAGATCCGTTTCTTTTAGAAAAGGTAATTTAATTTCTTTTGAATTTCAAATGTTGGAAATGGAAGTTACAATTACTTTTTCTGATTTTATGGAAAGCAAACCAGAAAAGTAGATATGGAAAGTACTTTCCTGATTTTGTGGGAAAGAAAACCAGAAAAGTAGTTATGGAAGATAGCTTTCACGATTTTATGGAAACATATAACAAAAAAGGAAGGATTATTACCATGATTTTATGAAAGAAAAGTATTAATTGTTGCCCATCATCTGAATAAAGAAAGTTGTTACAGAAAAAGAAAGGATATGCATGAAAAGGTTTTCGTTGTGACTTGATCGATGTTGATTGAAGGAATGCAGCCTGACCGATACTCATTTGGAAGTGCTCTCAGGGAAACTTGCCGTTCTGGAACTATAGATGATGTTAAGATAATTCATGGAGTGTCCGTTCAATTAAATTGTGATTCATATGATATTGTTTGTGGGATTCTGATTGATGCATATGTCAAATGTGGAGTTTTAGAAGATGCTAAGCTTGTGTATGATTTTATGGAAAAGAAAGACTTGGTCTCTTCAACTGCCTTGATTACTGGATATATACATGATACGAGGAACAGCAGTGAAGCAATAGAGCTGTTTGGTGGCATTCATACGATAGGGATGAGAATTGATGGTATCTTGCTCTGTTCAATGCTAGGTATATGTGCAGAGATAGCAAATTTTAACATGGGCAGGCAAATTCATGCTCTAGTGAAACGTCAATCTAATCATGATACTGCATTGTCAAATGCTTTGATATATGCAAAGTCGGGAGCGATTGAAGATGCAAACCAGGCTTTCAATGAGATGCAAGAGAGAAATGTGATCTCTGGGACATGTTTGATCACTGGATATGAGAAGAATAACCTAAGAAAAGAGGCTGCTGAACTATTTCAAGACATGGAAAGGAGATGCGTGAAGCCCAATGATGTTACTTTCTTGGGTGTTCTTTGTTCATGCAGCCATGGCGGAATGACAGATTTAGGGAAGCAGTGGTTTGATACTATGATCGATGCCTACTCTCGCCAGGCAGATATTTTTCTTCGTGGTTATGGTGGATATAACACTAGATGGGCTCTGTTCCTGCTTGATCGCATATTCCCCATTGGATCTGAGAAACCAGTTGCAGTGATTGTATTCTTTGGAGCTAATGATGCAGCACTCTTGGGGTGAACCAACGAGAGGCAACATGTGCCCATTCCAGAGTATAAAGAGAACCTTAGGAAGATTGTTTCTCATATAAAGAAATCTTCACCTTCGGTGCTGGTGGTGCTGATAACCCCTCCTCAAATTGATGAAGCTGGGGGCAGAGTGTATGCAAGATCCATGTTTGGTGAGAATGTTGTCAAGTTGCCTGATTGTATGCTGATAAGTGTGTGGAACTCGCCACTGAAATGGGCATTCCCTATGTGAACTTATGGTCCAAGATAAAGTAGACTAACTGTTTGATGAAATGTTTAAGAGAAACTTCAACTCTGCAAGACAAGTGTTCGATGAAATGCCTAAGAGAAATATTTACCTGCACATCAAGTGTTCGATGAAATGCCTAAGAGAGATGTTTACCTACATATCAAGTGTTTGCTCAAATGCTAAAGAGGACTGAAAATTCAGAGAGAAAAATATTTGAAGGTATGAAGTAGTGATGATTTTTCATTGGAAAAATAAATGATTTCTTCATTGGAAAAATAACTGGATGAAAATAGAAGGAAAGATGGAATGGAGAAAATCAGTCTTTTTCACTACACATGCATGACAAATCAAATAATAGAAGAGGCAAGAGGAATTTGTTGATATAGAATGTGACAGTATCACCGAGAAGCATGAAAATTAAAACATTGGGTTGCTAAACTAAACAGTCAGGAGGGTTGAAAAAGCGGCTGCAGTCACCATGTGAAGGGGCGCAGACCGACTAGTATGAGCAGATGTATATATTATACTATTTGAGTGATAAAGAGAGGGCACACAACCAACACACCGGCTGCAGTCACCATGTGAAGGGTCGCAGAAAAAATCGTGTGAAGTGTGTATGGTGGAGTAGTACCTCCTATCACAAAAGATCAACTTTCTCAATAATAGAAGAAACATGACTTTTAAGTGTAGCTACCGAATCACTTTATAGAAAAAAAGAAGAGAGGGAGCAACCGACACCTATAAAAAGGTCGTGTGTCACTCATGTGTTCTTGATTGTTCAAGTTGTTTTACAGAAGCCTCGAAGAGATTGCTAGTGCACGTGTGATAAAAAAAATCATATTGATGATCAGCCAGGAAGGCTGAGTTGATGTTGCAGCCTGAGATGCTGATTGAGATGATTAGCCAGGAATGCTAAGTTTATATTGCAGCCAGAGATGCTGCTTGATATGATCAGCCTGGAAGGTTGAATTGAAGATGTTACAGCCAAAGAAGTTGTTGAAGATTAGACCAGTGATGAAGATAGATAGACAGATAAAGATTTTTTTTGGTAAGTTTGGAGTTTGAAGTATCTCACTCCCAACTTGAGGAAGGTGTTAATATGAGTTTAGAGTCAGTTTTAGTACATTTGATGTCTTAGGACAGTAAATTTGATGTTTAGAGTATCATTGTAAATTGTTTGAAGTCGTAAGGACATTTTGGTAATTTTCTGTACTAGAGGTATTTTGATCATTTTATGTTTTACAGCTCCTTATATAAGGTCTGATAGGCTGTATTAGGGTTTAAGCTACTGGGATTAAGAAAGAGAGAGAAAGAGGGAGGGCGGCCTCCATTGGAGATCCGCCTCCTCCTCCGATCTCCATTGTTATTCTTTCTTTTTTTTATTAATATATTCTATTGTTTCTTATCCGCTTCGTTTCTCGATTTTACAACTGATTCCAAGTGACAGAATTTTGATTTTCCTCTCTTCAATATTGGATTATTGTATAAGTGATTTAACGTCATATTGGATTAAGTGAGATAACAGATTCTTTTTTGTTCTCCTTGATTTGACGTCATATATTAGATTGTGCATTGAAACAAGGTGAAGCATGAGTTTCATTTCAACTGTGTGGATAAATTGCAGTCGGTTAGTCTTAAAGATTATTGGGACAACAAAGATTTTCTTTTACTTTGAAATCAGATTGTGTACAAGGGTACACTCGGCACATGTGGGTGTCTGAACCTCCCTATCACTTCTTGATTTGTATGTTTGATATCCAACGATACTGAATACTAGTATTTATACTTGTGATTCGAGAAATTGACATCAAGAGACTCTAGTTTCTTACATAAATAGAAAGAACAAATATTGTTGATGGAAATGACCAAAGTTTTGCAGACAAAGGAGAATTATTTCAAATCACAAATTTGAAGTTAGATGGCAAAAATTATCTCCAATGGGCTCGTTCTATTGAACTGGCAATCATGGTCAGGGGGTGTTGGGATTACTTAATTGGTGACATACCTCAACCCCCAATTACAGATCTTCCTTATTCTCGATGGCGTAAAGAAAATGTACTACTGAGTGCTTGGTTGATTCAGTCTATAACACCCTCTATTGGTAGTACATTCATGTTCTTAAACACTCCTAGAGATATCTGGTTGGCAATGCAGGAAGCCTATGCTCAAAGGAAGAACATTGCTAAGAAATATGATCTCATAGAAAAGATTAGAAAATGTAGGCAGGGAGGAAGATCTGTCAGTGAGTACTATGCAGAACTCATAGGTTTATGGGAAGAATTACAACTCTACTCTAAAACCAAATATCAGAGTTACACACTAGAGCGCAATGAAGAACGTAAAGTATTTGATCTTCTATGGGAGATTTCTTCAAAGTACGAGGTAGTTAAAAATAATATTCTCAGCTGAGAGGAGCTTTCATCCTTGAGTACAGTATAATCTCTAGTCTCTCCTTCTTCGGGAAGAATAGAAAACAGTTAGAAAAGGAAACCAAAATTAATATATCAGAAACTTCTGCATTTGTAGGAAAAGGTATATCTACTCCTATCTACTCTTGGGGAAGAGGGGGTTATGAACGTGGCAGAGGTAGATTTGGGCTTACTTCTGAAGAAAAGTATAAGTTAACCTGTTCACATTGTGGAAAACCACGCCATACTAAGGAAACATTATTCTGGGAATTAGTTGGAAGACCTACTCATTTTTAGAACAGATCCAATAAGACTTATTTCAGTAGTGATTAGAATGAAAAACCAAAGAATGACGACAGTGCAACCTCATTAGTAGATATGAAGAAAGAAATTGAGCTCCTTAAAGCTAGATCGACTGATTCACACTCTCCATCTACATCCTCCCACATTCATCCACAGGTCACGGTGGCATATCCTTTTTCATTCCTTACTCAGGGTAATATTAGTACTTCTCATTCAAGGATTTGGATTATTGATTCTGGGGCCACAGATCATATGGTCAGTCGAAGAGATTTCTTCGATAACAACGAGTTATCTCAAGCAAACATTAATATTAGACTCGCAGATGACTCTCATACTCCAATAGTTGGAAAAGAGAGTATTGCTACCTCATTTGGTACTTTAAAAAATGTCTTACATGTTCCAAAAATATCAGTCAACTTATTATCTGTTTTTGTTAAGCTTTTATTTAGCCCAATTCAAAAGTCAAACGGTCAACGATCGAACCGCGAGTGCATCGAGCTCACCCAGAGGAGGCCGATGACAGCATCGTCGCTCAGGTCTTACTGCTTCTGGAGTGTGAGAAGTGCATCGATGAAGTGCTGCTTGGCGGCTCCACCGGAGCGAGCCCGGGCTTGGGTGTGCTCCTCCATGATGGCCCGAGTGAGCCGGTCCCTTTGATCCCCTTGCTTGGCTATGGCCTCCTCGTCCAGTGGAAAGGCCCTGCAAAGCCAGGCTTATATTTCTGCGAGGATTATAAAAGAGCAGCTTTACAATCGACTATCATAACTGAGAAACATAAGGAGGAGATACCTCGCTAGCACCAGAGACTGGAACATTTACCATTATCTAAACTGAGAATGTTACTACTAGAATTTAAGGATTGTAATAATTTGAATTTAAATTATAAAACTTTTCAAAAGGCAAAACACCATCATGTTTCTTTTCCCTTAAGTGAAGACAGATTTGTTATTCCATTTGAGATTGTTCATTCAGATATTTGGGGTCCTTGTTCTACTACCTCTGTGCATATGGATATAAGTACTTTGTTTCCTTTATTGATGATTGCACTAGGTTCACAATAATATATCTCATGAAAAGTAAAGACGAAGTGAAGAATATTCTTCCGATATACTGTCAGTTTGTGCATACTCAATTTCAACGAACTATAAGAGTTTTTTGTAGTGATAATGGGAGTGAGTTTATGTCTCAATTTCTTAACTCATATTTTCTAGAACATGGAATTTTGCATCATACATCATGTGCCTACTCTCCTCAACAAAATGTTGCTGCAGAAAGGAAAAATAGACGTATTTTAGAAGTTGCAAGAACTCTTCTCATCGGAGGTAATGCTCCTAAATGTTATTGGGGTGAAGCGGTCTTGACTGCAGTCTTTCTCATAAATCGCATGCCAAGCAGGATCCTTAACGAAGATACACCATTTCATTTATTATATCCTTTTCAGAAACAATTTCATCTTCTTCCAAGAGTTTTTGGATGTACATGTTTTATTCATGTTCATCTTGGTTTGAGGGATAATTTAATGCACGATCGATTAAATGTATCTTTATGGGATACTCTTCCACTCAAAAGGGGTACAAGTGTTATGATCTTCTTAGAAGAAAACTATATGTTACAATGGACGTTACTTTTCATGAAGATACTCCATTTTATAATATACCACAAGTTGATCCCTCGTATATGCAGTCTCCACATGTTATGCCACTTCCCCCAACTGAGGCACGATGTATACATGATGAAGAAAAGGAGGAGACAATACCTCTCCAAGAAAAGAGCATACAGGTATATACCAGAGGTGAAAGGAAGGTCGTTATTCCGCATTTGTCAACTACTCTTTATCATAATTCTCTCCTAGAATCAATTTCACCTCCTATTCAGGTAATCTCTCAGCATTCAGATAATGAATTGGATGATTTACCGATTGCGATTATTAAAGGGAAACGAAAAACAACAAAATATTCTTTGAAAAGATGGTATCATACTCTAATTATCCCCGAGAATATCAGGTGTTTGTCATGAATGCAGATTCTACTCATATTCCAAGCACATTTGAAGAACCAAGACAAAGTCCAAAATGGAAAACAACAATGGAAGAAGAAATCACAACCCTTGTAAGAAACAAAACTTGAGAACTGATAGATCTACCTTCAGGAAGAAAGAAGGTGGGATGAAAGTGGGTATTCTCAGTAAAGTATAAGGCTGATGGCAATATAGAAAGATATAAAGTAAGACTAGTAGCTAAAAGTTATAGCCAGTCATTCAGCATAGATTACACAAAAACATTTGCTCCGGTGGCAAAGATGAACACTATCAGAATTATTCCGAGTTTGGCAGTCAATAAAGGATGGTAATTATTGCAGTTAGATGTTAAGAATGCTTTTCTTCAGGGAGATCTTATGGAAGATATTTATATGAACTTACCACCTAGGTACAATAATGGACAGAAGCCGGGCAAGGTTTGTAAGTTAAAGAAATCAATTTATGGGTTAAAACAATCTCCACGGGCGTGGTTTGAAAAATTCAGTGATGGTGTCATGAAGTTGGGTTTAAAGCAATGTGTTAATGATCATACATTGTTTATCAAATAAGATCAAAAAACTATTGTGTTATTGGTATATGTGGATGATTTTTATTATTACAGGAGATGATGATGAAGGCATAATCTACCTAAAAAAAAACTAAATACATTATTTGACCTAAAGGATTTCGGAAGATTACATTACTTCCTGGGAATAGAAGTGATTCATAAAGATAACGGTTTATTCTTAAGTCAAAGAAAATATATCCTAGACTTACCGAAAGAAACAAAAATGGAGGATTGTCGAATTTGCACTATTCCTATGGAGATACCTAAGAAAGATAATCTTGAGTCATCAAAACCGTACGAAGATGTTGGTAAATACCAGAGATTAGTGAGAAAGTTGATATATGTAACTATCACGAGACCTGACATCAGTTTTGCAGTTGGATATGCAAGTAGGTGGATGCATAGTCCTTCTAAACATCATATGAGTATGGTGTTTCATATTATCATATATTTGAAATCCTCAATAACTTACGACTTGCTATATACTCGACACCCAACACTTGATATAAAGATCTACTCATATGCTGATTGGGCATGCTAAAAAACGGATAGAAAATCAACATCAGGCTATGTGGTATGTTTGGGAGAAAACATCATATCCTGGAAAAGCAAGAAACAATCTGTAGTAGCCAGGTCCAGTACAGAAGCAGAATACCGTGTTATTCCTCTAGGCATGTGTGAAGGTCAATGGATTATATCACTTCTAGAAGAAATTGAATTTAAAGAAAATACTCCAATTACATTCTTTACTGATAGCAGAGCAACCCTTCAAATAACTCAGAATCCAGTCTTCCATGAAATAACAAAACACATTGAAATTGATTGTCACTTTATCAGAGAAAAAATTTCCAAAAGAATTTTCAATCTAGTTCATGTCCGCTCAGAAGATCAATTGGCAGATATCTTCACCAAACCAGTTTCAGTCAATGGCCTTCAGAAAACACTTTCACAGTTGAGAATTACAAGTCTTCAAGAGTCAACTTGAGGGGGCGTGTTATGGAAAACAAGTTGACATGATGAGTTTAAAGTCTAGTTTTATGTCTTTTATAGCTAAGTTCAGTCTAATTGTAATTAGGATTAGTCGTCTATAGTTTGGATCCCAATGGATCAGAATTTTAGATCCCAATAGATCAAATTCTGATCCATTGGGACCCGAGTTATGTCAATCACTAATTAGGAGTAATTCAGTCTTTTAAGTTAGATTAGTGATATAAAGCAGCCTTGTAATTAGGTTTAGGATCAAGAGAGGAAACGTGAGAGGCAGGGTGCGGCAACCACAGGCGCCGACCTGCACCTTCTTTATTTTCTTGATGTTCTTGATTCCTTTGACGAATAAAATGCTGATTTATTTAGCATAAAATCTTCAGTTAGAGCTATGAAATGTATATTTATGGGATACTCTTCTACCCAGAAAGGTTATAAATGTTATGATCGAATGAAGAAAAAAAGTTATGTCACAATGGATGTAACCTTTCATGATGAAATTTTATTATATGATTGATGGGAATGGCAGCAACTTATCAGAGATTTCTCCTTCACTAGTATTACCCATCCTACCTGCAGGAGATTATCAAGTGATTGAAAGTGAAGAGCAGAAATTAACACTCCAAGAAGACAAAAACTAAAAGATGTATTCAAGAGGAGACAAGAGGGGTGCTATCCTTGATTAGAATCTTCACCCTGAATCAGTTCCACAAGCTCCTCACGTAAAACAACAACAACAACAACAAACAACAACTAAGCCTTTTCTCATACTAGACGGGGTCGGCTACATGGATTCTTTGTTTCCATAGATCCCTATCGTATGCCATGTTAGCATATAAGTCACAATAAGCTAGATCATTCTTTATTGTTTCTTTCCAACACTTTTGTGGTTGTCCTCTACCTCTTTTAATACTTTCCAAATTTAGTTTTTCTAACCTTCTTACATGTTCTTCTTTTGATCTTCTTTCCACAAGCTCCTCATGTAACTCCTTTAATTTCTTCCTATGATATTTAAGATGATTTACCCATTGCCTTACAAAAAGGAAAGGAAAATGTGGTGAAGTACCTTATTAATTGGATGGTCTCCTACTCTAACATTCCAAAAGAATATTAGTTGTTTATGATGAATACAAAAAATGTGTCTATTCCAAAACACTTTGAAGACGCCAAACATGTCTGAGAATGGAAAGGCACAATAGATGATGAAATCGCGACATTAGAGAAGAATCAAACCTCGATAGTTACGTATCTTCCACCAGGTAGGAAGATAGTGGGTTGCAGAGACATTTGCTCCTGTAGCAAAGATGAATAAGGGTGTTTCTCAGTGTAGTCGTGAATAAAAAATGAGAACTATGACAACTTGATGTGAAAAATGCCTTTCTCCAAGAAGATCTCTCAAAAGACATGTACATGCACCTACCTCATTTATATAATGAGAATGTAGGTTCCTACAAGGTATGTAAATTGAAGAAATCTATTTATGAACTCAAATAGTCACCAAGTGCCTGGTTCGATAAATACAGTGATGGGGTACTCAGCTTGAGATTCAAAAGGAGTGTTGGTAATCACACTCTATTCATAAAGCAAGGTGAGAAAACTATCATATTGGTTGTTTATGTTGATGACATTATTACATGAGACGATGTTGGGGGAACCTACTCACTAAAGAGCGACTTCATTATCTTTTTATCTAAAAGATTTGGAAAAGTTACATTATTTCTTTGGCATTGAAATAATTAGAAGCAATGAGAACATGTTTTTATGTCAAAGGAAATACATCATGTATTTGTTAGAAGAAACAAAGATGCTACATTATCATCTTTGTACAGTTTTGATTAAAGCATAAAAAAGGGCCATTGGGATAGCTGAAGAACCATACGAGGATGTTGGGAGATATCAGACTTGTGGGTAAACTCATATATCTTATATTAGCTTCGTTGTGAGTTATGTTAGTAGATGGATACATTCTCCAACTCGACAACACATGAATACCGTATTTCATATAATCAATATCTGAAATCTACCATCACACGTGGACTCTTATACTCATCAAACATTGAAGTATTTTCAGATGCTGATTGGGTAGGTTCAGTGGATGATAGAAAGTTACATCATGCTACTTTGTATGTGTAGGAGGTAATGTAGTATCTTGGAAGAGTAAAAAACAGTTTGTAGTTACAAAATCAAGTACAAAGGTTGAGTATCATGCTATTGCCCTTGGCATGTGTGAGAGCTTATGGTTGTTATCTCTTATACAAGAAATCGGTATTGGAAGAAATATCTCGGTTAATTTCTTTATAAATAGCAAGGCAGCTATACAAATTGCCTCAAACCCTATATATCATGAGAGAACTAAGCATATTGAGGTAGATTGTCACTTTATTAGAGAGAAAATAACTCAAAGAATATTCAAACTCATACATTTGCGATAAGAGGATCAACCGGCAGATATCTTGACCAAACCGGTAGTTAGTTTGAAGAGAGCTCTCTTAGCAAGTTAGGAGTAACAGTCTCCTACCCCCAACTTGAGGGGGCGTGTTAGAGACTTTAGTTTGGATCCTGCTCCTATTGGATCATGTATCGATCCAATAGAAGCCACAAGGCAGATTTTTTTAGTATAGGGATAGATTAGTCTTTTTAATATATTTGTTCTTTTAATAAGCCTAGCCATCTTGTAGCATAGAGTGTGTGAAAGAAAGATAGAGAGAGATCAGCAACAAGGAGTCTGCATGTAGACTACTGCCCAACTCCATTCCTTTGTTCTTCGATTTCAATCAACAAATATTATGTGTAATTTACAACAGAAATGCAACACCAATAGTGCAAAAAGGGAAACAATGAAATTAAACACAAGGGCGTAAAAATAAGAAGACAACTGGATCCACCAGCATGAGACAGTTTTTACATGAGAATGGTCTCACACCTGGTCATTGATTTGGTAACACCTCTAATTTTAAAAGCAAATTCAAAGTTTTAAATTACTTGTTTCGGAATGTAACTTGAAAATGCATGAGAACATGACCACAGGCTTAAATGAGAGCTCAAAATGGATTTAGATTTGGACCTGATGTCTAATTTAGACAAGCACTAGAACCTACTCCTTGATGATAAAGATTAAAAAAAATAGATTCTACAAGTTACTAGAAGAAAATAGCTGTTAGAAATTTCCAGGCAGAAAGAGCTATAAAACTCGAGAAATTGTATCATAATTTTGGTTCTTTACTGGGACCTAAATTTATGCATACAGTTCTTTTTTACTTAACCATACAATAGCACATACGTGCACCCAAGAAATCTAGGCTAGTGACAACTGGGGGCATGGAGAAGCTGACCATACCTCGTAGGGATGTAGAAAACCATTAATGAAGCCTGAACAGATTCCACTCACTTTCAAGTAATAAATTTGAGAAATTGTATCATAATTTTGGTTCTTCACTAGCACCTAAATTTACCACATATAGTTCTTTTATGTATGCCCGGTGGAACAGCGGGTGTAGGGGCATTGAAAGTACACTCCTTATAATGACTCATGAGGTGTGAAGGATCCATATGTCTTTATTTTGTTATGCTAAAATCACCATGGTTTAATATGAACGTGAAGCCATGCTTGATGTCCAAACTGTTGTAATATGGTATGGACTTAACAGCAATGCATTTAGGCTCAACAAATAGCTGTGATAAGTCATACCCCACATCAAACTCAGATTCTGATGTAAATTTGAAAAAGTCATATGAATCATGTTGTGACTCTGACTGAGCATCATGCTCATGTTGTACAGGCAAATATGATGCAATAAGATTTGATTTATGCTGCATGTCAGGTTGAATCAATGGGGATGGAGGATCCCTTTGAGGCTCAAAAGGATAATCTAATTCATCTATCTTTGGTATTATGATTGGCTTTATAAGATGAGGAAAACATGTATTATCAAACATATCTTGGGATGACTTAAAGACAAGGTCAAAGATTAGGTGGCTTTATGATTCTTGTAAGTGGATATGGTGCCATAAGATATAATAAGATTCAATCCAACGTCATCTGAATCATAATCAGATTCACCAAATACAGGCAAATCCATGTCATCATCATCAAATTCCACTATTGATTCTATATTATCATCATATGTCATGCCATTAGAAGCATCAAGACGAGACAAATAGAGAACAAACTTTCGTTACTAAGGACTTACCACTAAAGCTAAGGAAGCATGAGCATAATGCTGTGTAGAAAATTTGATTATAGATTTCCATATTATAACCCCTAAAGAGTTTGTCTTGGAACGTGCTGGTGTACCCATCAAACCTATGGAGAAAAACAAAAGAGGATCCTGTCTTAGACATGAATAGCTCAATTACGAAATTCACCAAGAAAAAAAGATAAGCAATATAATAAGTTCATCAGGTTCCCGTACATGGATGAGATCATTTATACGCATTTCAAAGTAATAACTAATAACGCTACCAAGAACAAACATCATGAGAACATGGAAACCTGAAAATCTGGCCAAGAGTAAGCTATCACTTCGATACAATACATGCTCAACCCTCTGAAAACTTCTTTATCATTAGCTGGTCCCATAAACCAGACACATATTCCCTTCAGTTTCAGGAGTTCCAACCACCTAAATCATTCCCTACATTCCTTTCAAGGGGTTCTGAACTCCCGCTTTGCAATCTTCCTAGATATTCCTACAACTCTCTTATGGGTGCAAAAGATTACGTTAAAGTATGAATGCTTCTACAAATCATTATATCCACCATGCAGATACAAGTTAAAGAGTCAACACTCTACAAAGAAATCGGATCAAATTTTCTTGAACTAATTTCCTTGCCCTCAAATCCACCTACCTTGGTACAAAAATTCTTTGACTATTTGGGCTACATTTAAACATTGATGCAACAATACATCTGTACCTAGTGCAAGGACTTTCATATCTTCCTTATATCCAAGCAAAAGCTTAGCAACGCACACTTATTATTTTCTAGTCTACCACTAGTAGGGAGTGCCAACATAATTGTCAAAAAAATTTAACAGATTCTCTCTCTCTCTAACTTGTTCCATGCACTTTTTTCAAAAAACAAACCTTACATATATGTTCCACATATCCAGAACCGGTGCTCAAGCTCTATAACTTCTTCCATGCACTTTTTTCAAAAAAAAAAAACCTTATTTGTTCAAAATATCCAGAACCCACGAAATCAACTCCTAAACACTTTTTTCTTCCAACATACAGATATATCTTACAGGCCAAGACTGACTCAAGGAAAGATCTTACAAGCCTGTTAACTTTTTAAATCCGTATAAGTAGATATATATATATATATATATATATATATATATATATATATATATAATGAAATTCAAGGTTTCCAGGCATGGAGATTACATAAAAATAGTGGTTTCGCCAAAGGAACATTCAAATATAGAGAATCACTGGTAGGTACAACACATACACAAACCCCATGAAAAGCACTTTGATCATTACTTGAAAACAATAAATTTGATTTCAACAAACAAATTATGTAACAAAAGAATTTAGAAACATACCCAAGATAACCAATCATAAGAGTAACACCCCAAACCGTGCTTTCTCTCCCTGAATTGTATGGACTAATATCCATGCCTGCCTGCGTCAAGAAAAGGAAGGCCATTATGAAAAACCCTATCTAGTATTCTTAGAGTAAAGTCTTCAAATCACAGATGAGGCATGAAAAGGTGTAAGTTCTTAAAATCCTTGCACTTCGCAACCTTGATCGATGAATGATAAAAACCTAAAATAGTTTCACAAGACCATACTTTGAACCATAGTCACCAATATAATTGTGATATCGACTCAGGATAAGCAACTAGTAGAGCTAAACCATGAAGAGAACAACTCGCGGAGAATTGGATACTTCTCAAGCTTTTGGACAACAAGACCCCCCCCCCCCCCCCAAGAAATCTACCAGTTTATCTAGTTGTTTCGCTGAGTAACAAATAGAACTTGAGTAACGGAAACCCTTGTGTGCTCCAATACTAACCAATTTCCTAATACCACAAGAATCCTGTCATGTGAAGATGAAACCTTTAACCTTTATCTAAGGCTGCTACATCTAAACTATGTCTTTCAAGACTAAGGAGGTAGGGGCAGAGACAGCCATTAGCTTTGCTCATATGCAGCCACCCCTTAAAAAGTGTGGTAGCACCACATTCCCCACACCTTAGGCCAGTAACAAGACTGCAAGTTAGCATATGACACTTTACGTGCAAGGGTAGCCAGTACCTAAGATACAGATGGATGCTCACTGATCAACAACAACAACTAAGCCTTTTCCCATACTAGACGGGGTCGGCTACATGGATTCTTTGTTTCCACAGATCTCTATCGTGTGCCATGTTAGAAGTTAACTCCCAATAAGCTAGATCATTCTTTATTGTTTCTTTCCAACACTTTTGTGGTCGTCCTCTACCTCTTTTAATACTTTCCAAATTTAGTTTTTCTAACCTTCTTACAGGTTCTTCAGAATTAATTCCTCAAAATTAATATGAAGCTGTGAGCTGGTTAATAACTTACGCTGGATTAGGCAAGGCTGCAGCACTTAGTCCCAATGAATTACACACTAACAATAGCATTTCTATCATGCCAAAGTGGTGAGAGAGACATTATTAAAACAAGAAAGCAAATGGGAAAAACCTAAATGAAGGTAAGTTCTTGAAAAGGGAATATATCCAGCAAAAACCTGACTTGGTTCTGTTTGGGCCATTCTGGAAGGCCAACATGGAACCTATTTGACCATAAATGAAGAAGTAACCCTTCTTTTGCTAGAACTGGAACCAGATAAATGCACTTCAATGAGAAGGAAGATACGTATTTCTCATAAAAGGTTTCTGTGCACCGTTAGCTCCATTACCTCTAAAATACCAAATTCCTCCCTCTCCGCAACTCAGATAGCATGGCTAATCAGTTTTTCTTTTTTTACTTCTGTACCCAAAATAAAAGCAGAACCATGGGGGAAGGTAATCCGATCATTGGTGGCAAACTTGGTGATGTCAGCCCCAAAAGATCTACTTCATTCTCACATTTATTCACAGGTGCACAAAAATTCCTATGATCTCTTCGCTGAAAGCTCCACAGCAACAATTGTGTTGTGTGTGTGTCCAAGTGCCCAGCTTTTTAAGGCCCAAAGCATCTGACCAAGACTCCTTTGTCAGTATCAACTAACAGAGAAAGCAATGATGCACATATACTTCTGGATAGAAAGATCAAAGCCAAAATTGCAGTAATATGAAGTTGATTTTAAGTACCGGATACAGAATGAAGAGAGTACATCCCAGTGTCACCAGCACAGTAAGTAAATAGTCCTGGCCACTATACCGCTTTTGCATAATAAACGTACTCCAAACCTGCAAAAAAAAGTTGTGAAGAAAGAGTACATGAAATCTAACAGAGAACGTTAAAAAGTCTAACCATAAATGCGTAAATCATTTTGGAAAATATTGTGATCCGTGTCATAAAGTACACTAAAGCCATACTGCTTTCTTTCTTCCCTTGACTACAAGAAGGATATGGAATCTGGTTTCTACTATGATTTTTTACCAGAGACTAGAAAAGTGGGCTGACTGAACTCCATAAGTCCCTAAGCATGCCCCAAAACCTGATGAAAGATTAAAAAAGTAAATCATGGATGAGGAGTTGAGGACAACTGTCCGGCTTAAAACTCCCTTTGATCAGCTGAATATGCATGACCCTCAAGTTACTTTTGAAGCAAAAAAGTTGTAGAGAAAAAGGCATAACCAGTCAAAATATGAAAGTAGAGCAAGAGATGATTTACCAACAGAATGAAACTTATGCCAACATACGCAATGACTTGGAAGGAAACTTGAAGTCACTAAGAAAGGTGACTCACCATGACAGGTATCATCTTTGCACATTTCGCCAGGGTCTGAACAGGAAAGCTTACATATTTCAGAGCCTGCCACAAGGATAACATCAAAGCATTTAGATTCTTAGAATGCACCCAAATGTGGATAAGATATCTAAAGAGAGGGACAGAAAAATCCGCTACCTCATATTGGCATGTTGTTGTCAATATGTTTGATACTGAAACAGCACAATATTTATAGAATGGAGCTACAGGATCCAGAGCTTTTCTATTTACCTGAAAATTAAGATTTTATTGTGCATAGGATTAGGACGTCACATATAGTCGATCCATGATTTGTAAAAGATACTTGCCATAGCTCACCAGCAGAGCACCTGCAGCGGCAGTTGATGTTGTAATACGATTGCAGAAAACAAGAAAAAGTGAGTACTTGAAAAACTCTTTATCATTCCCATAAGGAACTCTCATAATTCTTTCCTGCACAAGATTTCACTTATTAAACAAGCAAACAATTGAAACACGCACATGCACACACAGCAAATGAATAACATCTGTGACAGGATATTCACTCAGGAGGAATACTATCAAGACTAAAACAATGGAGAGGTGCCCATCACTTGCCCATAAATGTTCTAAACATGCTGAAGAATCAAGTCTAACCAAACATAGACATCCTAAGGCAGTGTGCCTGAATAAAAGCAAATAAACCACAATACAACCAGGAAAAACACATTTAGCTGTGTCATGGGTACGGTGCAAGTGCATTACATAAAGAGCGACATAACAACTTCAAAAATCATCAGGAAAATATCTTCCGGGAGATACAGAAGTGACAAATGAGGCCAAATGAGGTCACCATGGTGGCTGTTCTACCAGCTTGTGATCAGAAATTAGGCTTCAAGAAGACGTTGGCCATCACCTCATGGAGTTGGACCCTTGCAATTGTGGAAATTATGTCTTATTAGCAAATATTTATGCAAAAGCCAATAGATGGGTCGATTGTGTCAAGATCAGGAAGATGATGAAGGATAGAGGGTTTCTGAAGACTGCCATGTTGTGATGAAGATGATCTCCCAATATTATGATAGGAATATCATCATTAGGAACCGCAACAGGTATCACCATTTCAATAATGGGTCTTGTTTTTATATTGAATATTGGTGAGTTGCTGCTACTGAAGGCTTCCTTGACCAAATGCCTCAGAGAAATGAAGTGTTTGGTATTTAATGATTTTTGGGTTCATGTATAATGACGTCACCGAGAAGCTACATGTGCTCAGGAAGTGTGTTGGAGTGTTGAATTTGTTGGGAAGAAGTGCAACAAGCCGAGTTGCTGCAAAATGTAAACGAGTTGCAAGAGAGCAATTCTGTGTTGTTTCTAGGAGGGTTGTCAAATGTATGCAGCCAGGAGGGTTATCGAATATATGCAGTGAAGAAGGCTCTTGAAAGTATGCAGCCAAGAGGGCTGATGAAAGTGTACAGCTAGTAGGACTGCTGAAAATGTGTACATCCAAGAAGGTTGATAAAAGTGTGCATCAAGTAAGGCTACTGAAAATATGTTCAGCCAAGAAGGTTGATGAATATATGCACCTAAGAAGGTTGTTTAACGTGAGAACATTACTTTGGCAGTGTTGCCAGAAGGGGTAGTAATGTTGTTGCTCAGTCACTATATGAATAGAAGAAACCAGTAGCAGTAGAGAGTATGCCACAGCGTGTGCAGCCGCAAAGAGTATGTCACCGTGAGTGTAGTGAAGCATGACCGATTGCTGGAAGTAACTCAATTTCTTGTACACAACGAGAGTTGGAGTATGTACTCTCAGAAGATCAAGTTGCTTATAGGTTTATTAATTATTTTTTGAGTATCCCACTCCCAACTTGAGGGGTTGTTAAAGACAACATTAGCTAGAAAGTGTCAAATGATTTAAGCCCATGGAGGACACAACTGAAGTTATTTTACTTATTAAGGACAATCTTGTCTTTTAAGATGTAAAGTTCATTATATAAAGATTTAATCCAGTGTAATAGATTAGGGTTTTAGAATAGAAAGAGAGAGAAGGAGGGTGGCTCTCCAATAGAAGGTCAGCCATCTATTGGAGATCTCCATTGTTCTCCCATGTTGTTCTCCTTTGTCTAATCATGTGATTCTCAACAGGCAGTACAACCCAATCGAAAACATTGATTGAGTTAGGGTTAGTTTAAATTGACCTAAACCCGAAGTGACCGAAACCGAACTCAATTGATTGAACCAATTTGCCACACCTAGTATATGTGTACCCATCTAAACTGGCTTTTCTCATCGATTGAGTTAGGGTTGAAGATGACCTAGACCCAATGCAGTATTTCTCATTTAACATCATAAAGAGAATTATAACCTTGCTGAATAAATTGTGACATATCAAAAGGATTAATGAGGATCCATGAAGGGGACAATCTCTATATGGTGATCATCATGATACCACAACAACGTTGGTATATAACTTTCATCTTTCACTATTATATGCTTAAAAGTTGTAGAAATAAATGTCTTAGAATACACTCAATCCATGAAGTTGTTTCGGGTTAATACTTCTTAGATACCATGTGATGCACTCTTCAACACACATGACCCACGATTAGTTAAATTCTTTACTTGTGGAACCCGGTCCATTTTCTTGGACGAGAAAGTCAGAATCTTGGAAGAGTTCCAATAATATCTTTCTTATCTCTTCCTTTTCTTGTTGGTTCTTAGATGATATGTAACTTCTCTTTCTTGTCTAGTCTTTTTGGCATTTAGCTACACAAGAGATTCGTCACTACAAAAATGTTAACGGTAACCCCATACAACAAAGGAATACAAATATAGAATTCTAATAGTTATAGGCTGTGTTGTTACACATGGTATGTCTCATACGATACATATCATATGATTGACCAAATACAATGCTGTACTCGACTGCATTGCAAAACAGAGCCAGTGTATTGTAAAATCATATGATACAGGGATACACTCTGCATCTCGTACATTTCACACAATATGTAGGGTACGCCATTATGAATGTATAAATCCGACATAGATCTACAGTTGCTCTTTTATAGAAAGATTCACATACTGCCGTTATGAATGTGTAAATTTGACAGAGATCTATGGTTTCTCTTTTATAGAGAGATTCACATAGATTTCTCCGGCGAACAGGCAGAAATATCTGTGAAGAGAGGGTACTACTTTGCATTCAACAAGGAGAAGTCTCTTTGTTAGCATCATAAAGAGTGATCTCTGTCAGCAAAGGTAAAACTTTGCACTTGATGTCGAGAAATCTCTGTCAACATGATAGAGAGAGATCCCCATAATGCAGAGATAAATCTCAGCATTTGACAGCGAGAAATCTCTCTTTCAGCATGAGAGAGAGAGAGAGAGATCTATTATTAGCAGAGACAAGATCTATGCATGTGACAGAGAGAGGGGATTGTACTTTGAACACTTTTGTGAATTTTATTGATCTTTTGAAACTTTAATCTTTTTAATGTTATACCCGTGATGTTATTGACACGTATTGCCCATAACTAAGTACATATTTGGTACTTAAAACACTATTATACAATCTTAATCCAAGTGGAAGAATATTTTAGATAATCTCTTCTTATTTTCACTGGAGACGCAGAATCAACTGACGTTCCATAGATCTTCGTGAATTGACTCTCATACAATTTCTGGAATACCGACCAATCGCTTAATAACATGTCTAATACCTTAAATGGGAAAACTGAAAGTTTCCCTTTTCCCTCAAAAACAAACTATAGATCCAACCAAAAGTATCAATTTCTTGACCATGACTATAAAGTGGCCAGCAAAACCTCATCAGTTAGTAGCAAATAAGCAATACATAGGTGTTAAAGCACTACTCTATAACCTAAAAAAACTTGATCCGTTGACACCAAAAAACAATGTAAAAAGAAGCAAAGAAAATGTACTAATAAATCCGCTCCCTCTCTCCAGTAACATCACCATGACCAATAATGCAAAATTTATCCTTGTACTATCCTTTTATCAAGGAATCGAGGGTGAAATCGAACATAAACGAAAGAATGGCGTTGGTAGAGGCGCGTAGGCAACAATACTGGAATCAGACAAACACCGTATCATCATACAGCGTTGTATAGGAGTGGAGCCCAAAACGGGGTGACAATTGACTCATTCAGAGCTCTTACTCCCATGTCAGACGTCAAATTCTGCTATTAACTGTTAAACTCAATGCAATAGGGATTTTGGGGCTCGATGTAACTCTTGCGTTGCTATGCTTTTCCAAAATGAATCCACCTTCTCGATATAATAGAATGGAGGCATACAGCAACAAGTTTGAAGCAAGCATGACTTAACAGAGAAAATACAAATGTCTTTCTGCATCTAAACATCTTTTCATCACTATGCAGCAGGGAAACCAAAACTTGCCTGAAGAATACCATAGGCGACGAGCGTTATCATGATCCCTCCAACGGAGACGACCCATTTCAGAGAAGTCTTCAATGGCCGCGAGCTATCGTGACCAGCTTCCATTACGCGGAGATTGAACGCAGGAGAGATTATGGTAGTCGTCTTCGATCGTTCATTGTGTTTGGGAGTGAACAGGGAGCTGATCGCTGTTCACGGTACCCTTCTGGCGTCTTTGTGCATGCGTGGAGAGAAGCCCGAAAAAGGAGAGCGGTTATAGGGCGCTTTTGACTCCGTAACAACAACCCCCAAAGGAAGAAGGCTTCTCTCTCGCTGTGGCGGGAGTCCGGTCGGCTCGCGGGTGAAGGGAAAGCCCGTAATGCAAACTTGCCTTTCATACAATTTTTTCATTCAATTTCCTACAAATAAATGGCCTGTGGAATCACCAAAAAGAAGAAAGATGAGATCGATGAATTGCACACTTTTCTCGTAGATTTGACTTCTAAGCTCCAAAATCGAGGTGCTCATCTTTCCATCCCGTTATACCAAATTAAATCATCTCAGTAACAAATGTAAACAGTAAGCTTCTTTTTTACATTTGAGGCCACACGCCGTGGAATCGAACTCAGCACCTGGGACGTGAGAGTAAGAGAGCCATACCAAATGAGTTTACACTCTTGCGTGTTATCATCCTTACAGTACGCCAAAACAAGCCTTTTCCCGTTACATTAGGTCGATTACAGGGATTCTTAATCACTATTATGCTTGATATTGCACACTGACGGACTCATTTTTTTGAGGTGAGGTGTAATTGTATTTCGGACAATACATACTTGTATTTTACGTTCATAAAGTATTTTTATCTTTATATATATAATAATGGAATCAATAATTATTAAGATTAGATTTAGTGAGGTGCATATCTCACCTCGCCCTAAAGTGGGTCGAGGTCTGCCACTGGTATTGCTCATACTAATAGTCTTACTACAACACTTGCATAGGCATACCTCTCTTGTATTGGAACTCATTGTGACCATTGCACATGTTGTTAGTCATGTCTATCATTTCTTCTATTAGCTCTATACCGACTCTTTCCATAGTAAGCTCGTGGTTGTAAGCCCACCCATTTACTCCGACGTTTTCAATTTTATCACGGACACCGTTTATGTTTTGATGGTTTTATCCATCAACGAACATGATACAGCACTGTGGGGAGTATAGTTGTAGTATATTATTTAATATTTTAGTTGAGTAGTATTTTCTTGTTACACTCGAGTCGAGTCAACGTCTAGAGATGGCAATATTGGCCGCACCTCCAACCCAATCCGACCAAAATGGGATGGAGAATGCACGCCTTTTGTTACATGGATAAAGTGGCCCAACCTATACCTGATGACTCTATACTCGAATATGTATACATATACAGATATATCATAAATGTTTTCCGCATTCCTCAAATTGCTATCGGTATACCCCCTAGAGTCTTTTTTTCCTCTTTTTCAAACTATATGCTCTCAGGTTCACAAAGACAGTGTTCATTCATAATTGAGATTCCAATGCTTCAGGACTCGTAAAACTTTTGTTCCTCAATGATCTTCTTTATGGGAAGGGCTGAATAGAACTCTTCGATTAAGCAATGCAGAATTATTAACATATACGAGGACAAATCAATGGATTTTTGGGAATCAACATATGTTATTTTATTCAAATTTGAGAACCCTCTGCCGCTAGTGCCGGTTTCAGACGTAATATAGCTAATTCAACTGCAGAACTATTAGATTGATACCCTCAATTTGCCTTTTGCTGCAGAATACTGTTTTCTCTTTTTAAGAACTACTTTTGCTAAAAACTATGGTTCGAGAAATATTACTTTTATTGTTCTCATATTTTCCGTGATGCTAACAGGACGTCAACAAGCGCATGTCCCTTGCTCTTGGTGTTTTCAACGACGTTGTGAGGGAAACAAGAAAGTGAAAAGATGCCTTTGCTTGAACCGAGGAAAACCGATCATGAACATTGTTCAAGTTGGCGTGCAGCCTAGACTTGATTTAAGAAAGGTAGAATATGCATACGTACATACACTTCTATCAGTATTCCAGTCAGACCTGTTTCATCTAGCGGTGTCGAACTGTGTGACCGTGCCATGTCTGTATTGTGTTGAACCGCGTTTGTATCTAACACGGTTGATAGGAACTCAAAATTCCACAACGACAAAGGCATAGACTTACCATAAGGCGAGAATTATCGTTCAACCTACACAACAAAAGAAGTGCAGAAATTTCTGTCTTGAAACAGGATAGAAACATCAATACTCACTAACGAGAGAGAGAGAGAGAGATGTGGTAAACTGATCGGTTTTCTTCCCGGAAAGTAATTTTATCAGGATACGTCCATAACCAATGTCATTAACGGATAACTAATGTCCATAACCAATGTAAGCTTTGATTTGTTTTAGACAAAGGTAATGATTAATTAAAAAATTTGATATACGTAGAGGATAGATGTCAACAATAGAAAATGAACAAGATCGTTTTAATGTTAGAATTGGAGAAGCCAGACCAATTAATTAATCAATAGCCTTCTGATATCCAGGAAATTACAGCAACTACCAATGATTCTATGGGAAATTAGGCATACCCAATATAGTATGAACGTTTTGTAGACGTACCAGAGAACAGCATGTCAGCAACAGCACATACAAAAGTTATGGAGTTCTAAACAGAACCTTTTAGTACAAAAAGTTGGCAACTACTAAATCCATAAGATGCAGTATGATCACTCACCGACGAAGAAACGTGATGAACCTGAAACACTACTCATTCATAATATCATCATCTTCTGCTTCTTCGTCGCTCAATGCAAGATCTGCAAGAAGCTCCTCCAACGGCACAGAAGGGAAACCTTCTCCATCATCCATAGATGCCACCTCAGATGATTGATATTCTTTATTCCTATATAGTGATACATTAAACCTCATCTCAGGATCCTCCTCCAAGTCCTGCAAAAATTTTTCATACTCTGAATTTCGCTTATCAATATCTGTCCTACCCCTAGAAGGATTGTCCACTTCAATATCCAAATTTTTAAGCTTCCAAGGACGAGCTTTTCCACGTCTCTTCTGACGCTTTTCTTCGTAGCTTTTCTTTACTAGAACAGCATCTGGAAGACTAAAGTCTTTGTACTTATCAAGTTCAATATCATTATTGTTTGCTCCATATAAATCATAGCCAAGTGCATAGTCCCCAGGAGATAGAAGGTGGCCAAGGTGTGTTTTCACATTGAAAATCAAGTCATTTTTCCCAAAGTCCGATACACGTGCTATTTGTGCATCTGCTAATGCATACTTTGTGCCGCTGGGATTGATCCACGATGTTATAGGTTCTATATCCAGAATCACATACTCAATAAGGCGAGTACTTGACAACATAGATTTGAATGGGGCCCTCCAATACTGACTAGCATCTAGAAAACAATGCCTCAAAGTGAAAGGATCAAGAAGCGTTATGTTATTGCTGATCTTTGTGCACAATACAAGAGGACCCAAGTTCCCAAGGCCTACAGAAACCTTCGGTGGAAGACAGATTAAATCCTCTCTGCAAATTGGGCTAATCTCAACAGAAAATGTGTATTTATAGTTGTAACTGTTGCTCTTTGGGTCATGTGAAACTAGCTGCTTGTCATGCCGACTCTTGATTGGAACTACATTGCCAACAAATTCCACAAACTTCACAGCATAGCTCCTGTTGCCAAAGAAGAAATCAATACCCTCGAGCATTTGCTTAATCTTTATAGCACGAACAGCTGCATCATGCTTAAGAATGACCTGCTCAAGAAAATAAAAGGTCCTTCTATGAGCAACATGCTGTCTCAGTTGCACGGATGCTACCCACTGATCAGGGTTCGCTTGAACTCTCGTACAAGATTCACACATATGCTCCTGCTGGACATATTCAACAATATATTCTTGTTCCAGTATTGTATTGACATAAACCTCCTTCTTCACTCTCAACTTCACTTTGATCCTCTTGGAGTGAGGCTCAGTCCAAATAAATTCGGCATGTGACAGATGAACCTTGTTCAAATTCTTCAGCCTCTTAATACAAAATGTTAAAAGTTCCTTAGATTCCAATTGGGCTTTGATCCATGTTTTCGGTGGTTGCAGATAAGAATTACACTCCGGGCAATGATAGATTATTACATGCTTCTGTAAACCTTCAGTGATGTCTACTTGTGAGCGCAAGCATTTAACGCACATATTTGCATTATTTGGTGTCATGGATACACCGCACATGCAACAGAGGACGGTGCCAACGGTTTGTTGCAACTGAAACATACCTGGCAATTCTCCCGCCATACCTAGTGAGTCCAAAAATTATTTCTCAAATATAATGCCTGTAAAACAGTACAAAGGCTCGCTGTTCAGCATCTCGCCAACAAATTACAACAAACTCTTTGGCGACTGCCAATATTCAGAACTGTTATGAATATATAAAATCCAAGCTAACAAAAACAGATACTCTGAACTTAACATTCATATTGCTTTTTGAGATATGGAGAACATATTCTATTTTAAAAAAAGGCATTAGAAAGTTGAATCGTTGTTTTCTTCCTGAATCAAACATTAAAAATGCATGACTCACATTGGAAAATTACTGTAATTAATGCTACATAATCTGAAGATAGAATTGCACTCCTTTATCTTAAAAACAATTCTATATCAATGAGGAACGGCCAACCTGGGTTCACACAAATAACGGCCAAAACCAGTAAGCGCAGAATAAAGCAATCAGACCAATATCGGAAGCTCACCAAGACTCGTGCGCTTCTGAGAAAGCGCGAACGCCAGCAAACGCACAAAATGAAAAAAAAAACAGTTCATTTGGCGTAAATACTCTTTGAGTCAATAACTGAGAAAGAAACAAAACGAGGGATATGTTCGTATGGAATAAGTAATGGCATCGCTATTGTGCAGGATTTGTACATAGATCCTAATATACGAGCACGACAGTAGAAAAGACATCTGAAGAGAAAAAAAGGAACATAGGCATGAGAACATAAAACGCAGTCACATAGACCCTAACATAAATCACATCAAACTAGATAATGAACCCTAACTCCTGACGTATCAATAAGTCATCAAGAGGCAAATCATAATATAGAAAAAAAAACATAGAACGATACGCCAGTACGAGCATCAAACTTTCTCACGTATCTGAAGGTGATGGGAATTCAAGCAAATCTATCAGATTCATTCCACGTAATAACACTATCGAAGGACCGATCCAACGGACACATTACTTGACGATCAAAGGAAAAGAATAAGTAGGTGAGAGAGAGAGAGAGAGAGAGAGAGAGAGAGAGAGAGAGAGAGAGAGAGAGAGTACTTGAGGACGACGAACGGGTTGCCGGAGCGGCAGCGATTCCGACTAAGGAATAGAGGACGGCGGAGGAGTATTCTAGTAAAATGTGCGGAGGTGGAAGCGAGAAGAAAACCTAAGTTCGATTGCGATTGCGAAGATTAACGGGAGACGCCCCTCCACGGCCTGAGTTCACCACCAACTTCAAGTCGGTGTGAAAAAAGCAAAATGGGTCTTCCTATCTGATCCTAATCCGATACCATATTAATTGGGCCGGGTCCCTACATTTTGGGTTGTCGATTGTTCGGATCCAGAAAGATATAGCACGGTAAATCTGGGATTGGCAATCGGTAAACTTCTACATCAAACTCAACCATCTCATCAAAGATTATATGTCACGTTATATGTCGTTGAGATTAAAAATCATAAAGTTTTCTTGGAGTATTAGATTGTTTTTACAATACTTTTCATTTTTTATCAGATTTGTCTTCGGACATTAAGAACCCCTATCTGTATCCGACCTAATACTTATTCTCAAAACCCCAAACATATATATAAATAAGAAAGTTGGGTGTAAACTTCTACCAAATCAAATTCAACCATTTCGTCAAAGGTCATAAGTAGTTCATATTAAAAATCATAGTTTTCTTCGAGTATTAGATTGTTTTTATAATACTTTATATTTCTTGTTTTTCAATCTTGATCATTTATGACCTTAATTAGGATGGTTGAAATTGCTTGGATAAGGTTTTTATATGAGTAGTTTGTATACTTGAGCTTTTCAATACATACAATAGTTTATGCACATATTGTCCATGCCTAAATTCGCTTGAACTTTTTCATTGTTCAATTATTTTAATTTAAAAATGTTTAATACACATATGCATTAAATATAAAACACAAAATATAATGATATTTTTCACTGGCTATATTAAAATCTTCATTATTGATCATGCGAATAAAACTGTAAAAATGTTTAAGTAGATTTGAGCAATGATGGGTGTGCGTAGTTATCTCGTTTTCACACACAAACATACACACACATATATATATACATGTATATGACCAATTTTACCATGTATCCATATGGAAAAAGAGAAGCCAAACCCATACCCATTAAGGTTCGGTTCCAGGGTGGGTGTCCCTGACCCACACGATTGCAATCCCTAATTAAATCCACCAACGAGGTTTAGCACAAACGACTTGCTTTTCTTTTTTCCGTAAAAAGTATGTTTCTTCTTTCTCTTTATACAGAATATATATATATATATATATATATATATATATATATGTGTGTGTGTGTGTGTGTGTGTTGTGTGTGTGTGTTTTAATGTATTTATGTGTCTATGTGCCTCTGCTCATAGCCCTGTTCCTATATGGAGAACATATTAACTATTATCCATACTCTGTGGAGGGTTCTTCTGTTTTTTGACATTAATTTGAGTGGGCACAGTTTTTGATGATCATGCTTAAAAGGTCCACATGATGTTTTCGTGGACAGAGCTAAGGAACGAGACATGAACTCGAGTATCTATCTAATAACAGGTTTGTTTGTTTGGTTTGAGGGTTCTTCATGAAATACAGAAATATCAACTGCATCCTATATCAAGTACATCATTTTTATATGAGTATTACCATTCCTCGAATTTTTCATTCCTTAATTATCCTCTACAACGAACCTAGTAATAAACCAACATTCCTTCACAGCGTGGAGATTGGCTTGTGTTCTCACATCCAGCATCTCATGCACGTCATCTCTGTTGAGATACGTTTGCTTTTTCTCGGATTGAGCCTTTTCAGAGACCTCGCTTGAGCTTCGAAATTGGCCGCCTTACATCAATTCAGAAATAACAGGATGGATTTAGTACAAAAACGATTACATGTTTTTTGGTATTTATCGGGTTACATAATCTGTTTAGGCGGGGAATCAATGCTGCTATGGTCAGGACACAGTCTTTCATCGTCTCTAACTGTTACTGCCCACAAATTCTTTTGTTCTTACAATAGCTGCCTTTACATCCAATCTTTTATCTCTCAATTATTTTTACATTGCCCACTTGCCATGCAGGATAATGCAACACTGAGAAAGGCTCTCACCCGCTTCATCCTCTTCCATTCAATCTACTGTTAACGGCGCTATAGCGGTTCTTGAGGGTCGCCCACTGTAACGTTTTTAGCACCGATAAAACGCTATAGCACACTATTGATAACATAGAATGACAAAAGAAAAAGAACACAATCAACTGGAAAAGAAGATGCTCTGTGTTGAAATTTGAATGCTTGCAGAAGTCAAAGTCAAAACGTGGACATGGATGAACAAGTAGCCGTCAGGTATTGCATCTCCTGGAATGGCTTCATCAGGAGGGTTCACATAGAGAGAAAAGAGAGAACTAGAAAATAATTTCCTCAGCCACTCTTCCTTGGCCGCTCCCCGGATTTATGCTTTTTCATCCCCCAGTTGTCCGTACCATCCAAGTGAAAACGGCTCATCCACCATCTCACTTTAAACAGTTGCTAAAAACTGTTTTTATCACCTATTCCTAATTAATAGCCTTAATTAGAGAAAACAGATTCATATGATTAAGGGATTCTATCTTAACCGTAAGTAAGACCACATAGACAATAACTCCATTAAGAGTTTATATCTCCCACTTGATCACTTAGGCTGAATGATGATATACGGATTCCTCCTGCTATTAGTGGTTTTCCGGTTGTATTAAGACCACATACACCAGATTTCACTATATTGTGGATTTACCAACTATATTTCACTTAGATGCATGAGCCTAATCTTGATACACCGGATAACTCTCAACAACACAACAACTAAGCCTTTTTCCTTACTAGATGGGGTTGGCTAGATGGATTCTTTGTTTCCACAAAGCCCTATCATGTTCCATACTAACAGTTAACTCAATATAAACTAGGTCATTCTTTATTGTTTTTTTCAACACTTTTGTGGTTGTCCTCTTCCCCTTTTCACATTTTCACAATCTAGTTTTTCATATCTTCTTACGAGAGCGTTCTTTGGTCGTCTTTCTACATGTTCAAACTATCTTAAACGATTTTTCCTTGTTTTATCTTCTATTGGTGCTACTCTTGAATTTGTTTATAATAACCTCATTATGTATATTTTCCTTGTATGACCACTCATCCATCTCAATATCTTCATTTATATTACATAATCTTTTTTATATGTTGATGTTGGGATTAACTGCCCAACACTTATAACCATAAAACATAGTAGGTCTAATTGCTCCTCTATAATATTTACCTTTCAACTTTAATGGTATCTTCTTATCACATAGAATACCTTATCACATATAATATCTGATGCCCTTCTCCATTTTAACCAACCGGCATTAATTCTATGCATAACATCATCATCAATTTTTTTATCACTATGAAAAATTGACCATAGGTATTTAAAACTTTCTTTATAAGTGATGCAATATATGTCAATCTTAATTTTTATGTCCTCTAAAGTATTCAAATAATCAAACTTACATTCCATATATTTTGTCTTTATTCTACTAAGTCGAAAGCCTTTACTTTCTAACATTTCTCTCCATAGTTCCAATTTCCTATTAATTTTTTCCTTAGACATCCCGTAACACAATGTCATCTGCAAATAACACACCAAAGTATCTCATCTTGAATATGTTTTGTTATCTCATCGATGACTAATATAAATAAATATAAACTTAAAGTTAATCCCTGATGTAATCCAATATTAACTTGAAAGGAGTCTTTCATTCCTTTATAAGTACTCATACATGTTTTTGCACCATCATATATGTCTCTTATAAGATTTATATTTTTACACCAACTCTCACTTATAATGAATTTTTTCAATTGCATCACCATGAGTTATTCTAGTGATCTCTATAGCACTCTTACCCATTATACGGTTTTGCTTTATCCTACATAACTTAAGAGCTTCAAGCATGTGAGAAATACATGTAGCATGTACCATGTCTTGAGAACAATTCTCAGATATACCATCTCCACCCCTACTCCCTATAGGGGATATGCGGAGTTAAAATAATGATACGCAACCATTATATGCTTATCCCTGTGTTGATCAATTCAAGTTTCATAAGTCATGATACAAGCAAAGCAATCCTCTTAGCCTTCTTTATATAAACAAGAAACACCATCTCTTCCAATGGAGAGAGATATTCTTTTTTTTTCCAACGGATGTGCCTTCTTAGCTATTTTATTAAGAAAATTTAATCAACCATGAAATCTTCACTTGCTTAAGATTATAACCCTTAGACAAACACGTATTTCTTAAAGAAAGGTCACACCCTACATATAGTGCACTGTCATGTCTCTTTATGAAATGGAACGATCGTAGGATCTGAATCCAATTACCAAGATCCAATGCCAATTGGTTGTTCCATATCAACTATATGGCACTCATATCGATACACAAGGATTATAATCATATGCCATATGATCATATGACTAACGAATGCATCTTTCATTTCTCGTGAATCATCCAAAACTGAGAAACCCCAGTTCAAAGATGCATATATCATATTCTAAGGAAAAGATAACTAAAGAAAGAATGGGAACTCATATCCCAAATATTATCCGTATGAAATACCCCGTAGAAAAATTGCAAATAACATTCAAAGAAAAATAACCAAAAAGGTTGCAGGCTTTTGCCTTGCCATGATGATGCAAAAAGGACTTCGACACTAATGAGCAAAGTCAACAGTAATATCTTGATATCGATAATACCATGAAGGTATTCACGTGAGTTCCACCTAAACTTTCGTTCATCTCTTTAATTCGCTGGTCCGACAATTTGGACTCGTCAGTTGCTAGCTTCTACTAACAAACAGAACTTGTAGAGATGAGAGTTTCCGTATTTTTACAGTGCACTAGCTGGAATTGACACACACGACACTCAAGAAAGCTGAAAGAAACAACATAGAAAAATTTGCACAGTATGCTATAATTACTGGTTGTACTTATCTGACATCAATTCTACCAATATAAGCATTACATGGGTCAATCTACACTCCAAACAGATAAAGTGACTCGATAATAGTTCAGCGATGAAATTCTTATAGGCATGATACAACCATAATGCGGAGTGGGTACCATGAAGATGGTATTCAAGAGTTTTGTTTGGGACAAATTCATATACCAGCAATTCCTGATTCTCTGCTATACAGTAGCCGACAAGACATACCAGATGGTGGTGACGGACGCGGCTAATAATTTCAACCTCTGCTCTAGGTTGTCGCGCAACGTGTCCGACCAGCGTTGAGCTGCTTCACGGCCACTTCTGCGAGCGACAGAGAGAGAGAGACGTGGGGAGGTGGTTCTCACGACTGACAGAGAGGGAGAGAGACGGGGAAGGATCCCTCTTCTGTTCTTCCGTCCGAGAGACAGAGGAGACCGGGGGGGGGGGGGGGGGGGGGTTGTCGCGAGCGACAGACAGACGGGGGTTAGAGAGACAGGGATGGATGGAGGGGGTTAGGGTTGGCAGAAAACAACGGTTATATAAGCGACCCAGGCCCGTTGGATGCCGATGTCATCTTTGATCAGATCTAGTCGAGGGTTCATGTGCACACCCCATTCATCCTCAAATTCATTTCGTTATTTCGAATTTCGAGCAGTTCGATCCTTGAGATAACGATAAGTGATAAAGTCAAAAGCATAGGCAAATTTATAATAATAATTTTACTTTTTAAATTAAAATTTCCACAATTTACTGAATCGAACCTAATGATGGAAATGTTCAAGTACCTTTAAGCATCAACATGTACACACATTTACAACCTTTTTTTACATAATATATATAGAGAGAGAAAGGGAAAAAGAAAAAGAGTTTACCGTTGAGAACTCACAAAAATCAATCATAGAAAAAAAGGAAAATTTATATTTAAGAAAACATTTTCAACAATCGATTAGTATATGCTTTTCTGACAATTGTAGAAATGCCCTTTATTAGGACGCTCAAGTACAAAATGCTCTTAACCTCTTTTATAGAGCCCTTTCCAAATTCACGAGAACCATCGGATAGTTTGCTCAATGGAAGTTAGAACCAATTTGAAGAGACTCACTAAAGAAGTCCGCCAACTCATATTGGATCAACAAACGGATAAAGTTTCCCTTGTGATAGAGGTGGACTAATTCAAATTGTGGTGTTATATCACAATACAATGCTTCCTTAAGACGTGTTCCTCAGCAAGGGCAAAAATTGTGGGCTCCGAAATTTGCTCAAAAATAAAAGAAGAAAGAAAAAGTGCCAATCCAATAATTTAGGAAGGAGGGTTAAGTGCCAATCCTGTAATTTATGAAGAATATGGGGCTGAGGCTCCTCACTAGTACTTAGTCATCTGAAAAAACTGGATGCCTTTCTAATTCTTACTCTTGTGAGCTTTGAGCTTCTAATCTTATGATTCTACATCATACAATTTCTATTTAGATGATATTGTAGAGAATATATTACATAGCTCGCCATCATAGGGGGTCACTTTTCTCTGTCATCTTCCTAAAGTTCGAATTTTCGGATTTTGAAGCCATCACAACTCATTTTTCTTGAACTTCTCCTATGCGAACGAGTTTATTTCACACTTTAAGTTCGTACAGAGACACATGCAGACGCGCGCGCGCACACACACACACACACACACATATATATATATATATATATATCTAGAGAAGAGAGAGAGAGAGAGAGAGAGAGAGAGAGAGAGAGAGAGAGAGAGAGAGAGAGAGAGAGAGAGAGAGAGTTAAATGCTCAAACTCATCTTTGCTTGAATATATTTTATCATTTCAACCATTTGATATTTAATCCAGTGATGGAATTAACGCTAACACTCTGACGGGCCCTCTCTTTTTCAAGATCGAACTCTTAGCAGTTACTTGCCGTCTCAGGGTTTGTCATTGTCAGCGAGCTAGCTAAGAAACCACTTGAAAGCATCTTATAGAGACAACCAGCATACAAACTTACAAGACGTATTCCAACAAACCCCAACTTTTCAAACCAAGTTGTGATGTTTTGAACAACTTCTAGTATACATTTGGATTAAGAATCTAGAGGATAATAAGGAAAAGAAATACTACACAGTTGCACAAGCAATCCAGCACAGACTAGAAGATCTGATCTTGAGCACAAATCCACTAATCAGCAAATCTATCATAGAGGTGCTTGAGCTGAGCAGTTTCTGGTTCCACCTATTGAAGGAACTGAAGTTTTATGTGAACATTCCCTCTTAGAGCAAGTCAATAACGTTTTAAGAACTCTACAACATAACCAATGCTTCTTGTTAGCTGCACAAGCAGAAATAAATAGGTCAGATACGTAAAGAAGCTGATGCACGAGTTACGCCATCTCATCTCTTAATGTGAGCCTCTTCTAGAAACTGTTCTGTCAGAGCCGAAAGCCTAACAATAGCTTTTATTGTTTTTTCAAATTTCTTTTGCCCCTTAACCAAATGTCATGCCTTTCTAAACTCCGTTTCTCTGCCCCAAGGAAGTATCAGCGTTGATATCGTCTCTTGGCACTTCATTTCTATGCTCCAAGGCACGGTCAGGGTTAATCTCAAAGCTCAAACAAGTCTTGATCTCTTTCAGCAGCTGTTGACTAAGATTTGCAAGGGCCTGGAGTGCACTAACTGCTGCCTCAACTTCCAATGGATAGACCTCGACTTGAAGCCTCTCAATTGCTAAGTCACTAACAGTCTTATCCCCGATTCTTTCCTGTGCAAGGACGTGCATTCTCTTGATGTTCTCTGCCTCGTCATAGAATTCTTCCTGCATCTTTTCAAGTTCACTTTCGTTCGACTCCCATTTTGCAACTACTGCTTTTAGCTCTTCCTCTTTCAAAGAAAGATTCCTCTTTACAGCAAACATCTCTGCTTCTTTCCATCTGAGGGTTTCTTTTGTCGTTTCAACCTCAGTTCCTAGCTGTTTTTTCCTATTGACAACTTCTATTGATTGGCCAGTTGCTGGTAAGACATTCATGTGTTTTCTGGTTAACTGCCTTCCCCCTACTTCAAAGGCCAAGGTATCAGCACTTTGATTCTTTGCAGAAACAACCAGCATGTGTGTGAGGCTTGCTATCCGATGTACAATTGATGCAGCTTCTGAGTATTTTAATTTGGTGCCATCTAGTTCCAGTTGTATCAACTGGATATCCTGTTCTTTGTCCTGAAGCTTTGCAGTCACCAAGAGAAGAGCATCTTCTTTTCCCTTCATCATATTTTTCATCTCAGATACTTCTTTCTTCGTGTCCTCCAATTTCTTCTCTGTGGTTCGGATGATGGTATCCTTCTCTTCCAAGATTAGTTGAATAGATTTCTGTTCTGATTTAAAATGCTGGATCTCAAGTTTAGAATTTATGAGCTCAGACTCTTTTGCCTAGAGAAGGTTTTGAGCCTTTCTGAACGCCGAGTTTTTCTTCTCTAGCTCCTTAAGAGAAGGTACTTCCATGGATGAATGTACTAGTGCAGACTTCTTGGCATCCAACTCAAGTTGGAGTTTTTGTACCAATTCGTTTCCGGCATTAAAAGCTATTTCTCAAGTTCAGCATTACGAGATTGTGCTTCTTCCAGTTTATCCCTTTGACTTTCGATTTCTATCTGGGCATTTTTCAGCCTTACCTTGGGCGACATGAGGATGAGTTTCTGATCCTCCACATCAGCTAGATGCTTTTGAAGTTGATGCTCTTGATCGTTTAGTTTTTTGCGAGACAGAGCTAGAGACTTATGAGAATCCACGAGATCAACTTTAACATTGGCAAGAATTTTTCTCACTCTATCCAGCTCTATGATGGTTTCCCTAGTTCTGACCTTCTGCTTGGCAGCTTCCTCAGTTAGTTTCTTAAGTTCCTCCTGCATGGATAGACACTCAAGGGCACGCTGTTCTAATTTGGCCTCTGCAATTTTAAGGTTCTCTTCTTCATTCTGTCTTTGCTGGAAGGGCTCAAGTAAATTTGGTTCTTTCTCTCTCTGATGACACTGTGGAGCTCCTGAAGCTCAGCCTCTTGTTTCTGTATGACATCATTTGCATGAATCAGGATCTGATCTCGAGACTGCAATTCAAGCCTGACATTTGCCACCTCCCTGTCCTTGAAGACCAGTTCATTTTTCAGTTTATCTAGTTCTGCCTCTTTCTGTGAAAGAGCATTTTTGGTGCTGAGAAGCTCCTTGTCGCCATCTCTGATGAGAAGCTTCAATTCTTCAATCCGCCTAGCTTGGGAGGCGAGCTCAATGTGGGCCTTCTTAAGTTCTTCCTCTAATTCTATTCGTCTAGCTTGTGCAGCAGCCATTTCTTCCTCACAGAGTTCCAGTTCACATCTGGCATGATTTAATTCAGAACGGTCCAACAAGACCAATCTTTAAGCATGTTGAAGATCCTGTTCCTTCTTCACCAGATCTACCAATGCTGCTCGAAGATCAGCTTCAAGCCTTCAAGAAGTTCAAGGCTAATATCTACCTCGCTGCCCGTCTGGATACTCATTTGTTCTCCAAGTTTCTGGACTGCACAAACAGTTTTTCCAGAATAACCCTTGCAGTTGTGTGGATCCATCCTCGTTGCTGCCAATATTAATCCTAGGTTTTTCCAAGATCGATCTGACCAAAGTTGTGGAATGCCTCAATTTCAGGAATACTGGAAAAGTAAATGTTCTCTGCCTCCATTTCAGGCTCAAGGGTTGTTGCAGAAGGTTTTCCTCAAGTTAGCACAAGGACTTGTGATTATATCAGAATGTCATGTTTCGTTCACTTTATGAGTGGTCGAATCTGTTAAGCAGTAAACAGAATCCAAAAACCAACATAAGGGTTGACCACATCAAGGTTGCTGCTCAGCATGCCAACCTTGCTAATCAATTTATTTATGATTGCTCTGAGACTCGTACTTCCTGAGGCTCTAGATGCTTGGGTTTTTTATTTGCAGACAAGCATACCCACACGGGCTTGCACGGTACACACAGAGAGCAAACATATAAATATAAGAAAGAAGTTAATGTGATTGGATTCTTCCACCTTTTCCATCTGCAACACTTTTCCTGCAAAGATTAGAGGCTGAATTTTTAACTGTCATGACTAAAGATGCACGATATAATTAGCTATAAAAGGATCCAGTGCGGGGCCAAGGATTCACAAACCATCAACACTAAAACAAGCACATCCAATTTCGAATTCTAAAGTTTGTAGTTAGAGTACCGCAAGTGTGTCATTCTCTGCCAGAAGGCTTGGTATGGAACTCAATGCAGTCAGGGCTGAACAAGAAGTTTCCAATCTTTTCAAAATTTAATTAAAATAATCCAGCAAGAATAAAAATAGTGACTTTCTCGACATGGGAAATGACGTGGATTACATGCATAATCTGATAAGGTGGATCAATGTCATAAATACCAGAGAGGATCCGACGCACAAGGTTCCCATACAGTACCATAGCATATAGCTTAATTTTTCTTCTTTATTCTTAAACTGAAATGCACCGTAAAAGACCCTAAAACTAAATTCAGAAAATACATGCATCACAAACGAACCATAAGACACCTTCAGGTTGAACCCAACATTATTAAGAAACAAGAAACATAACTACTTAACTGATTAAGTTTCCCAAAAACTAGAAGAAAAAAAGACAAACAACATCATTGATAAAGAAATAATATGTTCTGCTTCATCCACTGCATCATGAGTTGAAATCAATCCTTTCTCTTTGGTGTCCTGCACATGCTGAGGCATTATAGTCCTAGAGGACCCCAATGCTCTGTCCATGAGGCTTTATGCGGCTCTTAAAGGATAAAAGAAAATGTTAACCTTCTTTATTTTTCATTACCTTCCCTTCTTGCTCCCATATCTTATATCGCCTTAATCATGTTAATTTTTTCATGGTGACACGGTGGTATATGGTCACACTCTTGCTTGGTCCCAGTGAGATGATGTCTAATATGACCCACTCCACTATGGATAACATAACCACAAAAGGCGCATGCCACAACCAACTTATTTCCCTGCAGAACATAGGTGAAATGAAACAGTTATGGATTTGCTTGTCACTAAGAATGCACTGGGTCATTGATGAGAAAATGGTTTGGGGCTTGTGGGAGATTGCAATAAGGGTTTTAGAGAGGGTTTGAGAGAGAAACTGGTCTTGAAAATGAGCCCTATTTTGTGTGTTGGGGTTTCCCCATCCCCCCTGCTGCAACAATAAATAATGATTAAGAGGAAGATTGTATTGATTAGTACAATATGCCATTCGTCATACGAAATGGTGAGATACGGTGTATTGTGTGGTAGACACTGATACAATCCAGTAGGTCATATATTATAATCTAAATATCCACTTAGGTACCAATATATGAGAAAGTTGTATTGTATTGTATTGTATGATATGATGCGACTTTTACAACACTAAGCTCGAAATCTTTTATATGCATCATTAATGCAGTTACTGGTGAGTAGATTTTCATAATATGATGCAGATATCTGCTCTAGATGAGGAGATAGGTCTCAAGATCATGCATCTTTTGACACTAACAATATCCTCCATCCTCTTCATCTCATAATAGCATCTAAGTCACATTAACAACTCGAGCCACATGCATATCATACAAGCAGTGTATCATCATCACATTATACCATAGTAGTATTCTATCGATACAATCAAAGTACTTGTGCCATATTAAATAAAATATTGGTGCATATCACATCCTACGATCTGATACTTGTCATCATATAAAACAATATTTTTCTTAGCTTTCCACCAGAAGCCACAAATCGGCCATGAGGTCTCACTTGTAATCCCTCTTTTCACCCAAACCCATCTCAAACCTGAAGAGCAAGCAAGTTAGCATGCCTAGATTTCCACCAAGTTTGAATACACCACCTTACTAGTCCATTATTAAGAATAAAACCTGAACGCTCCCTTCTTCAATCACCAAGGACATATTCCCTATATCTTTCCAACCAAAGATATAATGGTCGCATACGAAGATATAACCATAAGTCATGTATTTTATGATATATATATTCACTATATTGGAATTTTGTAAACTATCTTGGATCTTAATTTTCTTGATTGTTTTCCAAACAACTGCATGAGGAGGGTAAAGGCAATGTGACCCAATACGACATGATTAGCTTCGTGAATATTGATACTTTAGATGAACGGTTAAAGAAAAGCCGTCCATTCTTGTAGAAGTTCCGAGTTAAAAGGAGCTAGAGGCATAAGAAAAGGTTCATGATCAAGAATACGAAATGATTTTGATGGGAGAGAAGCTGAAGATGATATGAAGATGTTCTTGCTGTTGAAGATTACTACAGATCTGATCCAAGATGCATGCACCACGGTCAGCAATGTTATGACACTATCTCTTGACAACAAATGTGGCAAACTAACACTTTTATACTTTCAACGGCAATCACAGCTGAATAAAAGTCCAAAAAGCAGAGAGCAATGCTTATATTATATATAGCTGTTGAAACTGACCATCATATCCAAAATGCCATTATAAGACTCCACAAGCAGAATACAATATCCAAGCACTCGAACAAACTAGACCCACTTAGTGTGGGAAAAGGCTTGGTTTTGGTTCCGTTCAGTACCAGCACAAACTACAAACCTGAAACTAAAGATACCTAACTGAACTGTTCAACACCAACTTTACTTCCGTTGGATTACAAGGAAAAAGACCAAAGGGCATGATAAATTCTGAATAAAAAAAAGAAAACAATATCAGGTAGATTACCATGAGCCAATGTTTAGCACCACGGGACTAGTTTCCCATCCGTTATTCCTTTTTCCTCAGGAGAAAATAATTAAAAAAAGTTCAAAAAGACTAGAACAAAACATAAAAATCCTTCATAATGCCAAATTCAAGGTACTTATCCAACTGCAAAAACTTGAAAGAAAGTTCTCCCATCTCTCTCGTCGGGAAGTTGACGTAGTTTTTTATTTTTTTGTTTTTCTGTATGTTTCTTGATTTTCTTTTTCTTCTTCTTTTCTTCTTCTTCTTTTCTTCTTCTTCTTGTCTTTTCATTTTTCTTGTTTTTGATTCTTTTTTCCCTTCTTTCTTCTTTATTTTTCTTTACCAAGATTCATAAGAATATGCATTGTTCAGTTGCGAAGAAGACAACAATGCTGAATGAAACATCTTTCTCTGGAGCAAAAAGATCCGACCACATAAATTCTTAGTGGAATTAGGTGAGAGAAATGCTAGAATTGAGTGTGAGAGGAGAGAGTATTTATACGAGGGGTAATTTTGATATTTTTTAGAAAAAGAGTGTATTGATAGTAAAAGGATTGTGCACATGGTAATGCCTATTGTTTATACTAGAATTATACACTAATGGAAGCCTCAAAATGTTAAGAAGATGAAAATCCTTTTATTTTGACATTTTAAGTAACGATCACATATCTTCTATACAATGAAAAAATTAACAACCTTGGTCCTAGAGACAAATGGAGACTCTATGGAAGGAGATGCTAGATCTTGGGAGCCATGACTCGTAGGAGTTGTTTGGTTACGAGGTTTAGGACTATGAAACTTTTCTAATCAAACACAAGTCTTAACGCACAATATAAAAAACAAACTCTTAAGATCTTACTTTTTGCTTGGTTAAGAGGTCCACTAGCAACACACCCCAAGGAATGGGCCATTGGGGTTCCCGTTTCCTAGTCCTAGTATCGCAATCAAACGTCCCCTAAAAGCCCCTATGCCTCTATTCCTTGCAATAAACTCTCTCTCTCTCTCTCTCTCTCTCTCTCTCTCTCTCTCTCTCTCTCTCTCAAAAGAGAGATAACTACTAGTTATTGCCAGTGGCATTGACAGTCAATCACCTAATTTCAATGTTGTTGGCATCTTCACCCTTTTTCCGTCTATGAGGAGTGTCAGCCACCTAGATTTCGTTAATGGTGGCAGCCAATCGATGAGCTTCTCCAATGAAAGGTAGGAGGAATATGACAAAGGAAAAGGATTTTAGATGGCAAAGAATCTCATTGGGGGTTAGACATGTCAGTTTTGGATAAACCAGGACCATAAAATCCAAACCGGCGGTTCATGTTCCACCATGACCTGGAATCAAAAGCAAACCAGCCACTTCGGGCCTGCTTTTGCTGGTTCTAAGTTTATTTTAAAAAAATAAGATGAGATTTTAAAACCACAAAAAAAAAGAACTTGAAACCAATGGTTACAAACCACTAGTTTCTGTTTCATTTTCACTTCGGCTCTCCTATAGGTAGAACCAGAACCAAACTGGAGTCGTCAAGTTCCAGTTTCAGATTTTTTTTCTGTTTCCAGCTGGTTCCATGAACCAATAATGAAACTGAGGTGGTTGGCACCCTTATGCTGGTGAGGGGTGAGTTGGGATGTTCATGAGGGAGGAGGAGGCTGGGGATCAAAGTCCCTGCCCTTATTTTCATTTTAGAACCGTCTCTATTCCCATCTCCATTCTCATGACGGGAACTAAAAACAACTCTATTTCCATTTTCATGTTCCCGTGAGGATCTGTTGGAGAAAAGAGAGATGATCAAACACATATTAGAACTCACTTTTACATATGAAATGAAACATAATTTATGTAAAATATATCTAAATTTGAACATATTATTACAACAAAATGTAGAGAATGATGATGAGTTCACGAATTAAAAAAGCGGTGCACTTTTTTTTATTCTCTTATAATCTATTTTATTTTTAGATAAACCTAACTTAATCCATCAGAGAAATGGTCAGGGTCTGGTTCATGGGGTGCCTCAGAAATTTTCTTGCTCTCCCATCCTTGTGTCCACTCCCCAAATCCATCGTGTTCGAGATGGGTCCCCGTCGGGTGAGGAGATGGATTCCAAACCACCAGCCTCTCTCTCTCACACACGCATATACACCAAAGGCCCCTTTACTTAAGCCTAACCCACACATCCTCCAACCTCATCCTTACCCATTTGCAGAGAACTATCCGTAAGTGATCGATTATCCCACCATGAACCTTTTCTCGAGTTTCTTTACATCGGCAAAATTTCCACTTGTACTTCCAAGGGACTTCATGTTTCAGCTCTGGTCTTGAAGCTTCTTCACAATCTTTAGGAGCCCCATCTTGTTGCACAGAAATGAAAACGGACACAGAAAAGGGATATGAGAAACGACACACCTCTGAAATGGGCAAATGACATGTATGTACGAAAATATGAAAAAATAAGGCAAAAAGAACATGGTGCAATTTATAGGAAGACGAACACTCAGACACTACTACTAACCCAAACCATCTATTTGCAATTAAGTTGGCTATCCTATAGGAAGACAAACACATACACACACGCACAAAAATTATTACCACCATCAAAGCATTTTTACAACTGCTCAAAGTTTCAAGACAAGAGAAGGTTGTATCCTCCAGTACCTCAAAATGATTGAAAGAAACTAAAACAAAATAGCTGCTCCAGAACCAGATATTATACAATGACAGCGTATTTGGCAGAATCCAGTCCGCTCATGTGGGGTTCTAGAACAACTACAAGCTTGAACCGAGTTCATAGGTCCTGCTTCGGCTTGGTTCACCAATAGTCTCTGATCGCTGCATGCTTGGTCATGAACTTTGAAAGCACCCCTTAATCGAATTGACGGTAAATGTGAATGAAATACAATATTACTAGGGATAATTTACTGTTTCTGGTTTCCCTCTGCCTAATCCTGAATTATTTCCCGAGACATCATTGTGATCTTTTCCATTACTAAACCTCTTTGATTTGTGGTGAGCTGCCTTAACTAACAGAAGTGCATATAGATGATTGACCATATAGCCCATTCACGCTGCTGAACTGCTGCCTGTTCCTTCTCCGCTTTGTCACTACTGTAAAGCCCTCACCTTCATTTTTTTTCTCGTTCACTTGGGTACTTTCTGACTCTCCAAGTTCCGAAGGTTCCCTTTTTTCTTCATCTCCATAAAGGATCTTGATTATTGCAGAGTCATTCTCAATGGGATCAGGAGACTGATTCGAACTTAAAGTCTTTTTAACCAAATGTGTTTTATCTGTCTTCACTGTCTTGTCAGATTCTAAACTATTCTGGAATGATTTGAAAATGAAGTTGAGCAGAATCTGTCTTGCTAGTTCCGAATTTTCCAACTTTTCACTCTCTTTTTTAGCTACATCTTTTGTAGATTCAATTTCAGATTTAGCTGCTAAATCTGTAAACTTCTGCTCCTTGCTATCAACTGCCAATTCTGATTGGGTATTCGATTGGAACTCTGCATCCATATGCTTTGGATACCCTGCTTGAACTGCCTGCCAATCTTTCCCAGGCACAAATTCAGATGCATTAGGATTCATTGTCCTTGGAGAGCTGAAGCTGCTTCTTTCTACAATGAGGTTCCGTGTGTTAAGATACCTGTGTTTCAGACGAAAACAGTTTCCAGTTTTATAATATGCAGATAAGCGTGGACCACAGGGGACTCTAGCTGCAATAGATGGCTGAGGCGGAACACTTAACGGTTGTGGTAAGACTCCCCCTTGCTCAGCAGAAGTCGTTGAAAAGAACGGTGGAATCATGGAAGGCATACTGCCTGGATTGAATGGCTCAGCAGATGCTGAAAGCTTACTGTTGCTTGTTTCTGCTGGTTTTTTGTTTTCTGTTGGAGATGCTTCCTCCTCGGTCAAAGAAACTGCATTTTTCACATCATCATATGACTCCATATTATCTGCTTCAACTACCTTTTCATATGAATCTTCAGCTATTTCTTCGCATTTGTCTAGAACTTCATCTTCATGCATCTTCACTTCTAAACCGATCATCTGTTCCAGTTCTGTGGTTGCTGTTTTCATGTCACTCCCATTCTGCATATTGGCAACTTTCCTAGAAAGTTCTGGTTTTTCAATGGGCTTCCAGACTGTACCAGGAGCTGCAAGGGCTACTTCCTTGTAAGAAAGAGACCTGGAAGTCATTGCTCCCAGTCCCAGCGTAGGAGGTGGTAAAGATCTGCTAACCGTTCTTATATCTGGGTGTTGCTGAGATTGAGTAGTCGTCTCAGGCCTCCTCACAGGAATTTCAGTTGGACTATCTTTATCACTAAAACCAGAAGGCTTGACCAACTTTATCACAGTGTTCACATCAGGTGGTGGTGTCCTTGGGGACACAAATGATTTTTGCCTGGGAGATAGATTTATCTTTTTGTACATAGGGCTTTGGAAATCAGAGGACCCAGAATTGTTTGTATTGAGCTTTGTTAAGGCTGGTCTTTGGCTAAACTTTCTTCCAGCAGCATTTCCAACGCGACACTTTGACCCAGCTTCTTGCCATCCTTCATCAGAAGATTCTATTGGGTCCACACCATCATGTTCTAGTCGGCTTGATTCATCCATACAAAGACTAACCTTTTGGTGTGAGAAGTGTTCTGCATATGTTTCTACACAATTTTCTCCTTTGATTTCCACATGATCCTTCTCTGCTGCATTTTCTACTGTTGGGTCATTTGACGTAGGAATGTTTTCAAGTGGAATGTCATCCCTAATAGTGACAGAATTGGCTTGATCAATTCTATCCTTCAACTGCATCATCTGAGATTAGACAAAAGAAGATAAGGAAAATAATTGTACCAATTACGAGAAGGCTTTCAGAGTTCAGACATTAAATTTCAATTCAAGAGCAGCTTCTATTCAAAGTTTTACTATGAGAAACAATCTAGCTACCAGAAAGTTTTGATTCAGACTTTCTCCTTTTGAGGTGGGAAATGATTTACCAAGTCAAAAGAAGATAGAGATGCATTGATTTTTGTCTGGTATTGACAAGTACAACAGAATGAAAACCCACTGTTGATATTGTGTTCTGAGCAAAAACATTGTCAGTTTCACGCTACCTACAAGCAATTCCATGTAGAAAGCGATTTACTTGCATTTTATGCAGTCATACTTTCAGATTAGGTAGATGAATCCCATTGTAGGAACTTCCTCTAAAAGAGAAACATTCTTACACAACTTCAATATGATAATAGCCAAACGATCCTTTACTCAAACACTGAAAACTAGATGCAGATATATGCCCATCACACACAATTACTTGGGTGGGTGGGGGTGGGGGAAAGAGAGAGAGAGAGAGAGAGAGCCCAATCCACCTTCACACGCCGCTGTTTCTTTTGAATATCTCTTACTTTTACCTCTACATCAGGATTTATGTAGTCAAGGAGATCCGACACACTGATTTGAAAAGGAAAGTATTAGTAAAATGCATGTATGGAAAACCAATGGATTTGAGATATAAAGTAGTACCTCAGGTGACCTTTGCTTGCAATGGTTGTGTCAGGCTTTGGTGTGCCACTACGTGCAGCCTCTTGCTGCTCCGCATTCTTGGACTCAAAATATTCTAACCAGGCAGCGGCATCCTTTCATCAAATCAAGCAAGTTTGTCAGAAAAGTTCCAGTATGCCAAACAGCTAGCTCTAGGAATAATATTTTGAGTCACAGAAGGTAAATATTATAGCACTAAACTACCTGAGTGCGAAGATCTTCAGTTCCTAGTTTAGCTTTAAGTATCTGTAGAGTTGTACGCTCATGTTGGACACTAAGTGCATATGCTTCCATTAATGAAAGAGCAATGGCTATGGCATGATAGCTTGCAGCAGTCTGAAAAAAAATGTGATCAAGTTATAAGAGAAAACTGGAGATCGTTATGCAGCTAGATTCAACACGACAATAACTATTAGGTACTATTACTCATGCTTTTAAATGTGATATGCAGTCATGCTAATGAATGCCAAAAGCTTTGTGTCGTGACAAATTTATTCTATTGGGGAAGTTTAAAAGTAGGTTTCTTAAGAAGAAAAAAAACTTGGAGCATGAGAAATCTGAATAAAATCACAGGAATGGAAAATATAACCTAGGGAAGGCTAGTAAAATTAAAGAAATAAATCATTGAAAAAAATTGTGGTGCACCATACTCTTTCATTTTGAAGAAGTCCCACCAAATGGGAACAAGTCTAGAAAGGACTATTTGTGACTACAGGAGGAAAACAGTTTATATTTGACAGTGAGGTCAAGAATTACTTCAGTTTTGAACTCACATGATGTGCACATCCATATGGAGTGCAATGATTGTTATGAAAGAAGAACAATTCAAGATCTTTTATATCATTTAAGCAGATTTACTTGTATGTGGTCAGCTCCAAGCAATCTTTGATTGCATTTAAGGGCCTCATGTAGATATCTGAGAGCAATATGAACATTTCCCAGTCCTTCTTCCATCATTGCTACATTTATATATGTTGCAGCAGTGTTAGGATGAGATGTTCCACATGACAGATGCAAAAGGTACAATGCTCGATTGACATACCTATAAAGAATAAAAAAGCAAACAATAAGTTTAAATTTCGGCATTAAACAGAAAGATCATACTGCTATCAAATTATGGTACAAAAATATACTACATAGACCAAGAATGTTTAGCAAATTGGGGATGAAGACGAAAAGAAAGAGAATCAGTACCATCTTAAAGCATGGGATGCTAAAGATTTTATCTTCAATGGCCTTACATTTTAAGATAATCATTTTGTCGTACAAGGTTCATCTATTAATTCTATTCTTAATGCTCCCATGCAGAGAGTGGTTTGCATAATGAAAAGCAGGAGAGGAAGAGAAAGCAAGAAATAGTACATGCATGAGGGGTTGCAAAGGTAAAAATTAAGAATTCAATTTTCTGACTAGAGTACATGGGTCTTCAGTTTTCACTGCCCTTTCTGAAGTCCGAACTGTCCCTGCGTGTGTTTTCACTAACATGTGCTCACATGGATACACTTGACATACATGTATGTCAGTGTCTACTGCCTGGGTCGTGAACAATTAGGTCACGTCCATCAATGATGCACCCACTTTCTTTTAACGCTAAAATTGGTCATATGATAAACTTTCATGTGCCTTCTTACTGTCTCCAAATCCTCTATAGTACATCTATGTCACACGGGTGCGCGTGCGGGATACGGCAAATTTCAAAAATTTTGGGTGCGGCGACACAACTAGGGTATATAATATTATATATTATATATAATATTCAAGCTACATAAATCAATCATAATACAACTAGTATTTGCTAATTTTGGGTGCACATAGGTATCAATTAGCAAGTTCCCTCATAATGATCTGAAACTTAGAATGATTTTACGAGCTGCAAAATATCCAAGTTATGGATTCAAAGAGTTTCGAGATCTTTTGTAGGATATAGCATATACTAGTATTTGTGTTAGGATCCACTAGTGATGTCATACTCTTCTGTTCTATTGATCTGGCAATATTCCTGGTCTTCAAATGTGTTTGGTGATAGAGATTATTCTCTACAAAGGCATACAGTATGGGGTCAAGAATCCAATCAGATTGAGTAATAAGAAACCAATTGTCCGCACCCAAAATCATTCAAGCTAATATTGTATACAGCTACAATAGCAAGTACACAACATTATATTAAAGCAAAACACATAAATGGTAAACAACTACTAATTTCATCATAATACACAAATCAATCTTCATTATCCAGACCCATTTATCTGTGAGTTACAAAAAAAAAAAATTGGCCATGCCGCACCGACACAGTGTCGGTGTCGGTGTCGCACCAGTGTCGAGGTCGATACTCCACCCCTTAGAAGTGTCTATGTGACTTAGTAGTACATATATTCAAAGATATCTTTTTCTCAGTTGAGCTCAATGGAGGATATTAACTAGTTCACTTATGTTGTGATAGTGCAAAACTACCTGAAAGAGTGAAATAAAACCAGCAATAAGTACTCAAACATTAGAGAGGTTATACACGGAAATAACTTCTGTTCAGGAAGCAAAATGTAACAAGAAATATCAGTTTACTTTAAAGCCAATTCAGTATATTGCAGACGGTAGTAGAAAACTGAAAGATCGCCGTAGCTTTTCATTGTATCAGGGTGGTCAAGTCCCAACTCCCTCTCGTTTATATCCAAGGCCTTTTGCTGATATATGGTTGCCTGCAAATGGAGAACATGAATTAAGTATTGACAGTACAAAAGCACATCAAGAAACAATGCAAGTCTTTAACAATTTGGGCCTAAAAATCCAGTATGCCATTCAAAATCACCATCCTTATCTCATAAAAGTTTGAAAATGGAAATCATCTAACACTATCACGAGTAAATGAGCCACTTGAACATTCAGATAGATCATTTCCTTTGAAAAGTAACCACACATTCAAGCAAAGGGAAAATATGTTAAAAAATGATAACTACAGACGTTGCATTGGACAGAAACATGGCGTGAAAAGTCATTGACTTAACTATATGACAAGATTAAAATATCATGATGAGAAAATGTGAGGCCTGCAGCTTCTTATTATATAAATGGTTACCTGATTAAAATCTCCCGTATGATAAAGCACCACGGCCAAAAGGCTATAAGCACAAGCAGTCATGCGATGATAGGGGCCACAGACTGCTAAAAGTTTCGAGAGTGCCTTCACATTCAAATAGAATAGAATTATTCTAAAAAAGGATAAGAAACATAATTGCTGCTTGAAAATTGAATATGTTACACATGCCTTTGTTCCATAGTTCACTGCATCATCGAGTTTTCCTTTATCTAGTGCAGCCTTGGATGATTCTAATAAAGTACGGCCATCCGCTGATGAGCAAGCCATATGCTGAGAAATGTAAAGCAGTCAACAGTTATTTATTGATCGTTTCAAAGTAAGTCTTGTATTGATTACTGCAAACACTTCTGTAACTTACTTTGTAGACAGGAACCAAACTGATGATATCTGACTTTTCGAAAGGTCTTGGTTTGTCCAACTCATAATCTCTAGGAACCATCTCCAACCCAACCTTCACAAAAACAGTCAGGAAAAGTGGCTTTATATCATTCCTCAAACTAAAAATGAACTGAATCATGCCATTGTCATAGAATGTAAGTTACAGAAAGTTGAAATTTATAATAACCTTGTGGCAGAGTCCTCGAAGAATGGCGATTTTTCTTAGTTCTTCTACATCTATATCTCTAAGTTTCCATCCAAAATGTTTCCAAAGGAATGCATCTAACCACTTCCTTTTTAAAGTATCTATATCTTTGGATGGTACTCCTAACAAGATGTTTAAACATCCAGCTATTGCTCCTGCCAGGTCTTCCATATTCTTGACAGCAGCAATAACTGCTTGCAGAATGTGCTTAAAGGCTCGAGTAACCATCTCGTGAATGCAAAGTGATTGAATGTGAGGAAGCTTGTCTGAGAGTTCAACCTGATTCATGTAAATGAAAAATATTTAGGAAAACAAAGCCAGAAATCATGTTAAAGAAACAAGTGCAGTGAGACACCAAAGACAGAACTTAGTTATTTTATCTGTTTCCTATTTTAGTAACACAAGTGTACTTGTGTTCTCACCACCCGTCCAAGGGAGCACATGTGTAATCCTCTTGAATGCATGAAGTCAGTTAATGTGCGCCCATCAACTGGGGAGAGCTCAAGTGATCCAAAATCTGCTACCTGCATAGAGGATTTCACAATTGGTTGCTTATATTTCATTTGTAGTCTCATGAAAAATAGAAAGATAATTCATCTTACCAGCTTTGGTAATGCAACATCCTCATAATACACCTTTGCCATCCCATTCAACTCGGCCAAAGACTAGTTGAAAGAAGAAAATCAAACAAGCATCATCCATGTTAAGATCGGAACTGAAAAGCACAGATCAGGAAAAGATAAAAAGAGCTTTTTCCTGCCAAATACTATGACTGTTACCCTGTATGCATTCAGAGACTCAAATGTTTTACATCGTTAGTCTTTACAGTCAGTCCATCATATTGTCATGGATGTTGGTATAATGCTCTTTATGCAGCCTACATCTCTGCAGCCTAACGAGAAACATCAAAATTACCCTTCAACAAGCAAATGGGAAATAACGAAGAGGGGAAAGCGGAGTGAGTTCTTGGGCAACTTATCAGGCTCTTCCAAGTACCACTAAATGGACAAAAAAAGCTTTCAAATGGAAAAGGAACCAACAGGAAGATGGGCAACTTGTTGAGTTAGGGGAAGCAAGACCCTGAATCCATCAAAAGTGACACACAAACAAAAGCATGCTCATGCACACCAACAAACACCAACCACCACACACACCCTACCTTCAAATGGAGTCCTGTCCCAGAATCCTTTAAACGCATAAGAGCATCTTCTGGTAGGCTTTTCACAAGTGGTGTGTTTCCCATATTACTTTCTCCGTTAAGTAGTCCTTTCAGACAATCAGCTTCCACATTATTATTGGTTACACTTTCTGATGGATCAGATTTATTGATCACATTATCTATTTTCTTTTTGATCTTCTTTGGCAATTCAAATTCATTTCCCAGGCCTTTTACAACTGGTTCATCATCTTTACTCCCATTGAAAGTCTTCGGTGCATTACTGTTCGAAGGTTCCTTGTTCTGTAGATGTTGCACCCAGCATGATCCTAGTTCCCATCTAAAGAACCTGCCTAACTCTGCTGATCCAGACTCCAACTTCTTCAAGCTATCACAAAGTATAGAGTACACCAATGATTCTGCAGTTTGCATATCATTGGAATCACCAGTATGACAATGATTCACGACACCAGCAGAATCTATGATGGATTTCTTGGGAAGCAAAAACCTTAAGCTGGATGAACAATCAGTTCACTTTGGTAAGTGCATTGCAGGATATACATAAAGACGGAAAAAGGAACTGAAAACAAATTAAGAAAAAGAGAAGCCTCAAACCAAAAAAAGGTCAAAATTAATTTCGACTAGCATCTACATGCCTAAGCTTACCTATTGACATTTAAAGCATTTGCTCCCCCATCTGGTTGATCTTCAACATCGATATCTTGAGGAGCATCACCATCTCCATCACTCATATCACCCACAACCTTCACGAATGCAGTGTAACCACAATGCCTAACAACAACAACACCTAAAGTAGCTGTATCCTGCAAAGGAACTATTCTGCTTGAATGCTACATTTATAAAGGAAGGGAACTAGTATTTTTCACATTCAGAAACAAAGCAGGTCTGTATGCTTACATGGACAGTCACATTCTCATCTGCAGTGATCCCTTTCAGCAAATTCCTCTCAGTGATTTCCTTTGATGACGCACCGAGTGCTTGACTGCCGTCAACTTTAGTGTCCTGCTTTGTGCTTGCATCTGGCGTATCTCTCCTTACTGTTATCTTCAAATCTCCAACTTGTTCTTCATGATATTTGCCATCCAAAATACTGCTATTGCCATCTATTAGATGGCGAATTACTGAAGTAGCCTTGAAGATGGAAACATCAATGAATAGACAGTGGAGAAGGAATGCTTTTCGATCTCGGACTTGTCTTTCCTCCTCCGTTTTGCATGACATTCGGGCTAGAATAGAGAATTCTTGAGCCCATTTCCTTTTATCATGTTCAGCCCTTCTTCCTTGTCCACCACCATTACCATTCCAGTTTTCATCTTCTACAGGTAGTGAGGGGAATGCAGATGGTGACTCAACAACAACCGGTGGCACAAGCCATGTATTGGCACGGAAACCATATGGCAGATTCCCAAACTGGGGGGTAGTACAAGCATGTAAAAGGCATTACAAGACCACAACATACCTTCAGTCTAAAGCCAATTCATTATTCAAGAAAACATGCAACAAAAGTATCACCTTGTTGTGTTCTGTAAAAGCTTTCATGAGGGATTTATAAGCCTGCAAAAATCAAAAGGACCGGAACTCTCAAAGTTTCCGCAGCTTTACAGATAGAAAAAGTTGGGTGCAATTTGAAATACCCACATTAGCAAATGCACTGCTTAGCTGTTGCAGTAAATCAACTAGTGTATGGCAGGGGAAAACTTGTTTTCCAGCAGCATGGAAACCTTTTCTGGATGCAACAACTGTCACCAATTTCCCATTGATCATTTTGACCTGCACATTGAGATTCTACCAACTGAGCACACTTTACAATATAAACAGAAAAGCCCAAAAAAAGAAGCTATTGGCACAATATGTTAAACAGAAGGAGAAAAACAACAACACTTGATATAGCAGTAGAGTTGGTTAGCAAGTCGGAAGATTTTGCCATTGCATCTTGATGACAAATAAGGTCAGTATGACTGGGCATGCATATCAAGCACTCTAGAAGACAATTTAAGTTCTGATTCAACATTTTTACTTTTCCTCAAATGGAATTCACACTCAATTCTACAACCATTTTCACAAGAGAAAAGAGCGGAGGTAGTGTTAAATGCATAACATCTTGCAGTACATAATATTTCATAAAAATCTCCATTGTTGCTCTTTTTATGATCAACGCTATGTCACACAGACACCTCTAGGAGGTGGGATGTCCGCATCGACACGGGTGCGACACCGATACCGACACGGTGTTGTATATTGTCAACACGGTCAACGTGTCGAGCCAATATTTGGGTGCGATCAACGTGTCTGAGGTCACGTTCATCCAGTTATTAGGTCATATGTATAAAAGGCTCGGCTACCTTCTCTCACTCCCTTCTCTCATGCTGCTCTCTCATGCTACTGCCTTCTCTCACGCGGCTCTCTGTCCCCATCCCGATCTTGTCTACTACTATGTTGTCCCTCGGCCCTCACTCTTGCGTCGACTGGTCAAAGCAACCTCAGAGGTGTCTGCTGTCTCACCGCCTTCTCTCACGCTCAACGTGTCTGCTCTCTCACGCTATTGTTGTTGTAATGAGCGGTTGGTGCTCGTGAAGACCTTGATCTTTGTAAGGTTGCACGTTCCATTATTTTGTCTTATGGAGTCTGTTTCTTCTTCTTTTATGTTTTTCATTGTCGTGCCCATTTCTTGGTCTTCTTGAATGTGTAGTTTTCTTTGGATTTTTGAAATAAGTCCATGTCTGCATACCTTTATTCGATTGTCACTATTGCAGTCAATGAGGAGCCTTATGAGTCACCATAGGACATAAAATACGAATAACTTAGTTTTTTAGGCATCATAAAGCTTTTGCTTTTGGAGTTTGTATAACTTTATATGATGTTTTTATGAGATTCTTGCCTGATAGTGTCAATGACTCAATGCTAAGAATAGTAACAATATATTCAATGAACATGAGCCTATATGATTCATGTTGGGCTTGGAGGTGTCCTCTTTCTGAGAAGGTTCCTTATCCTATTTCATCTTGACCTGCTGCTAGGCAATTATTGGTTAGAGATCATAAATGGGTGTATACATCAATGAAAATCTGAGATATGTTTAGTGTTGTGTTGTTTTAGTTTATTTCTTAAAACGTTGTATTTCGATATGTATCGTTAATTCATGCTGCATTTTAAATTGGTTTGCTGCATAAAATAAAACTGTAAAAGCATTTTTGTTGACCCTACTGGTTGACTCATATTATAATTGCTTTTGTATTAAGCCTTCTGGTTACTAGTATATCAATGTTATGACTGTGACTGACTCCATCTCCTATTTGTTGTTTTTGATATTTTGTTTTTCAATCAGATTATGAAATTGTGAATTGAGTTGATCCTAAAAATAGCCGACAATAGAAAAGGAAAAGGAGTATCAATTGATACAGGCCCTATTGGGGAGTTCTGGTGGAAGTGTTCCTTTAAGTTTAGGATCAACAACAAAAGTTACAAAACCTTTAATTTCAACACCTCGTTATGATGCACCATTATTAATGTACGTACAAATGAGAGAATCATACAAAGGTGGTGGAGGTAATACACATTTTATATGTAAATTTGTAACATTAGTTTTATAGGATCGTATACCATAGTGAAGGCACATCTTTTAAAATTATCAAAACATGGTATAAGAACATGTCCGAATGTGGATGAGGATTTACAAAAACAATTAATGAAAACACAAGATGAGTATGAAAAGAAAAATGAAAGGAGTGAGAAAGGAACAAATATTTCATTATTTGGTGGATACAAAGAAGATGCAGAAAAGAAAAGAAAATTAATGCAAAGTAAGTTTAAAGGTTTTAAAGGAGAAGCAATTGAAAAATCATTTAATGTAGTTGGAAGGGAGGAGATGGATAGAAAGGTTGAAAGATTTTTCTTTTCAAGTTCACTTCCTTTTAATGGATCAAGAAATCCATATTCGAAAGATCTTGTCACTTCATTGGCTAATTATAATTTACATGGTTATGTTCCTCCAAGTTCTAAAAAATTGCGAACCATGATTCTTAAAGAAGAAAAAGTCAATATTGAAAGACTTTTAAAACATAAGAAGTTTTCATGAGAAACTAATGGTGTTTCTATTATTTTTGATGGATTGAGTGATATTAAAGGGCGTCCACTCATTAATTTTATTACTTATTCAATTAGTGGGCCAATATTTTTGAAGTTTGTTTATGCATCTGGAGAAATTAAAATTGCAGGCTACTAAGAATTTGGCTCTTTCTCGTATCATCGAAAGATAAAGATAATTTTTGTGCATATGAATTGTGTTCATGGATTGAAGATATGGCACCACATTGTATAAAGATAAGGAATTTTGTAATGAATCACCATTTAATTTCAACCATATTCAATAGACATTCTCATTTAAAGTTGTTAAAGGTTGCAAAAAAACATTTTGCTTCTTTAATTGTGATGGCAAAAAGATTCAATATAATCAAGACATCATTGGTTCAGATGGTTACTGATCCAAGCTAGGATTTATATCGTGGTAACAAGGTTGAAGATCAAGCAAGGGCCCAAGCGGTAAAGACTATTATTCTTGATGATTTATGGTGGGACAAGGTATCATATTTTCTTGAATTCACATAGCATATTTGGGAGATGTTGAGAGAAGTTGATAAAGATGAACCAATGCTTCATAAAGTTTATGAAATGTGGGATACCATGATTGAAAAAGTTGAGTCAATAATTTTGAAGCATGAGGAAAAAGAACTTCACGAGACATCATCGTTTTACGATCATATTTATTCTATATTAGTTTCAAGATGGGACAAAAGCAACACTCCCTTGCATTGTTTAGCACATTCTTTAAATCCAAGATATTATGAAAAGAAATGGTTGCATGAGAGCATTGGGCATACTCCTCCTAATCAAGATCCTGAAATAGCAAAGAATAGGCAAATGTGTTTGGGAAGGATTTATCGTGACTCATACCTACATAGGCAAGTAAATTATGAATACGAAAAGTTTTCTTGTGCCAGACTTGGTTCACTAGAAGCACTAGAAGCAAGGGATTATCAATATCCACTATATTGGTGGGCATATTATGGATTTGAGATGCCTCTTCTTCAAAAAGCTTGGATCAAAATTATTATCGCAACCTACTACTTCATCTTGTTGTGAAAGGAATTAGAGTACATATTCTCAAATTCACAATATCAAAAGGAACAATCTCTCAAGTAGTCATGCTGAAAACTTGGTTTATGTCTATTCAAATCTAAGATTGGTTTCACGATCTAATGTTGAGTACAGGTAACTAATTACTAATCCTTCAAAATTGTTTTCTTTTCTATTAATCATGATGATTATATTTGATTTTTTCTTGTTATTTATTTGAATATATTGAAGTGAAGGAGCATCAAAATATTGGGATGCAAACTCGGAGAAATATCACTTAGATGACAGCCAAGATTTGCATACCCTTAATATGGAACGTGCAGATCCAATAGTCCCTTTAATTGATAATATTGTTGATAGTGAAGATCTATAATTTACGAGGTACATGTTTATTTCATTATCAAACATTAAGATTCTGATTTTCTTTTGCTTGATTTATATATTATGATGAAATTAGTAGTTTATTTGTTTTGCTTTAATATAAAGTTGTGTACTTACTATTGTCATCATATACTTATGTTAATTGATGTCTCACTTGTTCTAGCTTGAATATTATATATATAATATTATATAATATATACCTTAGCTATGTTGCCGCATCCAAATTTTTTGAAATTTGCCATATCTCGCAACCACACTCGCACACGTGTTTGCACCCATACCTGTGTCCGCACCCGTGTGACATAGGATCAATGGTTGAGGTGATAAAACACTTTGTATTTAATATGCATGGTGCATTAAATACAAAAGTATAATGGTACTTTTAATTCAAATTTACACCACTGATATTAAACATCGAACAGTGAAGATGTTTATGCAACATTGTACACTGGAAGACATTGTGCATTTAGCACTACCTAAGGAGAAACTAAAGTACTAAAACTCCAAGAATGAATGATTTCCAAGACTTGAAACTTAAGCCAGTGGTGAAACGTCAGGTAAATGTGAATTAACGTTGCCATATGACACTAAGGCTGCTTTTGGGAACATGTGACACTTGGGAACAACATTTCTGCCAAGCCACAAAGGGGCTCCGCATTTAAGAGAAACATGTGTTTTCCTCTATATGGGAATGGTTTTGGCATTAAAATGATCCCTGATGGCTGTTCCTACACCCTCATAGAAAGGTAGTTCTTGCTGCAACACAGATGCACTTGAGCACAAACAAAAGAAAGAATGCTGTTTCAAAACCACGATGTCACCCGAAGCACGTTCCATTTTGGCAGCTGTATTTGCCTCCCAGAATCACGATCCCAAACATAAACTTACAAGTTCAACATAAACTCGTGATGAAACTTCTGAATTCATGAGAGGTTAATAGGAGAACGTAAAAGAATGTCCTTACGTCGATCTGGAAGAAAACATCCTCTCCTCTCTCTTCTGCATATTCACGACTAGATTTCCTCAAATCTACGACAAAAGGAAAACACGGATACAAAAATTGCATCCAGAAAAACAATGAAAGATTGAGTTACATGAAAATCTAGAACTTTAATTGTTAGACAGCAATAACAAGATTATGACGATGACAATTTCTTTGCTTACATTGAATAGGGGAAGGGACATGAGAGAACGAGAAGAAGTCGTAGAACTGGCCGAGCCTCGACGGAGGATGGAGAACGGCGACGTCCGGCGCACCCTTGCTGCCCTTCCCGTCCGGTATCGCCGGAGCCTCTTCCGCCGCCACCGCGGCTGGAGATGGAGAAGAGCTGTGCTTCCTGGCTGCGGACCCCTTCTCTCCATTCTTTCCGAACGCGTTCGTGCACGCGATGATGTCGAGGAACCTCCGCACTTGTGCCACGGCCTGCTCCTCCGTGTAGTCCTCTGCAACACAACCGCTCGCACGTGTGAGTCCGCGTTCGTCCCGCCGGCGGGGATCTGGGAGCGGGAGGAATTGATATTGGGACGTGAATGTTCCGTTTTGCCCCTCCACCTTTTTAACAATTCGTTTCCTTATCTTGAAGTTTGCTAATGAGCCGAGCGGAACCGGCTCGTTATGAGCTCGTTCATGTTCCGTTCATGGTCTAAGTCACCATATAAAAGTTTAACTCGATTTACGATAAAAATCATGTTAAAAGGATAAATCTTTAACTCGGTTAACTCAGCAGGTCCGGTTTGTGTTTGGATCACCGAGCCGAGAATCAGAGTTAGAGTTCAACAAACTGCCGGCCACAAACTGCTCCCGTCCGTTTTGGGTGTTTCACCATAACAAACAACAACTAAGCCTTTTTCCATTCTACACGAAGTCGGCTACCTAAATTCTTTTTTTTCATGTAAGATCTTTTTTTTTGTTACAATGAAAGGTCGAAGCCTAACACATACACATGCACCGCAAAGGAATTGAACTCGCTCGCCACCTGTGAGTGGGCGTCGGTGAGCCGTGCCGGTGACCTAACAGAAACTAGAGCTGTGTGCACTCTATGAGTTCTTTCCCACCATGCAAAGGATGGTGGGACGGGACATATTTGTCATTTACTCCCCATTTCTAGCATTCAAAATTGACAGTCCCTGTCCTTCCAGCGTCGAAAGTCGCCTCCGGGCTTTAAACAATTTACGATATAGAAAAACTTCATTTATACGAAGATTCCATCGCACTTGCACAAGAGAGAGAGAGAGGGTTTGTCCCTTTCCTTTTCGGTAATATACGGTCTCACCAATGGTCCATGTGTAATTTACTAGATCGTACGTTGATTTTATCGGGAATCAGATATCCGAATATTAAAACAACTTGTTTGAACGTTAGATGAGTCTCTCATTCATTTCCCGAGGGGAGATTTTTCTTTTTAAGAAGGCAGATGGGCAGCCATGAAGGTGATTTACGAAATTGTAGTTACTGTAGCACTAATGTTTTACCTCCATGATTTATAAATTTGATGGTGGTTCAACTGGTTCTGGACACATATGCATAGTTAGGTGAATCTTCCTTCTCCTTCCATTCTTTAATCTATGTGACTACCAGCCTCAATTCTAAATAGTTGATCCTAGTCCTTTAAAAGATGATTAACAACAATTAAAATAAAAATATTCAAAATAATCTTCAAACAATTGATAAGAATTACCCGAATTAAGAAAAATGAGAAAAGACTCCTTTCTTCCTAAAGAGGCACCCGTGCTTCAATAAAAGAAACATGAACACGGTGTTGCATTAAAGATGCCAAACATGTAAAATAAGGTTTAAATTAATAAGACAGAACCCCCAAAATAGTTCTGTCTTCATTGTTTATTGATTCAGCCAAAGGGCCCTCCCCAATAAAAGAGTTTGTTGGGCAGCCATTGATAAAGGACAGATTGTTACCTTCAACTATGGTCAAAAAGCAGGGCTTAAGAGAAGTTACTTCTAAACTGTCCTTCAATTTACCCCCTCTAATCTGCAAAGGTAAATCCATCACAATGTTACTGCAATCTCTGAATCCATTCGAAAAAGTTCGAGCAGACAATCCACCAATTTCACCTCATGAGATAAAGAGTAGTTGGTGAGATGACAAGAATCCACATGAACGGCGAGGAGTCGCCGGATATCGATAATCTTATCGGTGGATATTCCCTGAATCAGATACCATGCGGCACAGTTTAGTACTATACGAAAACAAAATAAGCACCACCGACTATATTTCTTTTTTTATCTAAAATGAATTGATATTGCAGAACATTACCTTCAGTGTTATCTGAGAGTCATATGGGGTGCAAACAATTATGTCAAGAGTCGCAGGAACTGTTTAAAGTGAGAAAACGGCCGAAGTTGTCAATTCAGTGTGAGAAAAATAAGGAAGAATCCAGCAAGATTTGATGCATGCCAATCCGGAAGTGGTTTGTTGTTGTTGACTAACCTTTGTCTTCCTTCTTCTTCTTCTCTCCTTTAGATTTGCCAGTCTTTGCGCGGCCGGATTTTGGGGCCATTAGACACTGAATCAGAGAATAGGTTGGTTCTTTTCACAGATTGGGACTGCCCAATTTGTGTTTCAGACTCAAATGCTTGTTGGTGCTGCCGTCATCTTCAGAGAGAAGAAAGATGAGAGAGCGGAGGGAGTCGAGTGGGAGATTGAGAGCGTTTTAGAGAGAGGTTGTGGATAGGATAAGGGTTGTGATTGCAAAACTGTAGATAGTGTGAAATCTTGGCCTCTCGTTTTGGTTAACCATTCACCTCGAGAAGAGAAGGTGTGGGGGGGGGGGCGACAGGCCATAGTTCCTCTGTCATGTATATGACAAAAATTGGTAGACAGACCGTTGAGAGATCGACGCGTGGCATCTCTGCCAAGTGATACAGATTTCTGAGTCTTTTCTGTCTTTCATCACGTGTAAGGTTTTGTGAACCTGGTAGGTGCCCTTTCTCTCTAAGACACATGTGCATGGGTTGGGGTTGGCAAGCGATCTCATCGATCCGAAGAAAGTTTGTTCAAAAGATTGTTCGTCGATTCAAGATATTCTTCATGTCTTGTTTGGCCTAACTCAACAAGAACCAAGCAAGCACAATTCAAGTTAGATGAGTTGAACACAAACTACAACAACAACTAAGTTTTTTCTCATACTAGATCACGTCGGTTACATGTATTATTTGTTTCTACAAAGCTTTGTCATGTGTCATGCTAGCAATTAACTCAATGTAAATTAGTTCATTCTTTATTTCTTCACTATAACTTTACTATCGTCCTCTTCCTCTTTTAACATTTTTAGAATCTAATTTTTCATATCTTCTAATAGGAGCATCATTTAGTTGTCTTTCTACATGTTCAAACAATGTTAAACAATTTTTCCTAATTTTATCCTCTATTAGTACTACTCCTAATTTGTTTCTAATAACCTTATTATGCATACAACATTTCTTTATGTGACTACTCATCCATCTCAACATTTTCATTTCTATTATGGACATCTTTTTACATATTTAAGATTATCTAACCAACACTTAGAATCATAAAACATAGTATGTTTAATTGATGCTCTACAATATTTATCTTTCAACTTTAATGGTATCTTCTATTACATAGAATACATATCACACGCGCTCATGTCACGACCACGACCCAACCCGAGTTGATGCCACATGATAGCTTCTCACACGGGCGTGATCGTGAGTAGTAGCCAAATACAATACCAATTTAATTCAACTCAAGTAAAATATCTAGCTTTAATAAATGCTCAAACCAAAGTTTTAAATAATACGCCCCAAATAGTATGGAGTCCACCAAACATAACCCTGAATAAAAGATTTTGTAAATCGTTTAATATTTATCCTACCATCTAAAATAAAAAGGTAGCTCCATCCAATTGCTACTCTGCTCCATGCGTCTTAGAAGTAGCTTAAGGACGAATTGTAAAACAATATGTTGAACGAATTGATATTTATATTCATATCCAATCTAAATTGAGCGACACAGTAGGTAGTCAGTGTCACTTTGTCGACACAAAACCTGCAACTACTGATACGGGTCATGTTTCTAATCCAAAACTCATTTCAAGACCCGACCCAAACCAGACTCATTTCTGACACAAAACCCAACACAAAACTTGTTTTGACACATAATTGTTTTATGATATATGACACGAGGATACGACATAGTTCAATATCGTTTTAAGGCATTTTAGACACGATACAACATAGAAACTAGGACACGCCCAAAAGGGGTCGGTTCCCTTGGTTTTTTGACATTGATTTTGCTAGTTTTCGACAACAATCAAGGCCGACAATGGTCCCCAACCGCCTGCCTGCCTCTCTTCTTTCAATTTAACCCAATATTGGTCACCGGCGATGGTGTTTTGATCGAAAAATTCATAGAAAAACAATAACTCAGATTTAAGGAAAAAATCACGAATTTACACATGTTTTTAAATGATTTTCGAGTATTAAGGCTTTTTTCGAATATTTATCATAAATCAAGCAAAAACCTTTTGATGTAACTCAGATTTAGAAACTAAAAATGAAAAAGTAGAAAAGCAAAAATGAGAGTTTCTTACCAGATTTTGGCTGACTCCTCGACGTCGCTATCGTAGCTTGTTCGGTTCCTCTCGGTGTTGCTAATCATTGCAGCCCTCTTATAGAGCTTACTTACTACGAAGATGGTAGCCTGTACGAAAAATGGTAGTTACCATCTTCGTGGTTGTCTTCCCATATGCCTATTCTTTTTCTATCTTGTAGACAATAACACATCGTGCATTACTATGCTACAAACTTTTTTGGGTAGATCCGGATCTGGAGATTCGGATTCAATTCGACTCAGTTTATTACATTCTATCTCTTTAAAGAAATTTTGTCTTAAGAATTTGAAAAATACCTAAAGATATGTGGATACTTCTCTCGTATCTCATCATTGAGCTCCCAAGTTGCTTCACTCGGTAAATGATGACTCAAGTATACTTTTACCATACTCAAAACTCATCAACTGAAAATTTGTTCTTTTATATCTAAGATGGCTATAAGCACCTCTTCATAAGACAAATCTTCATATATGTCAGCCTCAATAACATGCGAAGGATCAATAAATACTTTTGCAACATGGATAAATGAAATACGTTATACACTCCAGTCAACGACGATGACAACTCCAATTGGTAGGCAACATCTCTAACTCATTTCAAGATCTAGTATGGTCTAATATACCTAGGACCTTTCAACATCTCCAACTCATTTTAAGAATACATAATCGTCAACCATAAACTCTACATCACGACGTCTCTTATCTACATAACTCTTTTGTAGATCTTGAGCTACTTTAATGCATTGATGAACCATGTTTATCTTATATGACGATTGTCGAAGTATCTCTAAAACTATTACAAGTTGTAACCCAAGGACATCCCAACTTAGTAGAGTCTTGCATTTTCTCCCATAAAGCATCTCGTAAGGCGACATCCCAATGCCCGCTTAGTAACTATTATTATAGAATGAAGTATAACTAATTATCACATTAGTCCTTACTGTCCAACACACATGCTCAAAGCATATCCTTTAGAGTATGAATGATACGTTTAGCTTGCCCATCTTTTTGTGGGTGAAAGGTCATACTAAATTACAATCTTGTTTGTAAAGCATCATCTAAGCTCTGTCAGAAATGAGAGGTAAAATGATGATCTCTATCCGAAATAATAATCTCTGACACATTATAGAACTTAACGATCTCAGTTATATAAATAGCAGCTAATTTAGAAAGTGATATATTCTTCTGAATGGGTATAAATCATGTAATTTTAGTAAGCCTGTCGATAATTACTTAGATAACATCATGCTTGTACGAGGTGAGAGGGAATCCAATAACAAAGTTCATGTTAATATGTTGTCATTTTCTCTTATAAATAGGTAATGGTTTCAAGGTTCATGCGGGTCACTGGTGATCTGCCTTAACCTTCTAACAAGTCATATATCTAGTGACAAATTCATAAATGACCTTTTTCATTACAGACAAATGAAACTGTTGACTTAAGTCTCCTTTTGAAGTGATTCATCCTTAGGTTCACATACGTGTCCCTCAAATCGTAGAGAACCATCATCCTCGCGTATCTTATATTCAGGCCAACCTCCACCATGAATCTCATATATAATCATCCTCAACTCAGAATCATCTCTCTATGTTGTAAGTAGTCTCAACTAAAATTTGGGTGTTGCTCGCACTAGGGTAGAACAGTGAGTTACCAGTTCCTTTCCCTTCTTACTAACGGCATTTGCGATTACATTAGATTTTTTGGAGTAATAAATAATCTCACAATCATAATCCTCGAAGAACTGAAGCCATCACATTTATCGCATATTGAGATGAGATTGTGTAAAGATATACTTTAGGCTTTTATAGTGAGTTAATATCTTGAACTTAATGTCATACAGATAATGTTTCTAAATTTTAAGTGCAAATATGACTGTTGCAAGTTCTAAGTCATGCATTGGATAACTTACTTCAAACTTGACGTGATGCATAAGCTATAAGTTTATCTTTTTGTATCAAAACACAACCAAGACATTTATTTAAGGCATCATAGTAAACTATGAAGTCTTCATTACTAATTGACAATGCTAACAATGGTATAAAAGTCAATTTTATCTTTAATTCAATGAAACTCTGCTCACACTAATTTGTCCACTAAAATCGAGTATCATTCTTCGTTAATCGGTTGAGAGGAGTTGCAATAGTAGAAAAACTCTCAATAAATCTTCGATAATATTCTTCAAGCAAAAAAAAACTACGTATGTTACAAATGTTCTTTGGTCTTTCTCAATTAACTATAGTTGTGACCTTAGTTAGATCTCCCAAGATACCATCCTTATATATAATATCCTTATATATAATGTGACCAAGAAGACCAACTTGCTCAAACCATAAATCACACTTAGAGAACTGAGTATATAATTGTTTTTTTGTAACAAACCAAGTATGATGCGTAGGTACTCACCATGCTCCTCCTCGCTCTTAGAATATATTAAAATATCATAAATAAATATCACGACAAATCTATCCAAATAATCTCAAAATATCTGATTCATCAAGTTTATGAATGTCGTTGGGGCGTTGGTTAACCCAAAAGCATCACTAATAATTCATGTCCATAACAAGTCCTAAAAGTCGTCTTAGGTATATCAGTTTCTCGTATCTTCAACTCATAATATCTAGACCAAAGATCAATTTTTGAAAACACGTGAGTTCCCTTTAATTGGTCGAATAAGTCGTTAATCATTGAAAGTGGATATTTTTTCTTTATAGTCACTCGATTAAGTTGTCGTTAATCAATACAAAGCCGAAGAGAGTTATCATTCTTTTTTAAGAATAAAACTGGAACTCTCCATTGTGAGGTACTTGGTTGAACAAAGCACTTCTCTAATAATTTTTGTAATTGAGTCTGAAACTCTCACAACTCTCTAAGAGTCATAAGATATGGTGCTCTAGATATAGTATTAACACTTGCTTGTAGATCAATAACAAACTCTACCTCTTGTTGCGGAGGTAATACAAGTAATTTAGTCATTACAAAAAACATCAGAAAATTCATTAATTATACTGATATCGTTTAATAACTTCTCTTAAGTACCAGACTGTATAATAAATGCTAAGTATTCTTCGCATCTGTTTCGTATATAACTGTACGCCTGAAAAGCAGATATCAGGTTCTCCTCTAGCTGACCGTGAAAACAAAAGTAGCCTCTCGAGGGATAGACAAAGTGATCCATCGCTTCTTGCAATCAATCATAACACAATTTCTAGATAACCAATCCATATCGAAAACTACATCATAGTTCGAAATCCCCAACAAAATCAAGTCGGCTCTTAGATCATGACCACCAACCATAAAAAATCTCGCAAAATCCAGTAATAAAGCAAAAACAAGGGTTTCTTATCGGATTCCGGTCAACTCCTCAATGTCATTCTCGTGGCTTTCTCAGTTCCACTCGATGTTGCTAACCATTGCAACTCTATTATAGAGCTCACCATGAAGATGATAGCCTGCATGAAAATGAATGTTACCATCTTCGTGGGTGTTTTCCCATCTTTCTCTTCCCTTTCCATTTTGCAGACAGTAACACATCGTGCGTTACTCTATTGCAAACTTTTTTGGGTGGATCCAAATTTGAAGATTCGAAACCAATCTGATCCAATTTATTACGATACATGATATCCCTCTCTATTTTAACCAATAGGCATTAATTATATGCATAACATTTCCATAAATTCTTTTATTATTGTGAAAAACTGACCCTGGGTATTTAAAATTTTTCTTATGAGTGATGCAATGGGTATCAATCTTAATTTCTATGTCGTGTGAAGTACCCAAGCGATCAAACTTATATTCCATATGTTTTGTCTTTATTCTACTAAGTTAGAAACCTTTACTTTCTAATGTTTCTCTTTATGATTACAATTTTCTATTAACTTTTTTCTTAGACTCATCGACCAACACAAGGTCATTTATAAATAACATACACTAAGGTACTTCATCTTGAATATGTTTTATTAACTCATCAATGACCAATATAAATAAATATAGACTTAAAGTTGATCCCTAATGTAACCCAATATTAACTTCAAAGGAGTTTGTCATTCTTTCGTGAGTCCTCATACATGTTTTTACACCATCGTACATGCATCTTATAAGATTTATGTATTTCAATGGGATACATTTTTTTCTAATGTTCTCCAAATAACATCTTTTAGCACTTTATCGTAAGTTTTTTTATAGATTAATAAATATCATGTAAAAGTTTTTTTGATCTAAAATGTTTCGTAAGATGTCTCAATACGTGACTCACTTCAATAGTAAATATGTTAGGCATCAAACCAGATTGGTTCTCTATTGTACTTAATATTTGTCTTAACTTACGTTTGATACTATAATTTCATAGTATGGTTCATTAACTTGATACCTCGATAATTCACACAATTATGAATGCCTTTCTTATTCTAATATGTGGGTATAAGTGTACTCGTTCTTTATTTCTCGGGCATCTTGGGTTTTTCATATTTTATTAAATAGTCTTGTGAGCTTAGTGAGCCCCATCTCTCTTAGGATTTTTTATACTTTAGAAATATTGTTTAGTCCTACACATTTACCAACCTTTATATATTTAAAAGTCTCTTTCATTTCATTCTTTTCAATACGCCAATAGAAATTATAATTTATATACTTTTTTGATTTAGCTAACTCTCATATGTATTTTCATTAAAAAGGGTATAGAAACACAAGCTACTAACAAAAGTTAAAAATGTAATTTTCTATTGAGTACATTTTAAACACCTACTTCATTTTTTTAACATAGTTTTCTAGCATATATGCGTATAAAAGTTCTATATGTTTATTGGAACATGTTCAACTCATATAGCTTAATGAGCTCGCTCATGTTCATTTGCATGGATCTCGAACCGAAGAAAAACTAGCGCATCATGAGTTTAACCAAGTTAAGCGAGAGGCATTTGTTGTGAGTTTAACCAAATTAATGGTGGAATAGAACATATGAAAGTCTTCTTCATCGGTGCTTCTCCACAATCACCATCCATCTTGTGTTGTAGCGGATCTATAATTTTTTGTGGGGTGGGCCAAACTGCCTATTCGATCATATAAATGGGGCAAACTATGTATATAATAGCCATGGATGCAATTATGTCTAACTTTTTTATTGGTTTTTCGAATTTCAAGTGGAGCAGCCGCCCTAGATCCGCTACTGATCTTGATGATCAACCACTAATACCTTTGATGGGTTTCTATGGGTTTCGCAGAATAGACGACTGAGATTGTTTTGATGGAGGATGGTGTTTAGGAAGCATGATTTGGCATATCACTTGTCTCTGGGTTGCAGTAGGCATGAACCTAGACATGACCAGTTCTATTTTTTCTGAGCCTACGAACCAGAATCATACCACAACTGGGAGAGTTCCAGTTCCGGTTTTGAACCCTCATTTTTTTTATTCCAACTGCAGTTCGAGTCCTAAACCGTTCCAAACGAGAACAACAACAACTAAACCTTTTCCCGGTCGGCTACATGAATTCTTTGTTTCCACACAGCCCTATCATGTGCCATGTTAGCAGTTAACTCAATAAGCTAGATCATATTTTATTGTTTTCGTTCCAAACGAGAACACATTATTAAAATTATAAAATTACAAAAATACAAAATTATGAAATTATGAAATTGGCAGTTTCAGTTTTTTCGGCCCAGTTTTGCTTTGATGGAAGGTGGAACCCAAACCAAACCTGGTACCCTCCGGTTCGGGTTCTTGTCGTGGTTAGGTTCCACTCCCAACCAGTCATGTCTACATAAACCGCTGCAGCTTATTCACAAACGCTCGAGACGTGCAGTTTAGAGTCGTCCTTCTAGTTTGATTTAGATAACTTTCCTTGTATTTTTGTTTCACAATGGGAAGGCTGAAGCCAAGCATGGATACCCCACCTATCAAACTCACGACCTGCATCTTGTGAGTCGAGTCTCCTAACCAGGTGAGCTATGGTTCTAAGTGTTGATTTAGATAAATTATTTGGTCGAGTGCTCGCATGTAATTTAATTGGCTTTGTATTGTCTTCTTTTGCTGATTAATGTGGGAAACGGCGTTAGCTCAATGGTAGGGTGTTCTAGCACCATTGCTGCTGGTGGGGAGTTCGACTCTTAGAGTGTGCGTGTGTCTGTGTTAGGCTTCGGCCTCCTCTTCTAACAAAAAAAAAGTGGGAAACATGGTTAGATGGAAATGCCTTGACATACTTTCCATGGCGTGCACTATGGCATTTTAACAAAGGTTCTTTAATTAATCAACCTTCAATAACAATTGAGAGAGAGAGAGAGAGAGGAGAAACACAAGTTTTTTTTTCTTTATCTTTTTATTTTCCTTTTGCCTAAACGTGCATGGCAGCCCAAGACCATTTAGTTGGATTTGGTAAGCAAACAGGATATAAAATCGGATCTGGATTCACTGTGAAGTTTTCGAGTACGTATCTGAATCTGTTGGATCATCCAAAACCAATTACATTATGCCCATATGAAGTACGTTGGATGGAGATATTCAAATTCAAGCTTTGTGATGCTTAAATTAATATGCTAATCAGATTTTGCAAGGTCCAATCAAGTCAAGCTCGACTCCCCAACACTATGCTACAAGAGTACTCGTACGGGTATGGGTTCCGGGTACGAGCATGAGACTGAGTCCAGCAACAGAGAGAGAGAGAGAGAGAGAGAGAGAGAGAGAGAGAGAGAGAGAGATCAATGGATTCCGGGTACGGGCATGAGATTGAATGAATTGTGACAGCTTCAATGATTTCTAACTTAGGAAGTATAATGGCACATAATTTGTTATATTCTTATTAAGTATAGCTTCACCTTCTTTTACTCTTTACATCCTTAAATCAGACTTAGTCGATTCAAAACTCGAATCTTTTGAAGAAGAGCTAGACAGATGAGCTTCAAGTTCTTCTACAAGTTTATTCTTGCGTTGGATATGATCAATATGATTTTCTACTAATTTTAACAGAGGGATCAGATCCAACTTTCTTTGATATTAAACTTTTGTCCTTAACCTATCTTCTTCAGCACCTTCGAAATGTCTTGAAGACGACCCTTGAGGAAATCCCAAGTTGTGTTGCTTCAAAAACTAGGTAGTCAATCTTATTATTGGCTGGGTTTCACCTCTTGAGTGGAAACAACTAGCTATAAGATAATTCAATTTTAAGTGGGTGTTTATAGTGAAGAAGGACTTACATCCACAGACATTTTATGGATAATTACATTACATTAAACTTGCAAAACAAATCATTACATTTTTGCCGTTAATAGTGCAAAAGAAGAGAAGCAAATCTTATAACCAATGACTGTCTGTAGATGAAATTTCAACCTTTATTCTAGGAAGAAATTTTAGTTTTCAAGTATACACAACACACACACACACACACACACACACACACACACATATATATATATATATATATATATATATATATATATATATATATATATGTATGTATGTATGTGTGTATGTATATTAATATTCGTGATCATTGTTAAGATTCATATCCGCAATTTGCCTTTGAGATAATCTTCCTGAAACACTCTCAACCACCTAATTTCTTCTTGCCAACTTCGATTTCACTTCGAAGTTAAAATAGAAGGTTTCTCATGAATCCCCTATGCTGTAAGATTATGTGAGCAGTTTAGCCTCACACAAGATGTAATCCTCTTCCATGAGTTAATTCTAACAGATCCACATGTTTTTTTAAGCTTTAGGAGTGTGGATTCAACCAGAGATGCTTAGGTTAGTCTTAGAACTAAACCCTTGACCAATCTGTACTAGGCTTACGCCCTTCAAGTTCAGTATTATACAATTTGGACCGCCCATCTCATTGATAAGACATTTTAGATTCAAAAAGAAAAGAGTAAAAAAAGCACAAAACATACTTTGTATCATTTTTTTTTTCAAAATATTATTTGTACTCTTTTTTCATTTGAACCATTCAATCAAAGAAATAAACGGTTGAACTCTCTCTATATATAGATAGATAGATGTCGACTATCGTATATGATCAATTTGGATCGTAAAATGCAAAATTCAAGGTGCTCCCATTTGGAAGTTTTCACCTTTACAAGGCTTGTTAGTCTGACGCATGTTGATTGACCCGTCTATTGCTGGTTGTCCAACTCATGCATGCCTTATTAGATCAGGTTCATTGTTCTTCTTCAATAGATTCATTCATGTACATAGGGTGTTGGTGGGTTCAGTTTAACTCGACTAAGCCAGCTAGACCTAGGGTTTCATCAGAAAAGAATACATCTATTGGTTGTAGACATGGATAGCTCGTGGGTAAAGCAACTAAGCAACTGCTTTAGGTCCCATAAAGTTGAACTCATTATAGTATTAAGTTTTGTAGGCCTTGGCACCGAGAGCGTTGGCTCTACGGCAAGGCGCTCTAGCACCGTTGCTGTTGGTGAGGAGTTTGACTCCCAAAAGGTGTATGTGTGGGTGTTAGGCTTTGAACTCGTGTTGTAACAAAAAAAATTGTGTAGACCTCAAAACATTTCAACATTAGGCCCCAAATTTTTAAATCACATATGGTATCCAATTTTGGCTTTAGACATCAATTGAATCGCTCTTGGTTGTCCATGTCGGGCCTATGAGCTACGATAAAATAATTTATGCAAACAATTATCACCAATGAATATTTATACCAAACCAAGTTTCAACATTCATATTTGAGTAAACTATGATGTAAAAACATAAAAGAAAAATATTTTTTCCAACCACGAATCTTGGTTTGCACTTCTTTGTTGGATGTAGATGATAGATATGTTAATATTGGTAAACTTGTAGTTGTTGTCCCACTTAATACTTGTCCCAACTCACATATTATGTAAATATATAATATAGAGACTGTTAAATGCATAATGTTTGTTTGTGCATAGTCTTGAATGAACATGTTTTCTTTCAAATTTTGAAATCAATGATTGATGTGATAAAACACTTTGCATTAATGATACATGCATTAAATGCAAAGTACAAATAAACTTTTGTGTGTTGCATTTAATACATTATGTAATAAATACAAAGTAATTAAAATATTTATATTTGATTTAAAAGTCAAATAATAAAAATTATGGATAAAAAAAGTATGCATTTAACTATATATATATTTATATATGCACCTTATATATATATATATATATATATAGAGAGAGAGAGAGAGAGAGAGAGACCCATTTGGCGTCACTCACGTATCGCAATGTATTAGTGTCCAACACATCAAAGGACCATAGCATGTGTCCCTCAGAAGCTGAAGTCATCTGCGGAGAGAGAGAGACTGTTTGGTCGCACCCGTTCTTCTCCTTCACCGCAACAGAAACTAGTTGTTGGGGATAGCTTATCTTCTTGACTGTTCGGATAGACGACGAAAACATGTAGGAAGAAAGGAGAAAAGAAGAGAGATAAATCATAAATCAAAAGGAAGAAGAACAATTATGCAAGAGAGCCCATCTTGGGCGCTACGGACGCCATGGATTCCCGTCATGACCACGAGACCCAAGTCCTTTCCGTCCTTGAAGCCCTAAAGAAGGCCTCCCACACCCTTCGCGACTCGCCGGACTCTGGCTATGACGACTGTGCCACCATGAAAGCTCTCCTGCAGCTCCAATCGGAAAACCTTGCCGCCAAATTCAAAGACCCCAAGCTCTCCGGCCTCACTGACCATCTCTGCACCCTTCGCTCCCACGTCGACCGGCCCCGGCCTGCCGGAATCCGGTCCTACATCATGCACCGAGTCTTCGGCAGCGAGATCAGCCGCGTCGCTGGCCTAATCGAGTCCGAGATCCAGGCGTGGATCGACCGCGAGAGCATCGAGATGTTGGTCAATTCTCTCAAACTCGCGGAGGAGGACGAACTGAAGATCAGAACGCTCGTAGCCTTCGAGAACCGAGTCTTAGAAGGATTCGACTCGGGTCTTCAGGACACCGTGCTCAGGAACCGAGTCTTCTGCACTCTCGAATCGGTTCTCTGCGATGCCAAAGCTTCGAGAAGAGTCCGCGAGCACTGCGCGTTCGCCATGGTCGGGTTGGTTCGGTTCAACAAGGACGTGTTCGTGGGTCAGGTCTTGATGGGTCAGATCGGGAAGGCTCTGGTGGGTCTGGGCTCAGCCGACGGGCTTCGGGTTCTTTGCAGCTTGATCGTCGCCATCAAGAGCCCGTTCGTCGACGAAATCCAGGAAAACGGCGAGTTATCAAACATCATGAGAGCCCTTGATTCGCCTGACACTAGGCTGTCAGCTTTGGATTGTATTATGGAGATCGGATACTTTGGAAGAAAGGAAGCCATCGAAGCCATGCTAGAGGAAGGCCTAGTGAAGAGACTGGTGCAGTTGCAGAGGGCCGTTGATTATGAATCTGACTGTGGCGTTGGAGAATTGAGGATGTACTGCCCTACAAATTGCAGGATAGGATTCTTAGATGATAGAGAAGATGATGATGATAATGACGATGAAGGGATGCGCATTGAGACGAACCAACTTGATGGGTGCGCAGCTAGGTTCGCCATACAGTTGGAGGTGGGTCAAGGGCTCAGGCAGAGAGAGAAAAGGGCGTTCAAGTTGGAGATGCTCAGGAGGGTACGAGAGGCGGTGGATTCTGACGCCGAGGCCGCTACTATCATCGCAGAGGTCTTGTGGGGTGCATCGCCCTGAAAGCATCACATGGATACGGACAGAGGATTCGAGAAGATGAACGGACACGACGCGGATGGGAGTTCGCGTGTCCCTGTGCGCATGCATTCAGGATTCCAATTCTTTTGTGCACAAAAGGCCCGTGGGGTCGGTTTCGTTACAACGTTTAGTGTTGGAGAAAGCGTAACAGAGTCGTTATTCTTATTATTCGGTTCCTTTTCTTTAGTGGAATCGATTCTTTATTTTTTAAATGAGATCTGCATCACTTGCCTTTTTGCGGCCCAACTACACAGACGATCCTTAGTCGTGTCGTGTGGGGGATCTATTTTGTTTTTATATATATAGTGATTGGATTCGTTTATCATTGTTTTTATTTTTTTAAAACTTAAAAAAAAAGTTATATTCATATCATAAAAAAGTAACGTAACGGATGAGTAATAGGTGGGCGGACACGTTTGAAGTAAGAAGGATTTAATTTTCATTTATATATAAACACACTTGAACTTGACATGAGAACATACTCTGCATTAAAGTTCGGATGTTTCTATTAGGTTTATGAGAATCTTCAGTCAAGTATTTTATCAGATTTTTCGTATCAAAACTAGTTAAAAGAAAAAGGACTGAAAATAATACTGCATGCCATCGATCTGTTGCGCGCTCACTTCGCCTCTGAACTGCAGAGACGATTTGGTAGTCCTCTTAACTTCTCTCAGTTTGTTGTTTCAACCATCCTACTTTGACATACATGCCTTCATTGTCAAGTATTATGAAACGAATGGATGCCATTTCTGATCTCCAATGAATGATAGAAGTATTATAATAAGCCTTCTGGTTGTATTATCTGTTGGTGAAATCCATATCCTTTTGATTTAGTGTTGGGTTCTGAGCACTGTTGTCAAGATCGTAGATCGGGTCGAAGGTCAAGGAATCCTGCCTTAACTCCAACTTTCAAATAATAAAGTTGAAGTAAAACATGCATTGCGCACAGACACAGAAAACAAAATATATATATATATATATATATATTCCACACACACATATGTGTGTACCATAAAAATGAGCAGAAGTGGAAGCATTGTAAACCAAGAGAATGAGAAAGAATAGTGAATTTGGTTAGGTGCAACGATAGGAAGAACAGCAAGAGGGAGTGGCGATATTGGCTTTCTCTTTTAGAGCTACTAGGATTTTTTCACTTTAGGTGGTGGGATATTTTGGATCATAAGATTCTATGATCCAAAATGGGATCCGACTAAGATCCTATAAATTAGGATCTTATTCTTGGGATTTAAATCGTTTTAGAGGATCTTAAGATCGGACTTTAAATATAAATTGGGATCTCATACTAGATGGGGTGGACTAAATGGATTCTTTGTTTTCATAAAGCTCGATCTTGTGTGTCACGCTAACAATTAACTCAACAAAGCCTAGATCATTCTTTATTAATGACATCATACACCATGAACCTTGTGCTGCTAAAAAATTGAGTGGTTGCATCCTTCACCTTTGCCACGAACCACTGATTGAGAGTTCATTTCTAAGACCGTGAAACCACCATGTCTAAGAAATAGTTATTACACCAATTGTTTACTGTCAAAGCTAAACCTTAGATCTTTATTATGTATCAAGTAACCAAGCTAGCTTCATTAAAATATTCTTGACCATGCTACATGATCGAAAGCATGACCAAAAAAATTATCGTTATTTGCTGCAAAATTTCATAATGTTTGGCGGATGAAGAACTCACAAGTGTTGGAAGAAAAGCAGCAAGATGTTATCATGATTTCTTGGAATTAAATCTTAACATGCCACAGGATAGCTTAAAATGACATCTAAGGATCCACAGATCTTGCTTTTTTTTTTTGTTACAAGAGGAGGCCGAAGTCTAACACACATGCACCTTATGGGAGTCTAACTCCCCACCAATAGCAATGGTGCTAGAGTGCCCTGTCGTTGAGCTAAACCTCTTGATGCAAGTCTTGCTTTTATTGCCTGTTGATTAAACAAAAGCATTAATTAAGATTACCAACCATTGTTTTATTGTGGATATTTAGTCTTCTAGATGTTTCCATTTTTATCTGTCAATAATACATGCACAAATACACGTTATATTCATGACCACTATACATAATTTCGCCCACCTCAAATGGTCAATAGGCAGTTCGCCTCACCCCACCAAAATTCTAGATACCCCAACAAACCAATGGAAGGAGTCTTTCTATGAAAAGCTTTTGAAGCCTGCTATTTTCCAAAATGACCACATGAACGGGTGCCAGGCAGCGTGGGTTGGCAGAATAATGCTACGTTCCAGTGCAATCACACCAAAATAAGTGAGTGGGAAGTGTTAATTTCCTCAACGTGAACACGAGCCTTGGAGATCCACTGGCATGGTAAGCTATCAATCCAAACTCGAATGAAGTGTAGAAAATAAGAGGGAACAAAACCCGCGAGAACTCAAACCACAAAATGCCATAAAACACAAATCGTCGATGAAGAAGAAAGAAGCAAACACCGCAAAATTAAGGTGGTTTGGGAGTCTGCATGGAGCCACCCCTACACGCACCACAAATTCCCTTTTCCTTGTTTATGAAATATTAGAAAAAATTAGGGGTCCACACTACACCATATGAATATGCAGATCTTCAACATGAAGCCCACCAACATATTCAGGACCGAAGCCCCTCAAATTATGTGTTTACATTGTTCATTTAATGAAAACTGCATTGATGATCGTCCACATTAGAACACAAAAACGAATCTTCAAGGATTGTCACCACATCAACTGCTAATGCTATTCTTTTTTGTCACTAGCGAACCACTAAGAAAGGTTTAACTATCATCCATCTAATGCTATTCTTTTTTGTCACTAGCAAACCACTAAGAAAGGTTTAACTATCATCCACAAAATACTGCAAAGAAGAAGCATCTTTGAAAGAAACTTTAGACTGAAACCTCCCGAAAGAAAGTGGTTATTATCATTATTTTCTTAAAGGGAGTCCTGAAGATTAGACACAGGCAAAGGTTAGGAACAGGGAGATCAACAACTAAGACTTTTCCCACTACATGGATTCTTTGTTTCTACAGACCCCTATCATGTGTTATGTTAGCAGTTAACTCAACATAAGCCAGATCATTCTTTATTGTTTCTTTCCAACACTTTTATGATCATTCTCTCTTTTAATATTTTCAAAATCTAGTTTTTCATACCTTCTTACCGACACTTCTTTTGATCTTCTTTCTATATGTCCAAACTATCTTAAACAATTAGGACCAGGGAAATCTTCCATAAAAAAGAACTTACAAGGAGATGCATGTGCACAAGTCTATTATTCTTGTTAAATGCATTGTAAACCAGATTTGGAACAACAAACTACACAACAAGCCTCCAAACTACGATCAACTTGTCACTTCTAGAGATTTTCAGTAAGAGAACCGTTTTTCTGCATTTAGTCCTATCGAAATGCCAATGCGCATTTGCAGTAAAGACAAAGTTAGTGGCAACAATGGGAATAGGTAAATCATGGACACAGAATACATTCTCTTTGCACCTTGACCTGTGCAGGTCTGTTAAAAATGCCAAGAGTTCTAATCATTAAGTCTATCACTGATCAATTATCATTCACTGCGAGCATTGGAATAAATAAATGGTACAGTGACATGTAGATTTTACAAAGTTTCCTACAACTTTCGTACGATAACCACCACCAAAATTTTTTCCTAGAGAAAAAATAATTGTCCCCTCCTTGAGACTAAGAAATCAGTTACTTCTTGGAGGCAACAAGTTTGCAAGAGAAGGGACACCCTGGCTCCGCATTTGCTCCTGAGCCCTTTGCATCTCTTCAGGATCTGACAAACATTGAACACCTGTTAGAATTGATGCTGAAGGCTGAGAACACAGGAATACATTTTCCAGTGGATATTTATTATTACCCAAGTTCTCCATTAGTTTCGGCAACAGAAACACGGCAACAACCATAAAGCCCACCATCAGTCCCATTGGGCTCTTCAAGAGAGACATAATGGAGAAAGGTTCTCTTTTCTGCGAACAAGGTTGATATGAAAACCAACTTCCAGGAAAATTTCAGTTATAAACATATGATTTACGACAAAAGAGAATCATATAGACACGTTGTTTTCATTATCATTTTTTTTTGGTTTAAAATTGAAATATTCACCTCATAGTAATACTCTTCTCTTAAAGGTTCAAGCACCAGCTCAGTCAGACTCCTCCTGGTTTCTGTCAATGCAGCTTTAACCTTGCCAGGATTCCGAGCACTGACATCCACACGTACCTGCACGTACGGACAACCTCAGAACCAGTAGTACTACACATATAATTTGATAATGAAGATGGAAAGAAACTACTAACCGGGGAGAAGAAATATCCTGGTGCTGCAACTTCAATGAGATGAGTTCCAGCAGGCACACCATGGCTTTACTTCATGTTAAGGAGCAGAATATCAACAGGTAAGGGAAATGTTTACCTTGGAGACTTTTAGTCAGATAAATTCTTGCGTTTTTGGCTTTTATGCATGTTGTGTTATTCATGATTTTTATGCTTTGCTTGCTCTTCTTATATGCAAATATATGTTGTTTACTTAGTACTTTTTCACATCATAAACATGTTTTCAGTCTTAATGCACTATATGAATGTTACTGTTTCGGTCTTTAGTTTCATATAAATTTTATTAATTGTGAATATGCGTATTTTGCTATTTATTGTTAGAAATTTATTTATATTTCATGAAATGCGTTGGATATACTCAATCTAACCTTTTATAATTAATTGTCATTTTAATAACTTTTGCTCATTTTTATAATGTTAATTCACTGCTTAGGTCACTAAAGTGGTGCTAAAGAGCTTAGAACCCTGGGCGATTAAGCACCACTAAGTTAAGCACTCTTGCCTACACAGGATCGCATAACCACCGGGTACTTTCTTTTTATATATTGGGGAAGAGATACATGGATGTGCTGTAGCACAACATGGCAATGCAAGTTTTGAGGCCTGCTTTCATCTTAAGCATGAACTCTTCCAATACACAGATGGTTGAGGAATCTCAGCAGAATATTCTGCACCTAATTACCAGAGAGTCTTAAATACTTTATGTCCAAATCTTTTCTTCTTTGTGGAGATAATTCCCCATGTGAACAGAATCTAAGATCCCTTACAAGAATTGGAAAAATAAAAGAGCAAAACACAACAATCTCTTTGACTGAAACAACATAATTGACATTAATAAAGAAAAAGAGGTGGATTATCTTGACAACCATGTAACAGCATATAGATGAACACAGGATATTCTGCAGAATCATAATCCTGGGACATGACAAAGACAAGCATGCCCATAAACAAATCCTTCATGAGGCCAAGCTGCAGCCCTTCTATTGTCTTGTGGCCTAAAGTATGCAAGCATTCATATTGCCACTTATGCACAGAGCTGTAATTATCCTGAAAAGAGCCTAAAGATAACTTCCTAGGCTATACTGCAGGCTTTTATAAATGCATAAAACATATATGGAGATTTTATGCCAAATGTTTCCAACGCTCTAAAAGCAGTAACGAGTCACCAACTAGTAAGGAATCTGTTTCCTTGCAACACACATTTGGACAAAAAAGACCAGAAAACAATGTATGAATTTCTCTAATATGACAAATGACACATCAAACCACCAGCTGCAAAGAAACATAAATAAATGATCTGAACAAAGAGAGGATACAAGGAGAAGAAACCATCTGGTCTGATGAAGGTAATCCTCTCCCCGCCGTTAAATATAACTTTGACATTTGAGGGCTTCCCTGAAAGGCCAACACCTTGTGCCCCAAAGCCTGAATCAGCAAAAGTATTATAGAGAGGAGATCATAAAATATGAACATGGAATATTTGTGATAGTCACATTTTACTGGCTCCACAAATAACTAATAATATTTTGATATTAGCATAATATCTGAAACAATGGCATCAGTTACCATGATTAAGACATTAAACTTTTCACCATATTGTTAATGTTCTCTAACACGAAAAGATAACATTTACATTTCTTAGGAGTCTGACACCCTGATATACCTACTGTAAATAGGCATCACGTCATCAATACTTTAGCTCCATAAACTGCATGAGCAATCACAACAGCGATAATGTTTGGAATTGGGCAACCTATGATATGACTGGATCCTACCACATGTCCTGAGTGCGATTGAGCTTGGTTGACCATATCTGCTCTATAGTCGAAAATAAAAGAAGAAAAAGTGCACAGTCCTGAGTGCGATTGAGCTGCACCATAGTGCTCTCTTCCAGGAATTTTTAGAGTCTTATGATAAACCCAATTGCCAATTCCCTTTTTATCCGTTGACCATATCTGCTAACGGAAACTCAGACACTTTATCCCTCCTGTTCTTGTGTTCATCATTGCTTGGGTGCACAGAGTGTGAAGAAGACCAAAGGTGCACATGGTCCTATAAAGATTGCTAGCATACTCTATCTGTAGTATCCTTTTCTTCTATTGTATCTAAATGACCCCTCTGACTTATCTACTCTTTGTATGCAAAACCCCTCATCTTCACTTCTCCTTCTCTTTCATGATATGTACTCTTGTTGATGCTTATAAGCATTTTATTTTCTTCAAGATTGTTCTTGTGAAACTGAGGACTTCCATTTACCTAAATTTAAAGAATCAGATTCTAACCTTCTATTGAGAGCTTGAATCTGATAGCACACCAACGTAACTCTATCCTACACTACTGAATTTATTCAAGAGGCAAAAACAGATGGTAAAACAAAAGAAACTTTTCTGAAACCCGCACAACTTGTTCCTACTTTACTGCCACAGATGCTTGATGGCATTGATGATAATTTTGTCAACAAGGAAGCTATATGAGATGCACTGCCAGACATATCTCGACGAATTTCAAAGTCACATCCAATGCAATTATAGGATAATTTTATAATACAAAAAGGAAGGAATAGGATACATCAATGAGTAATTGAACAAGAAGGAGGGATCGTAGACAAATTGCCAATTGCAACAGCCATTATGGTCAATCTTTTCATATTAGAATTTAACTCCAAAAAGGCAAGATCATGTTTTACTATTTTCCTTCCAACACTTAACAAGGCCTCCCTTTCCTCTTTTAAACTCCTCAATCGTCAGGTGGACGAAAAAGATGAGGGTTGCATCAGGTGGCCGACGGCCAGTATAAAACTCAAAGTTTTTCTTGGAGTGGTGAGGACAGGGTTGCCAAAAGCCAGTAGGAAATGGCTGCCGTCTTTACAAAATTCATATTTCGAAATCTGACAACTAGGCATGCCACATAAATCCCCTGCGCCCTCTTTATTCTCTCCAATTTGAAGTTCCAAAGGAAATCCATAGCAATGGCCACAAACCTTTGAAAAATGTCAATACAGTAGAAAGAAGTTGAAATTTGGAAAACAAGAAAGGGCATCCTTCCGGAACACCGGGCGATCGAGAAATCAAGAACAAATCAAAAGCTCGCAAATGCAGAACACGAGTGGATTTTCCCAAGTTCATCCAACTTCAACGATACTGGGTGTAAGTTTGGAATCATATACCAAACAAAAGGTCAGCTTAACCGTAAAAATAAGATCAAACCAGATCAACAAGTACCTTGAATCTTCACTTGTCCATTAATTGTGTAACCATCTCCATTCCTGAGGAGAAAAGAAACCGGAGAAAATAAAGAATCAACTTCTCGAGAATTGGATGGATCGACCACTCCACTATTTCATTCCTCGAAAAGGAACTAGGGCAACGGAACGAACGGCAAATAAAGAAAGAACAGGAATCGAAGAGAGGAGCGAACCCAGAGGAGATCGCCAGGGCGGGATAGACGACGAACAACGCCAGCAGCAAACATACAAGGGACGCATCCATCGCTCAATCGGCAAGGCGGATGATCGGACTCTTCCTTTCGTATGAGGGACGACGATTATTAATTTGCTGCAGGCTTAGTGAAAATCCGATCTTTTTTGGATCGTCACATTTAGAGATCGACGGTTGACAGAATTTGTCCATCTTCGATGAGGTTCCTCTTCTTTTTCCTTTTTGAGTTGGTGAGTTCTGTAAGTTCGGTTCGGTAAAAACTAGCGGGTCGGATGGCAACCCTTTGGATCTCACTTTTGGGATAATTAATAGTTGGATCCAGTAAGCATGATGATACTCATCAAGTCGGGTTTGCTGGGCTTTCGCGATCCGGTTTGAAATCTCATTCTAGGCAACCTCATGCCATTATAAGGATTCATTAGTAAAATATGCTTACTCCCACTCTAAATTTGGTTATGAGACAACAAAATTAAGATGGATCCAGTAATGTTTGGATCAAATTCGCAATGTGACTCAATGTGATAATAATAAATCCAATTAAGATGGATTTGATTATGGTTTTATCCAATCCAAGTTTTTTTGCTATGACAAGATTTTCCTATGAAACTGTCTTAAAGTTATGACTAACTAGAGATGGGTGGCCAATTTCAAATCAAGTTCTAAATTTATTATGTTCTAAATTGAAAGGGTGATTATAGGCAATTTCTGATCTTCAACTCATATCCTTTACATTTTTTATAGTTGGCTTAAGTTCATTATTTATAATAACCATAATCTAGTTAATATTAAAAGACAACCATTAAAAAGATCATCATTTTCCTCAAATCCAATCATGATTATGAAGAGATGTGACTTTTCAAGCTATAATGTGTTAATTATTGTCTTTGGGCTTGTAACAACTCTTCACCAATAGACACTAACATGGTTTGGTTGTTCATACACAGAACCATAAATGAACCATAAGGGATCTCATTCCCTGTTTGAATTCGGTTCCGGTTCCCCTACGTCTAGATTTTATCAGACCTGCAAGTGGTTCCGGATCTACTGGGCCAGGTAAGAACAAGTAGGTCTACCGATCAGAAACCTCTATGCTGATCCTACTACAAGTGGCAATTGTGGCACAGAAGTGCCCTGCATGATCAATATGAGGGAATAATGGGAGGGTTGATGGCCAATAGTCCATCGTTAAAGAACTTGGGGAACAACTTGCAACCCGAATCCAATCCATTTAAATTCCAGTATGATCTGAATCCGGCTGCCCCGGACGTGTATGAACCAGATCCAAATTCAGTAGATATCGAATCCAAACTCAAACGTAGATGCTGATCATCGCAGAAACGGATTGAAGGGGCCAAGCCAATGGCCTGCCATTGCCGCTAGAACGTGTGGCACTCAAGACAAGATGGACGGATAACGTCCTCCTCTCTCTTCTTCCTAGAGAAAAAGGACCCCGGACCCCAGCAATCCGGCATCAGAAAGAGTGAAAGGAAGAAACCCTCGGTGAGAGAAAGAGAAAGGGAAAGGGAAGAAGCCATGGCGAGCATACTAATGGCCAAAATCCCCACCGCCGCCACCACCATCACTTCTCAAAAATCCGCCAAGCAGACAACGGGCACCGTTCTCCGCCTCCCTCCGTCTTTCCGCCGCCTGCTCAGCCACCCGAGGCTGAAATCCGCCGCTCTCTCCTTCTCCGCAGCGACTCTGTCTGCGATGTCAGCCGCGCCGGCGCTCGCAGAGGAGATGGAGAAGGCGAAGCTCTTCGATTTCAATCTGACCCTTCCCATCATCGCCGCTGAATTCTTGTTCCTCATGTTCGCGTTAGACAAGATTTACTTCACCCCGCTCGGGAGCTTCATGGACAACCGCGACGCCGCGATCAGGGAGAAGCTCAATAGCGTCAAAGACACTTCCACGGAGGTGAAAGAGCTCGAGGAGCAAGCGGCTGCCGTGTTGCGGGCTGCGCGCGCCGAGATCTCCGCTGCGCTCAACCAGATGAAGAAGGAGGTCTCGGCCGAGGTCGAGGCCAAGCTCGCTGAGGGCAGGAAGAAGGTGGAGGCCGAGCTCGCTGCCGCGCTGGAGAATTTAGAGACTCAGAAGGAGGAGACGATCCGGAGCCTCGACTCGCAGATCGCCGCGCTCAGTGACGAGATCGTCAAGAAGGTGCTCCCTCTCTGAGATCGATCGCTTCCTGTATGTAATTCTGTATTTTTTTTCTTTTCTTCTTTTGAACTTTACGTGATCATCGATTCCCTCCGGCTCCATTCTTGCATTGGTGAAGATGGTCACTTAGTAAGTTGTGATAGTCATCAACATAAACGCGATTTGGACGTTGAATTCTGAACTAGCATCAAGAACTAGATGGTGTTCGTTTTGCGAGTATGATAGCTCATTTTGTTATTCTTCGTGGGTTCATTTGGCTTCGAGCGAATTTTAGGAAGAAGAAAATTGAGCTCAACTTCTCCTGCATGGATTTCATTACGATAAGTACTTTCAATACTTCGAATTCTTAAGGGCTTGCTTTCTTCCCCCTTGAAATAGAGGCCGACCAACCATGGCTCATTCATAACACAAAATCTTGTTTGCGTCCATCTTGTTAGCTCGTCTGACCGACCCGACGATTGACACCAACTGAAAACGAGTGAGTTAAATAAGATGAATATGAGCTGATCATTAGGTCAAAAACATGCCTTTTAGCATGTAACTTTCGTTTTAATTTCCTCATTTAGATCATGAACTTAACATGAGAAAACTCATTGCTGGTTGGAGTGAACTGCACCATAGACAATTCACCTACCAGCCCTTTTTTTGAACCTCAAAGAAGCCGACCCAGAAAGGCATTTGTTAAATTCTCTGACTGGAATGAGTTGCTCGCTTTTCCTCCCAAAATCATACCACATTCCGATCACCAGGCGCAAGTGATGGAATATTCTGATGGTGCAAACCTAGCTGCATGCTGTCGATGTACTTGTGAGCGTAAACCTCCATGAACAACATTGAATAATCACGCCCATGAGATGCTGTGCTTTCTTCACCAATGATTATAACTGGATTGCACAAAACATAGAATTCGCCCTCAGAGAATCTATCAATGTGTAAAAATCTAAGATCTCAAAGTTGGTTCCCACTTGAGGCCTATATTAGTTATTTGCCAGCATAGTTCCTCCATGATGAAGCATGCCTTAGCGAATCTGTCACGTGCATGCTATTACTGTTGGACTTTATTTGACAATGTATATATATATATATATATATATATATATATATATATATATATATATATATATATATATATATATATATATATATATATATATATATATATATATATATCAACCATAGCTGCATGAAAGCATTGTAACCTACAAGATGCATCATGAGATTCGATATGGTATGCAATATCCATGAATTCTATATAATGAAAATTCATACTACTCGGTATGAGGCTATCATATTTGATAAATAACGTAGTAATTTTCGTTATCTTGTAAACCCTTGACGAAAAGTTTAAGAAGGGAATTGGGATGGTGAGACTGTATGGAATTACCAATTGTTGAATCTTAGCTTATCATTGATAATCTCAAGTCTTGAGTTCAATAACACCATTAGAATGTTTGTAATTAATTTTCTTTTATACCTATAAGGTACTTTGATCTATAAGAACATGAAATGGGAAGGATAAGGTCTTAATAGACCTATAGCATGTGTGGGATGAAGCGTTTACTATCGGGTGCTTCTCATAAATCTACTAATGTAAGGTGAGGTGAGGTCGTCTTGTGAAGTTTTGGGGCTTAAAATCTTAAACGGACTCAATGAAGGGGATACATGTAATGTTTCACCTCTATCATTTTTTCTCATGATTTATAAAGGAGGAGGGTTGGAGTAGGCTTCCAACACAACATAAAATTTTATCAAATTTTTATATCATGAATTATACAAATTATGAGCCTTACATTGGGGGTGTCCCTTCTTAGCGACGCACTCTAGAGCTCGAATGCAGTGAAAATTAAGTAAGGGCCTCTACATTTTAGTCCCGATGTAGTGAATCAATTGCAGAGAGGGTTCTTACATAATTGACAAATGTGGGTAAAGAAGATAGTCCTGCTATATTTTCGCCCGAATGTAGTGAATAAATTAGAGAGAGGGTCTCTGCATTGTAAGTACGGACGGATGTGGAGCTAAGAAAGTTAGTCCTAGATAATAAGATTCGTATTGGTTCTTGGAATATTGTCCAGTAGGCTAATAGAAGTGGTAGATACTATTATTCGGAGAAAATTATAGGAAAAAAGATAGATGGTGTTATAAAGATTGCAAGTTAATTCCAGGACCATCCAACATCGACTTTTAGTTATGGATTTAGATGTAAAAATGTGGACAAATAAGAAAAGAGTGCATCGAGCTATTCATACTGAATGATGAAACCTCAAAAGTGAGAAAGAATGTATATTTAAACAGAAAGTCCTTCAAGGAGATGCTTTGAATTATGGTAGTATATCATGTGATATGTGGAACAATATGGCTATACATATTAGGATAGTGGTGAAAGATGTGTTAGGTGAATCTAAGAGATGTATACCTTCATAAAAAGAAGCTTAGTGATGGAGTAAAGTGGTGAAAGATAAAATAAGGCAAAGAGAGCATGTTACAAATTATATTATGGTAAGACTAGTGAAACTTTAGAGGCTTATAAGAAAGCAAAAAAAGATTGGAAGTGAAACAAAAACTAAAATTTAAGAGGATTTATATAAAAAGATCAACTCAAAAGAGAGTGAAAAAGATATTTTTAAGATAGCTAGTTCTAGAGATAAGAAAACTAAGGATCTTAATTTTGTTAGATGTAGCAAAGACGATTATGAAAAAATTCGAATGGCAAATGATAATATAAAAAATAGATGGAAAAACTATTTTTATAAGTTTTTTAATGAAAATAAATACGTTAGTATTAGCGGAGAGTTAGCCAAATCAGAAAAGTATATAAACCACAATTTCTACCAATGTATTCAAAATAATGAAGTCAAATAAGCTCTTAAACATATGAAGGGTGGTAAATCGGTAGGACCAGATAATATTCCTATAGAAGTTTGGAAAATACTAGGAGACATAGGAATCACTTGGCTCAAAAGACTATTTAATGAAATATGAAAAAACTAAAAGATGTCTAAGGAATGGAGAGCGAGTACACTTATACCCATATACAAGAACAAGGGAGACATTAAGAATTGTGTGAATTATTGAGGTATCAAGTTAATGAGTCATACTATAAAATTATGAAAAAGAATTATCAAACATAGGTTAAAATAAGTATCGAGTACAACAGAAAACCAATTTAGATTCATGCCAGACAGATCTATTATTAAAGCTATTTACCTTTTGAGACATCTTATGTAATATTTAAAGCAAAAAATAAAGACCTTCACATGATATTTATTCATCTAGAAAAAGCTTACTATAGGGTACCAAGGGATGTTCTTTGGAAAACCTTGTCAAAAATAAGTATTCTATTGACATACATAAACCTTATAAGAGATATGTACGATGTGCAAAAACATGTGTGAGGACTCATTAAGGAATGACAAACTTCTTTAAAGTTAATATTGGGTTACATGAATGATCAACTTTAAGTCTATACTTATTTATAATGGTGATTGATGAGTTAACAAAATATATTCAAGATAAAGTACCTTAGTGTATGTTATTTGTAGACGACATTGTGTTAGTGGAGGAGTCTAAGGAAAAAGTAAATAGAAAATTGGAACTATGGAGAGAAACATTAAAAAGTAAAGGGTTCTGACTTAGTAAAACAAAGACAGAATATATGAAATGTAAGTTTTATCATTTGGTTACTTCAAAGGACATAAAAATTAAAATTGGCACACATTGCATTCTCAAAAGAATTTTTTTAAATACCTAGGGTCAATTTTTCAAAGTGATGGAAAAATTGATAGAGATATTATGCATAGAATTAATGCATGTTGATTAAAATGGAGATGATCATCATGTATTCTTTGTGACAAGAAGATACCATTAGAATTAAAAGGTAAATATTATAGAGCAACAATTAGACCTACCATGTTTTATGGTTCTGAATGTTGGGAAGTTAATCATCAACATGTACAAAACATGTTTGTGGCAAAAATGAAGATTTTGAGATGGATGAGTAGTCATGCAAGGAAAGATCAAATATATAATGAGGTTGTTGTAAACAAATTGGGAGTGACACCAATAGAAGATAAAATGAAAGAATATCGTTTAAGATGATTTGGATATATTGAAAGAAGATCAAAAGAAACACATGTAAGAAGATATGAAAAACTAGATTTTGAAAGTATTAAAATAGGTAGATGATGACTACAAAAGTGTAGTAAAGAAACAATAAAGAATGATCTAGCTTATGTTGAGTTAATTGCTAACATGACACGTGATAGGGCTATGTGGAAACAAAGAATCCATGTAGCCGACCCCGTCTAGTATGGGAAAAGGCTTAGTTGTTGTTTGTTTATGAAAGCCATGACTTAGTAAGTAAAAGTTTAAGTTCAAGTTGCAAGACACTTTTACCTAATGTGATTTTCAAAGTGTACAAGATTTTAAAAGCTTGGTTTTGTTTATTTTTAAAATGGTGGGAAAATGTGAATAAATTTTTCAAAATAAAAGAATGGCATAATGATTAGAATGTTTGAGCATCCATAATGCCCTTTATGTGTGAGCTGAACAGCGTACGAAGTCTGAATATATATATGACCTGATGCTAGAGAACCGATTCAAAGGGTCTTAAATTGACTAAGAGTTTGATAGTTCAGTTGGTCATGTAGTGGCTCACTAGATGAGAAGAGTGCTGCTTTCTAGGAGGCATAAGGAAAGTGTCCTGTTGCTATTCGTAAAGGGCTTCATAACAGCCTTTGTGTGGTGTGAAAAGCCACAACTATTTCACACAGGGACACTTACATTCAGTTGATGATGACACAAGATGTTTTGACAACCAACTGAATGGGCGTCTCTTCATTAAAAAGAGAGAGAAGTCTAGGTCAAAAAGAAGCAATGCCTCTTCAAAGGTTGATTTCTCTATGTGATTAAACATGTCTGTTCAATGAAACGTTGGAATTATAAGCTATAAAATGGTGTGTAGATAGTACAATCGGAAGTCAGATATTGATCTCTGACTCATCACCTATTCTTTCCCACCTAGACAATCTTTCTCTTATTCAATATATGTTTTGAAAAGCTCTTGATAAAATTTTGTTTTTGCTCTTAAGTATGCACAAGAGTGACACCTTATTCATTTCGAGAATATCATCGACTGACTGGGTCGATTGTGTGTGAAAGACCAATCAGCTGTGACTCCATCATATGTGGAAGGAATTTCACCGACAGCCCCTAGCATCCGGTTGTTACCACCATTGCGGCGAAATAAGCCTAACGAAAAGTGCATCCACAAACCTTAGAGCTATTGCGCGTAACTCGCAAAATTCTTTTTCCATGAAGAATGTTACTCCACCAATCCTGGTTTCAACTACACTCAAGTTTTCTCTTCTTTTTTGTCATATATGGTAGTCAACCCATAAAGTGCAGATTGCTTTGGGGATACTTCGTGAGAGAGAGAGAGAGAGAGAGAGAGAGAGAGAGAGAGAGAGCAACTCTTCGAAACTTATACGGTGCAGAATCTGATTCCTTGGTCAACGTCTAATGTAATTTAGTTGTCATGATTATAATTTATTTAGTAACTACATATCATGATTTACCATTAACTGAAAGTCCTAGCCGTGGACCTTTTACATGGCTACGGATGCAATTGAATCTGATCTTCTGGGTGTTGTTTCCCTAGTAACTAAGAAATAAAAACAAAGCCTAATTTGTACGTAGAATTCGTATTGAGAAGGAAAAGTACTCAAAGTTTCAGGCACTCAAGTTGAGCAAACCGAAAAACATTTTGCTGGTGTTTCCCCTATTATAGAAACTAAGGACTATTTTAAAGCCGTGCAAACCTCAACTTCGCTTCTTGGTCTCTCAAATAGTTGTTGCTTGCAAGCCCGTGGAAATGTACCTTGCGTTTTGATCTCATTGAAAGCCATTTCTTTAAAGTCTGGACCAGTTTAAACTCATCCCGAGTTCTGATACTACGGATCTTATGGCTATCTTTTGAGTATTTGCCATGGGTTTGATCATCTTCAACCTCTCTTTCATTGTCATCCGATCCTGCTGACGACCTGTTTTCCATAACACATCAGTGAGAAGGATGATGGTTTCACACACCACTGACAGTGTTGCACTCCTTCACACCCTTTATACTTTTAGGGCAGGAGTGTAATATGTTGTCCACTTCATTTTCTTTTTCAAACACCCTTTAAATTTATAAAGGACACTCTTGCTGCCAAAAAGTAAGGGCGTGTACTAGTTCACACCATCAATTGTGTGCAGGATATAATCACTCTGGTGGGAATATTGACATGGTTACAATTTAAACAAGAATTTGGGAATACTTGCCCATGAGATTTCACACGTTTTTTGGGCTGATCTGGTGGAGCTTGATAAATGGATAAATGCCTTATGAATTGAATCTGCATACCCGTAAAAACAAAAACATAGGTCAAGTTACAAAAAAAATGTAACTCTAGTAAACTTGAAACAAATTTTCTTCTCGTAGGCATTTAGAATTTAAAGTGGTGTCATCTTAATCACCATAAGGATATCAAACCATGATTGTGCCATCTTAATCACCATAAGGATATCAAACCATGATTGTGCCATCTTAATCACCATAAGGATATCAAACCATGATTGTTTACGTAGAATGATGGGATCGTCATAATTTTCACATTATGTACTGAAAACACATGGAATGTGTGGTTGAAAGAATATGTGTAACATAAGTAAACAAATTATGCACTTTCAGTGGCCAAGCTTTTCCATTTTGATATGTTTACAAATAACAGAAAACAAAGAAAGACTTATGGCAAAAGCACAATGAATTGAGCACATAGAGGGAAACATAGCTAATTGGCTATTGTTTAATGGAGCTTCTGGTGGTTATTGTCCAGTGGAATTAATGCTGATAAATGATTTAAAATGAACCGAACAGAGGCTGTTTGGGCTCATTTATTACCCTCTGATTGTATCATGCTCCTGTCATTTGCTTGTTCAAGGTCAGCACTTGCTCATTTTAGTAAGAGGTGAACTCTTCAATACAAACTCTATTGTAAACACACCTGTTAGCCCATTTGGACAGTATGTATCTATAGTAATTATTCCAGACAGCTTTTCTAATATAAATATATTCTGGGTGTGCATTAGGTAGAGATCTGCCTAAGGGCCTAACGACAACTTGTAAATTTGAAGAGGAAAATAACTCTTGTTCACTGTCTGCACCTTCATATTATACTTCGTTCACTGCTTCACCTAAGATATGAGAAACGAAGGAAATGAAATATGATGCCTATGTTTGTAAATATTGAAACTCTGGAAGCAGGAACTTTCACATGATCTGTTGAATAAGTTTTCTGTCAAACTTGTCGTGTATCAGCTGCTTCATGGGCTACTTACAGTAGGTGCAACCAATGGTGTCAGCTTGGTTTCTGAATTAAATTGTGCTTCAAAAAGATATTATAATTGCATAAATGCAAGAGTTAAGAGGCATGAGGACTCTGTGGAATAATTCTAAAGAGGATTTGCATAACTGCACCCAAACAATACACTTTATATAGTTCATACCTGATCTCCATCCTTGAATCTGAAGAGGGACAGAGGTTCTTTGTCATTAACTAACTTGTAACCTTGGTAGCATAAGCAGAAATGTCCCCAAACATGAGACCTACAAGTCAGTTCAGGCCTGGGCATTATATTGGAAATATCTTACGAACAGTGTACCTATTTCTCATCTCTTCTTTAAAAGATCACATGGTCTTCTCTCATTAGTGATGGTGAACCTGAATGAACCAAAAGAGGGCATTCCCGACTTGGCTCATTAGTCACAGACCAACTCGGCTTGTATTTAATGCAAGCAAGCCGAGCTGGCTCTAACATGGCACATGATAGGGCTCTGTGGAAACAAAGAATCCATATAGCAGACCCCGTCTAGTATGGGAAAAGGCTTAGTAGTAGTTGTTGTTGTTGTACTAAAACATGTTCATCAGTAGCTTATTATTGATAACCAGCTGCATAATGAGCCAATATGAACCCCACGTCGATTCTTTCTTTCCTTTGTATTTTTTCCGAATTAATTATATGGCGACGGTAAGCTTAATGCCAATCAAAAGCATGTATTGATTTAGAAGCGAAGAAATTGTTCACAAACAATCGAATGTGGATTTCTTCATCATTAAATAAATCAATTTGGTATCATCAGAATGCTTATAAACATTGTCTATAGCAAAGAAATTCAGCAATGGAGAAGAAGAGAATCAATTGATTTTTCCAGGCCCTTACCACGAAATTTTGCTTTGGTCTTCACTGGGTGATTGATTGAATACATCCTCCACAGCTTGCTTGAGTTCTGCGACGGAAGCCGCGCTAGCAACTTTTACGTCTGAAAAGATATGGACCATGAAACCATCAACAAAAACCCGGAAACCCCAAAATTATTAGAACCAGACAAACACAAAATTCAGGAACTTAAAAATTTAGACAGACACAAAATTCAATACCCCAACTACACAGAAATGTCGCAAAATCCTCACCAAAGCAACTGCCATCCAATTTCAAGATAGAGAGCTTCAGGAGCGCCTCGGGCAGCTTATAGTATGAGAAACTAAGGCCGGGGCCGGCATCATCAACGTCCTTTACAGCTTGCTTTTCATCAATGTCGATGGTTGCCAATCGGAATGAGGGTTGCGGAACAAGGCAAGGCATAATCCCCCTCAACAATTTGATTTTGGCCATTGATGCTGAGCCTCCGGAAGCAGATGAAGAAGGAGAAGCAATGCCTGTCCAATCTCCTCCACCATGTCAAAGTTATAAAATGGGGGGCATTTTGACGAAGAGGGGCTTCATTCTGGGTGTAGGGAGGGCCATACCAGATTCCCAAAAGAAGGATTTCTCTCCTTTAGTACTTGGAGAGAGAGAGAGAGAGAGAGAGAGAGAGAGAGAGAGAGAGAGTCTGGTTTTTTATTTGAGAGGAGACAGAGGTGGAGTTGGCTTAGGAGGTGAAGGCGTGTAGGGGGGCGGTTCCTTGTGGATCACCATGACGGTGTCGCACAGGATCTGAATTTTTGAGATGTCTAACGGCTGTCTCTCTCTCTCTCTCTCGAGCTCAAGAATTTAAAAATACAAACGGCCATGCAAAATGCAAGACACTCCAATGTGATGTGACAATAGAAACAAACAAAATATAGAACACAAAAAAAGCAAGCAAGCAAGCATTTCCTTTGCACAAGTCAAAGCAAAGAATAAGTACTTGTGTGGGAGAAGCAAAGCACCTTGCCACGTTTTAGAATCAAAACAAAGCGTATATTTTGATTGTCTGCGACAATGTTTCTTAAACGACTTATGATATAAAACATTTACTACGGAAAAAGAATATATATATATATATATATATGTATATATATATATATGTATATATATATATATATATATATATGTATATACATATGTATGTATTTATTTTCCACCAGTGGCAGGAATTTTCGAGTTAACTTGCTCAATCGTTTACATTTTCATAAATCACAAAGGTTGCGTTTTTATTAACTTCAGACCCTTGATTGGAGGATCAAATATGAGGTGAAGCAAACTCTGCTAAAAAAAGTGAAGGAAAATATTAAAAAATTAAGATTAAAATATTTACTAGTCACCAATAAAGGGAGTGGTGAATAGCAGTGGCGCGGTGGCGGATCTAGAATTTTTGGTAGGGTGGAGAAAAATAAGTATAGTAGCCATGAGTCTTGTGATGCCCGGTAGTTTTTTCACTCCGACCTCCCAAATTTCAAGTGGGCAGCCGTCACCTTGCCTCAATGTAGATCCGATGCCCCCCTTGTGAGGTTTTGTGCCTAAGTACAAAAACACTTCCGCCTGCATCTCTAGCCCACCTTCATTGTGAATCCTTAAACCATAAGAGAGAAAAAGAGGACCAGAATGATATACCCAAAAGTTGGTATGTTTTCTTAATCTGCCAGCTAATGAAAGTTTTACAACCTGAAAGAAGAATATTTCGCTCTTCTTTTACTATTCCATGCGACAAACAACGCCATGACAACTTAAAACTTTGCATTTTTCAAAGCATGTACAAAGATTTCAGAGAGAAATCGAGCACACAATCTATGAATTCCGAAGCGGAGAGATTTACAATGAAGCTGTTATATATCATTTTGTAAATTATGACACGCTTTACAACAACTAAGTCTTTTCCCATACTAGATGGGGTTGACTACATGAATTATTTTTTTATAGAGTTCGATCATAACAATTAACTTACTAGAGCATTCTTTAGTGTTTCTTTCCAATATATTTTTGTCTTCTTTTTTCTTTTTTAACATTCTTACAATCTGTCTGTGACAGAAATGAAGATGTTGAGATGGATGAGTGGTCATACAAGAAAAGACCGTATACATAATGAGGTTATTAGAAACAAATTAGGAGTGGCACCAATAGAGGATAAAATGAGAGAACATCGTTTAAGATGGTTTGGACATATAGAAAGAAGAACCTGTAAGAAGGTTAGAAAAACTAAATTTGGAAAGTATTAAAAGAAGTAGAGGACTACCACAAAAGTGTTGGAAAGAAACAATAAAGAATGATCTAGCTTATTGGGAGTTAACTGCTAACATGGCACACGATAGGGATCTGTGGAAACAAAGAATCCATGTAGCCGACCCCGTCTAGTATGGGAAAAGGCTTAGTTGTTGTTGTTGTTGTTGTAACATTCTTACAATCTAGTTTCTCATACCTTCTTACCGGAACTTCATTTGATCATCCTTAAAGTGTCTAAACCATCTTAAACAATTTCTCTCATATTTTATCAATGACTCTTAATTTGTCTCAAATAACCTCATTTATACTATGCTTTGATAAAGAAAAATTAAGTTATGCAGATCACGTGATAAACAGTGAATATGGTAAGCAACTTGACATGCCCATGCCCATGCACCTGCATGCACATTCAAATTCATCCTCAGCAGAATGACGAGGTTTAAAAAGAAATTTAATTAATTAAGAGAATTTCACTCATAGTACCCTTCATACAGGCTTTCCTTTCTAAGCAAGAATCCGGCAGTACATTTGAACAATCCAGCACTTACCCATTTAGAGAATCCTAAATTGAAAAGCAAGAATTTCATGATCCTGTGTATCTTGCTCTTTGATGACCTTTAAGCCTTTTTTAAGACAAGAACACTTATTAGTGTTCAGGCCCTTGTGCATGAGAGAGGTGCTGCTCATCTCGGTCGCTTGCTGATCGTGCTGCCGCCGAGTTGAATGAATCGTCACTAAAATGACGTTTTGCATTTAAGAAAAACTTCTGTACAAAAAGTCTCTTTTCATTCATAACCGTTGATGAGGTATTTTCCATAGGTTTAAATATAACACGCTACTCTCTCACACACACATCTTATGAAGCTCATTTGCATCTAAATTTTCTTGCAGTATTTGATGGATTGACAAGCAATTCTATATGATGTCGAATGTTAGGCAGTCAATCATCAATGTGCAAAGAATGTCCATAACACTATGTATAGTCATACTAGGAAAAACCTTATTAGATTATAAGAAAAAAGTTGGGACGGTACCAATAAAGAATAAGATGAGAGATACAAATAAGATGGTTTAGGCATGCAAGGAAGTGATCAAATTAAGCTCTATAGAAAGTGTGAAAAACTAGATAACAAACACTTTAAAGAAGAAGACGAAGACGAAGACTGCAGAAGTATTAGAAAGAAACTATAAAATATGATGCCTTTGTTGAAGTTGCTAACAAGACACAAGATATGTGTCAAGTGTCAAAGAAACCATCTAGCAGATCCCACTCAGTGTGAGAAAAGCTTAGTTGTTGTTGATGATGTATTTAACAGACTGAATCTCAGATAGTCAATCTCAACATGGTTCTAAGGTGCAACAATCACACCGATATTCAACAAAATTAAACCCTGGATCTCAAAAAGAAGAATTTGAGATCCACATTAGATCCTTAAATATTCAAATATGTAGTCCAAGGTCTGATGAGATTCAGGATTTCAAAAAACTTAGATTTAAAAATCTCAGGCATCGGGCACTCCGCAATACCTTTGGTAATTTTGGGTACAGAAGGGCTCCATTGAGCCGATTCTCTAAGAAAGCGAAAGCATGTGACTGAAGCTACAATTAAAGTGCAAATGGATCGAGTTACTCGAGAGATACTTGTGATCAGCATGATGAGAACTCAAACTCAATTTGGCCTTAACAAGTCCGATGCGAGCTCGACACGTGAGCCAAGCTCGTGCCAAAGTTGCTCACAAGCCTAAACAAGCCCAAGGTGTCGAAGAAAATTTCATTCACTTGCATAAAACTTTCAAGGAGCTCATTCAAGACCTGCTCGATGGCAGCTGCCCAAGTGATGTAAAGCTGTAGAGGTGATAAAATGAGAACAGCGTGTTCTATGGGGAAGTTGTACCTATTGCTGTGTGTTATTAAATACTTTGTAGCATTGCACCCAGAATTAGCTCCCCTTGGGGGGGGGGGGGGGGGGGGGGGGGGGGGGGGGGTTGTGGTGTCTCATAATGTTGTGTGGCTATACAATATAAGATTGTCCTTTATGAGGTTATCCAAAAAACAGATTGTTCTTCATGAAGGCTTAGCTCCTAGCCGACTTCAAAGCTGCCAAATGCGGCCATGCATCAAAATCCATCAAATCATCTTGAACTCAAGCAAGCGCATGCTAAACAACATCGATCAAGCTTAACAAAGCGAGCTCGAGTAGGTTGAGTGTATCTCGAGGCAGAAAGTAAAGCTCACTCAAGCTAAGTGTTCCCAAAACAAGCCGAATCGAACTTGCCCAAGCTCACGGTAAACTCGACTTGATGATACAAGTAGCGAAAATAAGCCTCACAGTACCTGTAAAATATAGCAGTTCTGAGAATTTTTATTTCTCTGGTTCCCTACATTTAGACCGGCAGATCAAAATAGCATTGGCTACATAACTTCCAGAGCAATCAACGGAAAACCATCCGATTTAATTAAGCACATTTGCAAGAGAGAACCATCTAATCCCTAAAGCCATCCATATTCACTCAAAGAACGTCAGGTCATCAAATCTTATGGTGTTAGATGCAGCCCATGACATTGGTAGAAAGATTCATCTTATCCTCACATGATGAGCTTGAATCCAAGACCTTATCCGTCTAAGATTGAATACAGCTTATAAAAGAGCAAGAAAAGCAGAAGTTTTATGTGCATCTATTCTTTCATCTAAAACACTCAGTGGCTGGTTGTGCAATCATTAGGTGAAGCCACCACAAAATTGAATTGCAAAGTTCCAGCAGCATAGCAGACACGAATTCCAACTTTTGCTGATGTCGAGAAGCTACTTGCCCTTCAATTTGCAGTAGGCATAGAAACCAGAGCCGAGAAAACCAAGACCTTGACCCAAAACATTCAGCTGCCAACCACAGAATAGGGAAGAACGAATTAATTAATAAAACATTACCAAGGATGAACTAGAAACACAGAAGAAATGAGTTAATCAGTTCCAACTTACAAAGTCAAATGGCAGTCCTCCAAACAAAAGCCAACCGATTCCAACAGTGAAGAAGTCCTAGAATGACAACATATTTAATTCAAAATTTCTTTATATAGACATGCAATCATACATAAACACACATGCATGACTTCAACAAAAGAAAGCAACAAATGAGCAATTTCAAGTTATCCTGAAAGGAGAACTCATCAACTTTGACATTTCTTGGATAAAAAATATAAAACTTCATGCCAGAAGCTGCTATAACAAAATTCTAATGATAAAGGATTCTTACCTTCAAATTACCACACATGGTCTGCGTGAGTGCAGAGTTAAGTGTTGTATTCAGGAATATACTGTAGTTGAGGAAAAATGCCATTATACAGGAAAGGAGCATGATTGCCTGCAACAAAAAGAGAAAAACTTTAAATGAGAAAAATCCTAAAGAAAACCTCTAACTGAAGTGTGAGTCAAGAAGTTCATCTAACTGGAATTGGATTTGCCAATTTCCATAATCTGATGGATTTTTATCGATTGTAACTTTATCCCATTGATATATATTAACCTTCTAAGAGACATGTATGATGGTGCAAAAACATGTGTGAGGACTCGTGAAGGAACGACAGACTTCTTTGAAGTTAATATTGGGTTACATCAAGGATCAACTTTAAGTCCATACTTATTTATAATGGTGATGAATGAGTTAACAAAACATATTCAAGATGAAGTACCTCCGTGTATGTTATTTGCAGATGACATTGTATTAGTGGAGGAGTTTAAGAAAAAAGTTAATAGAAAATTGGAACTATGGAGAGAAACATTAGAAAGCAAAGACCTCCGACTTAGTAGAACAAAGACAGAATATATGGAATGTAAGTTTGATCATTTGGTTACCTCAGAGGACATAGAAATTAAAATTGGCACAATTTGCATCCCCCAAAAGAAAAGTTTTAAATACCCAGGGTCACTTTTTCAGAGTGAGGAAAGAATTGATGGAGATGTTACGCATAGAATTAATGCTGGTTGGCTAAAATGGAGAGGAGCATAAGGTATTCTTTGTGATAAGAAGATACCATTAAAGTTAAAAGGTAAATATTATAGAGCAGCAATTAGGCCTGCCATGTTTTATGGTTCTGAGTGTTGGGCAGTTAATCATCAACATGTACAAAACATGTCTGTGACATAAATGAAGATGTTGAGATGGATGAGTGGTCATACAAGAAAAGACCGTATACATAATGAGGTTATTAGAAACAAATTAGGAGTGGCACCAATAGAGGATAAAATGAGAGAATATCGTTTAAGATGGTTTGGACATATAGAAAGAAGAACCTGTAAGAAGGTTAGAAAAACTAAATTTGGAAAGTATTAAAAGAGGTAGAGGACGACCACAAAAGTGTTGGAAAGAAACAATAAAGAATGATCTAGCTTATTGTGAGTTAACTGCTAACATGGCACACGATAGGGATCTGTGGAAGTAAAGAATCCATGTAACCGACCCCGTCTAGTATGGGAAAAGGCTTAGTTGTTGTTGTTGTTGTAACTTTCTTATCTCTTGCCAATCAAAACATGCAATAGCAGGCAAGGCTCCACAAGTGCTGAGGAAAGCCGCAATGGTGAACATCACTAAGAACAGACTTCACCAAAACAATAGAAAATAAGCTTGCATCAAACTAAATTTTGGCATTGTTTAGTCGTGTTTGACGCATCTGGAGTCCTAAACAAAAGAATTGGCAGCTTAAATGAGGAAACCTGGAATCCTGGAGAAAATAAATGAGGAAAGTGCAGTGTCGCCTCCAGATCACCACGAAGAAAGGTCCAAAGTAGTATAAGTGGTCCACAAACAAGTCCTGCACTATGAACACATTACATTAGGAAATTCACAATCACCACTAACTTGTATTTGTAGAAGTTCTATAGGAGAAGAAGTAGAACTTAGTAAATCCAGGTATAACTGAATAAGATTCTGTTAGCTACAAGAAAAGGAGTTTCTAGATGTACCATTACACCACATCAGACCGAAGCTGTTAAGACCACTAGTTTTACCTGAAAAAACAGATGTGAAGAGAATGCAAATGGATTCAGACATTGTAAATACCCACCAAAATGAAAATAAAAAGCTAAGATGAAAATGCTACCAATTCGAGCTATGGTTGCAAGGTATATCGCGGTTGTAATGTTTGCTATGAAAACCATGGCATAGCCATAGGAGTCATATGACAAGTCTCGAGCACCAGCAATAAATGCTCCAGAAACGATCACCACCACACTAACCTTAGTTTTTGCCAGTGAAAATAAATTAAAGACCACATAAGTAAATCTGAAGATGATGACAATGAGCTTCCATGAATGAAAGAAAAATAGCAGTGGCTCATATCTTTGCAGAATGGTCTCTTAATTAGGCTTTTAATAATTGGATAGGAAGACATGAAGAATGTCTGCCCAATATAACATGAAATTTGTAGGACTTGACATGAAGAAGATAATCCATGCACATGCATGTGATTCAGTTGTACAACATATCCAGATATCTTGCGATCTCCATTTAATTGCAGATCAAACATAATAGATCATACTGGCTCAACTTTGTAACTGTATAAGCTTTGAGAAACACTCTTATTCATGAGATACATAAATGCAGCCAGCAGCAAGAAACCTCCATCAAATTTGTGACCAAGTAAGACATTAGCCTGTCGCTGTCAAACACTTGTTATGCCTTTGGGAAGCCCTACAGATGAGTAGAACCGGAAAATGCCTCCAAACAAAAAGTAGAAGAGCACAAGTTGAAAGGAGCTGCTTACCTGACAATGACATATTTAGAGTATTTTTGTCCAGCCAAAAGATATTCAACAACTAATGTGAACACCACAGTTGTCCGCCTAAGTGTAGTGTACATAGGAACATTAACTCCACGAACAGATTCCATTGTTGCCAGCTGCTCGAGCAACCATTACATGAAATGACAATTAACAACTTGAAAGAGAAGAGACAAGTTTCTGTCAAGTTATTAAAATAGGAAAATAATCAACAATCTTACCATGTAAAGCATATATGCAAGTGAAAGAGGAAGAGTATGAAGAAAAGTCTCAAATGATACAAGCAGTGGTAAGAAGGTATCAGATGTTGTCCACATCTCCCCATTTGTGAATGAAATCATCTTCCAACGCTTCATGGCATAAAGAATTGAAGTTGAACATATTATCTGGAGCAAGACAACACATTTATAGGTGATCTACAAAATGGTCACATGCTGGAGAGAGATCGATATAAAGCTGATTCCAAGCAAACTTCAAACAGTCACTTGCATCAACAACCAAATCACAAAACTATCAGTGTGAAATGACCAAGCTAAACAATCCCAATGTACACACCATGACATTCAAGTTTCAGTGTTTCACCCTCTTTGAATGTAATAATACAAAACCATAGGAAAAATCCACACTAATAGGGAAACGATGATTAGTAGTTGATCTAATAACAAATTTGGTGAGGTGCAACATTTTCTTAATGATGATCATGTAAGTGGTGAACATCTTGAAAATGGTGCATAGTGAAGAATTCGAAGAAATGCCAGTTATCCTTATCTATATGATACAAGGGATAGGTCCAAGAAATAAATAAAGATAAACTTCAAGTATAAAAGTGCTTTATATGCCGTTTCAGAACATACATACCAATAGATGGTTGCATAATGCAGCACATTTCATCAATCCAATTAGTAAATTCCCCCCTAAGTTTTAGGTAGAAGATGAGGTGCATATGGGGGTATGCATGCAATTAATTTAAATCAAGATTTATAAGCCTGAAACTATTGTAATTCACCCAGAACTTGGTAGGCAAATCAATATCATGCACAATTTGGGGTGCCCAATTGTCATAAATCGCACAATATAGATGCATCCAAGCATGCCTTTGCTTATAAATTTACAAATTTCATGATTTATGAGATGTCTTTAGAATAAACTAATGGTTTTCATTATCTTTCTATTTGTTACTTAGATGAAAGGCGAGCTTTCTTTGGTACAGAAATTCCAAACTTGTAGATGTCTACTAAAATTTGCAATTATAGTGGATGAGAGAAAACACAGCGGAACACTTACACCTTAATGGTCTCATCTTTGTTGCATATAACATAAGTTGAGATGGAGGTACAATCATAGTTTACTGATTATAATTTTTGTGTAATATTTGATGTTTGAATGTTTGTTAGTTTCCTAACAATATTTGATCTTTTCTGATTTCTTCTGAATTGTTGCATTTTCAACTTTTGGTTATAAATCAATTTATTCTGTGGTTCCATCGTTCAATCCCAGATGGCTGCCAATATCCTGGATCCACAACTCTGTCCTGTGCCAAGCTCCAAAGGACACCTAAATTCCCAGTCATGAAACATGAAACTCTAATGTACATAGTGCAAGCTCTAGCTGTTCAGACCTAAACAAGAACGGACGATGGTACAATTAAATGTGAAGGCATCACATCTCTTTCAAACATTCAAGATAATCATTTAGCTATCAAACAAGTGCACTGTACCAAACTTCGACTAGTCAGACTTAAATGCTGAACTTCTAAAAAGTTGAGCTTCAACCAGGAAAGGAGGTGAGAGATGAAATCATAATAAAGTTTCTTAAAAATAAAATTACCTGAAGTAACGTAATGACATTGGCCGAAGGGAAATTATATGAAGAAAGAACAGCTTTATTAAACATCACTAGAAGCACTGCAAAACATAAAGCAAGAAGTTGATGACAATATGGGAAAAGACAGAATAGAAGTCCTAAAGACATGCAGAAAAAAAGAACAAGGGAACTGAAGTAAAAGAGAAGAGAGCTGCCAAAGATAAATTCAAAAGACATCAAAATCCAAAAGTTATATGCAAACAAAATTTGCACATTAGAGTATATTCATTGACAAATACCCACCCTCCCTTTCAATATCACCCCTTCATGAATTTTTAAGTACAATGGACCGGGTTATGTTACCTAGACAATTCTAGCTAGAGAAGGTATCAATATTTGGGACATGTCTGACACTTTGAGCTCTATGTTCAATGTTGACACTCCAGCAGTTACATACATTGCACCATCAAACTCAACAATCTGTGGCAGAAGATCCAAGTCAACGTTGTACATACAATCTGTAAAGCAAATGCCTCCATAAAATGGTGTGCATGGCACATATATACACACACAAATACATAGATAATAGATAGACAAATGCTCAATATTCAAAAGATAGTTGTATTCCCCACTAAATATAAACATATACATAGTGCAACGCTTATGTATATACATACATATAAGGACCTGACTTGGTTTTGGTTGTACATAACTGATTTTGTAAGGAGACTATCCACCAAATACATACATATTTATTATCTATTATATAATAAATTCAAGAGAAAGGAAAGGACACTGTCAACTGAACAGATCCCTCCGTCACTCATCCTCTGAGCGTGAGAGAGAGAGAGCTTTAACCTTTTCAAAATCAGCCATTTCTGAGGCCAATGTTGTATGTCTCAGTGACTTTCGTGCAATACATGTTGATAGATAGCATCTTGTAGGACATTTACAATACAATACTCAAGCTTATCAACAACCGCAACTGTTTTTGTAAATGGAGGTATATTTTACCAGAATAGCAGCCGTTTATGGTCTTTTGGGAGGAAAAACTAATGATATGTTATGACACATCATATCATATCCTCCATAATTGGGCGTTTGCAATTTGCGATATACAGATTGTGTATGTCAACACTTATAATGATGAACTTTCTGTGCCAGTATATAGGCTGACAACTTTACTCAAATGAATTGTATGAGTGGTATAACTTGCATTAAAAGCATATGATATAGTTGGCATTTGGATTCCATTGCTACTTCATGAAAAGAATGAACAGCTAAAGCAACATAGTGGAGCATTACATCCAGATTGCACTGATAAGAAACTTAGTACCAAACTTGCACATCATTACTTGCATTGCAACAAGACGTAAGGTGGTATAAACTTCAAATTTCAGAAACCAAAACAAGCATTTCCTGCTGACCTATGTTGATTTACTTCATCCTTTCGGAAAAACGATTCTAGAGCTATAACGTGTCACTCAAAGACAATGTTGATAATAAGGGAAAAAGAATCTCATACTGTTACGAACTCTAGCTATATGATGTCCTAGACAGGTAAGTATTTTAAGATCTAGTTTTGGGCAATGGTAGAAAAGGAGAAAAAGTAATTTAAATTTGAATATGTTTTTCAGGAACAGTAGGAACAGAAAAAAGAATGTCTTCAGAACATACGAAAATGTGATGATATTAGGCACCCTTGCTAAGGATATCAGTTACCAACAAGAACGCCCCACTTACTCAGTCTTATCGTAGGAACATCAATTCGAACGATCCACATGCCATTTAGCTTCCAGATGGTTCAAACAATAAGAACCGACTGAGGTTTTTAGGTCAGTGAAATGACTGCATCGGTCAATAATAACTCTAAAACTTAACTGGAATCTGAAACAAGATATGAGATTATTGAAGTGCTGCATCTATCGGATTAATAACTCAAAAACCTAACTGGAACTTGAAACCAGAGATGAGAAATTTATCAGCTTCAGATTTCCAATCAACTTGCGATCTAACACGTTCTTTAACGTCTAAAAGTAAAAGAATAGAAGGAACCAATACCTACTTCAATATAATCGAAATCCACAGAAAGGACATAAATTTCGATCAAGAAACACTAAACTAAAATCATGCACTATGCGACAGATAACAACCCATACACCAAACACAAACAACCCAAAACCACATTTGTCAAACAAAACACAAAAAACGAAGATCTCGAAAGGAATCGGTAAAGTCCAGTTATCAGATCACCACATCAACACCTATCGAAGGAACTCATCGCCATCATCCACAGTAACGCACAGGACCCAAATTGTAAAAGGTTCACCTGCGCATGTCATGTACGACACAGCCGCGTACATCCCTCTTTTCGTCATCCCCGAACCCTTAAAGAGGCTCTCATCCCTCGACGAATCAGCCGCCAACGACGAAACCGGCAGTACGTGACTCTTGGACGCCATTATCACTCCCTTCAAACCTTCAAACTATGACGAAAAACTGAACAAAAGAAGCAAAAGAGGAAGACGGGTGGGTTATCATCCCAACATCGATGGAGGGAGCGAGAAGTGAAAATAGATTCAGGGAGTTCTAATGAGAAAAGGTCCACCCGATTGAAAATGTCGTTTGTTGGTGCTGTTTCGACTTCCTTTTCTCTCAGTTTTTTCGTAATTAAGTTACACAAATATCCCTATGATTTGAAGTAAGTATTTGGTCAAACCACAGACTGGCATCGATGAACAGGGGCAGGAATGCTAATGAAATTGGATACAGACATGAGGCTTTCTTTTGACTTTTCAACGTACTTTTTTATTCATTTTTCCTGTGAGCTGAACGTTAATGGGGAACCACTTAAACCGAACTCGCTTATGAAAAGAATTCGAGGAAAATTTAAGCCATTGTGGATTTATGAATGTCTTCATGAATCAGATATTTTATTTATATAAATTTTGTAATTATTTTTATGTTACTTAGAAACCTATTTATATTTATTTTAAGCAAAAATATCCAATCGTCTGAGGGGTTCATACTTTTTTTTTAATTTCCAAGATGAGGTTAGGCAAGACCCCCTGCCTGTAACAAAAATGATATATACAAATAAATATGAAAAATATGGCAAAATACTCCATTCAAGAGGATGAAACTGGTTGTTGCTATTTTGCACTGTGCAGAAAAAGGGGCAACTAATCTGCTGCTATAAGTCTCAAAACAGGTTCTAGTGGCAGCTTAGTAATCTTGGAGACTAGATTGGAATCTGAATATGCAACTTGATGCTTGGTGGAACATCTTAATGTTCAGCTTGATGGTAGAATCAATTCCTCAGTTGTTCTTTTACGTTGTCTTTGTGGCTCAGGTGAGAAATTTATACTGCTGAGAGACTCTTCGGTGTGACATTGCGATTCTTATACCTTGGGTAATGTAGTGGGATACCTTTTCTTGTGCTACCGTGGTTGGTGGCTGATAGCATCAATATGTTTTACACAACCGCTTCCTGCCACTGCTAGTTTGATATTTGTTGCTTTCCTCATTCTATATGCGACACCACTCATGCTTCCTTCCTGATTTCTTACTGTTTCATTACTGTTTTGTCTGTACAGTAATATGGAAGAGTTTGTGGTGGAGTTTCTACATTATGCTCTTACATCACCATGTGTATCAACTTCTGTCTCAATCTGTTTGCTCCTCTGTGACATATACCACTTATGCATAATTTTGCTAGAACCACCTCTAACGTACCTTTTATATATTCACAAATCTGTGTTCTGCCGTAGCAAGGTTCTGATAGCGATTTGGATTCCTGAGAATGACTAATGTGGTATCGTTTTCTATAATTTAGCTTCACTACTGAAGGAACACGACTTTTAAATCACACTAATGGTTTCCAATTTGGAGGTTTGTCCTTCCATTGATACGACTGACAAGTGGGCTCCCATACAGGCGAATAACCATGGAAGATTGTTCCTTCCTTTCGGGATCCAACAGCCCTCTACTCCTTCGAGCTGCTTAAAGAAGTTTTTCTGATTAGTCATCATATCAAGTGTTGGGAAGTCGGATTTAGTAGTTCGGTTGAATCTTAAAACGATGTCAATTCTCGAGGATTCAATAACAAAGTTGTTTTGAGCATGGACCTTCAGAATTTGCCTCCGCTATTTCAATTGTTTGACGTCTTCCCTTTGCTATGGACAAACCACCTTGCTTTGAGGAACGTACATGACTACGGAGGGTAAAACCTTTTTGCCAGAAACATCCTCCTTTGCTGAAGACTGAAATTTTTAACCATTCACGAAGTGGTGGCACCCACCTTTGAATGAAGAACCATCGGAAATGGGCTGAATGTTGTATAGTTTGCAACTGTGGCCGAATGAGTTCTCCGATTATATGTATGACATACTTCTTAATTGTCATCAGACCTTCATTGGTCCTATTATACAATACGACTGTACCAACAATGGACCTTTCCTTGTGAGATAGATGATTCTCATGGTTGGGGAGTAGTCAAAATTGTCTAGTAATATGTATTGGCGGAGGGCAGTAGTCATATTTCCTTAGTGATCTTAGTTTTGAAGAGAAAAACAATATCAGTTTTGTGTTTGTCGAGCAATGCTTGAAGCTCCACCCGAACCCATGTTCTTCCTAGGCCTCACGTATTCAAGACTAGAATCTTCATCTTAGCCTTGGAGGGTCCTTACTTCTAGGTGGGCTTTTCTCCAGTTCTTTTTTTTCATACTAGAGGCACTCGTGAAAGGTAAGAACTTGTTGATGAGTTCCTCAACCTTGGACGACACCGTCTTATGTGGATTAGCTAGTAGCAGCAGACCTTGCTTTGCTGTTGAAAATCATTACTATTGATTTTGGTTCATCCACGCTTTGCTCCTGTAGGAGTACAAGGGACCGTCGCTAGGATGGAATCCTGATCATTAGATAACTCGTTAGCTCGTTCTCTCACCTGAGCGGCGTAGTTGATATTGTAGTCAGTTATAGTAGAAGCTCCCATATTTACTATTCTACGGGCCTTTTTACCTCTTGGCGGCAGATTTTTTTTGAGTTTTAGTTTAGTGGTATTAGAAGCCTTCAGTGCTAGAGGCAACAATCTCCTCCTCTTGAGAGTTGTGCTCCTCACCAACAGCTGGAGTAGAGCCTGCTGTTGAGAGGAATTTGATCATCCATATCTTGTAGCACTGAGAAGGAATTACCGGCTTCTGATTTACCTTGCTCCTTAACCCTCCTTGTTTTTGGAGTATTCCACTCAGTAGTTGTTCGAGAAGGGTTGGAATTAATCTCTTTAGCCTTGACACAAGATTTTGATGGTAATTCGATCCACAAGCTTCACAATAAACCACATTGGCTTCATACTCGATATTTACCCCAAATTCCTCTCGTTCGACACTGTGATGTCTTTGTAAGGGGTGGTTTCTTGGTATTTTGATACAGATACGTGCAAATGTTACACGTTCGCAGGCCTTCGTAACAGCATCCATGGCCAGTAAGGTCCCGCGACTCCCGCCTAACAATCTGGCTATACTCTTGAAAAAGGTCTCCTGTCATAGCACTGGATTTGAGTTTGGCAATCATATCCAAATCGAAACTGTGAAGGTGATTTCCAATTTCCATTCCTTGCCGGGAAACTATCTGTTGATTAGAAGAGTTCTACCTGCTAGCTTCCAAATTCACTTTTTCATAATGTAGTTTATATCCTCCTTGCATGAGGCTTGGATCAGGAATAATCCGAGTTTTCCAAGAAAAAAAAATTATATTGGGTCCATAGTCTTCGTAGACTTCCAAAGATAAAGCAAAAGTCCATTCGCTTATATCGATCTTCACTGCTAAAGCCCGTTAACATCATCCTTGACCACGGTTTCGCCCATTTGGAGAAGGTTTCGAAAGGATCGATCAGCTTGTGTTCTTCTCCATCACCGGTAATGAAAATGCCTGAATCATCTTCTTTTACAGGCTGTGGTTCCTTACCGACCACTTGGGACCAGGTTCTATGCACTGTGGTCCTTGCTGAAGATATTGGAGATGTTGGTGGTTCAGATGAGGGGTCATCGGGTTGCAGCGGGTCACTGGAGTTTTCTGCCGCCAGCACAGCCATTATTTGGTTCGTGCGTTTTGTCAAGCAGGTGGTGGATGACCACTTCCTGCCCGCCCTAAAGAGACCCCCGAGCCCTTGTTTGGCTTTGGCGGGGGTCATACTTATGTTTTATTTTTTTCTCTTTTTATTGGTAATCTGTTTTCTTGTTTTATGTATGATTCACACCATCATATCACTATTATTACCACAATCGATGCTACCATTGTTGCGCTACCACTAGGTAACTGATAAGACTTAGCTTTGGCTTTGGTTGGTAGTCTGCAAAGAATTTTCACGCACAGGAGTGCTGCCTTCATGTTTCAAGGGGGTACACATGTATACAATTGAACAGAAGCAACAGATTTTCTTTCCTGAATTAGAAAATGAGGCAGGTAACATCCAAGAAATGATCATCAAAAGCCGGTTCATAATGGAAGACCTGAAACACTGCCAGCAGGTTTAGGTTTTATTCAACGATGGACATTTTCATTCAAATAATGCATAACTAGGCAAACGAAGAACACATATCAGCTCATCTACTCAAATGCTTGCTTTGTATCAGACTTTTTGTAGAATGACGCCTTTTTCATCCATCATTTTGCCTCATACATGATCAATATTTTCATAAAATACAAGATAATATTTTCATAAATACAAGATAGCCTCCACCCACCCGAGATGCAATTCAAACAGAACCTAATATACCACACGATACAAACAACACAGCTAACTTCACACTAACAAATTTAAACTCAGCAAAGCTTTGCATTGGCTCTACCCGACAAGAACAAGCATCTGAAACCTTGCAATGAATGTCAACCTTCTCTGAATCTTCAGTAATACCAGATAAAGTAGGCTACCCAACACAGGTTCCAAAACGCTAGCATATCTACACCTTAGTGTCGATCTCATGAATCACCCCTATGAACATCTTATTCAGCAGTCTGTTGAATGCTGTCTTCATCAGATATGAAGCTTGTGATCCCATCCATAACAGTGAATCTCGACATATCTTGCTTAAACAAGTCGTTTTCCAACTTTGACAGTTTTTCCTTCTGCTCAACTTTCAGCAAGTCAACAACTTCAAGCATTGTTGGTCTATTCTCCGGCCTGCTCTGCGCACATACTAATGCAACAACCACCAGTCTTTTAAGCTCTTCTGGGTTATACTTCTGGTTGAATTTTGGATCCGCCACTTCATCATATCTCTTCTCACAAACCAAAGGCAATGCCCAGTCTATAATTGAGCTTTTCTCTGACGCACTAATCTTCTCTACGGGCTTTCTACCGCTAGCAAGTTCAAGCAAAAGAACCCCAAAGCTGTACACATCACAGCCCTCTGAAGCCTTGCCTAATGTGGCATACTCAGGGGCAAGATAACCAAGTGTTCCTTTTACTCGTGTCGTCACATGAGTGTCACCATCTGGGATTAGATCTGAAAACCCAAAATCAGCTATCTGAGCTTCAAAATCTGAATTTAAGAGAACATTGCTTGCTCTGATGTTCCCATGGATGATATGTGGAGTATGGTGGTGAAGATAACTGTTCAAAAACAAATTCTAAATTTTGGTCAGTAAGCACTATGTAGCTCAAAGTATTCATGCAAAAGCATACCACCCATGGGTGTGGACAAAAATGCACATGCCTGTGCCTGCATGCCTTTGTCAGCATGCCCACGCCCAAAAAATAACATGAGACTTACGCAAGGGCCTCAGCAAACCCAATTGCAATCTTCATCCGCTTACTCCAATCAAGGATGCATTCAGTTGAGTGCTGCCCATGAAGATGAGAAAGCAAGCTCATATTTGGCATATAGTCATACACAATAAGACGCTCTTGTCCTTCAGCACAGTAGCCTCGTATTGTCAGTAGATTTTTATGTCTGACTCTCCCCAGAACCTCAACCTCAACAGCAAACTCCATTTCAGCTTTGGTGCTCCAAACCTTCAATCTCTTGACAGCAATCTGAGAATGTACGGATGGTACGGTTACCATGGCTACTTAGGAAAAAGGAAAAGGACATAAAATTGAAATCCAATTTATAACATGAGGTGCACAATATCTGACCCAAATTTGAGCTGTGTTAGAAGCAAAGAAGCCAAAACAAGGATGATTACCTATTAACTAAGGTGACTCAGTTGCTGCATAAGTTTGGAAGACATCCAACTCAATCCAATTACTGACGTACTCAAACAGTATACAAATAAATAGGAGCAATATAATCCATCCTTTGTGAAATAACAGCCATAAATCTTGCTCACAAGGTAAGAACAGATGTGGTGCGCATATGACTGTACCATTGTTCTTAACAATAAATAGATTAGGCTGGATTTTCATGCAAGAACAAACATAGCTGATCCCATTAATAATTTTGAGTACAAATTGATATGTTCTTCTAAATAGAAGAATATATTATTTGAGTGCTGATTCTTGTGTGGCTATCGGTCGCACAAAACAAAGCTCATAACATCTGCTATGGAGTTCGTAGCAGAATTCCACCACTAAGGTGGATGTCATATTTGGAAATGTGGAGCTCAATTTTTCCATACAGTGGTAATAAGAGCCTCTAAGTCCTCTGTGTTGGCTGCTAGCTCTGCTGCATCAATCTTTATCATCATAATTACCTTCTTCATCTAGTTTAACTAGGGATGGCTCATCTAGTTTAACTAGGGATGGCAATGGGGCAGGGCAGGTTTTCACCCCACCCATGGTTGCCCTAAACTGAGAAGTTGTTATTACACACTGCCCCACCCTGCAGGTCTTGGGGATCAAACCTCATACTCGCCTCACCCTGCCCCACTTCAACCTATAATTTAAAAAAAAAATAGTTTATATCATATGTGTATATAAATATACATAGAGGGAGTCTTAGTTGCATAATGGTGTTTAGTGCATAATCTTGTACAAATATCTCTACCATGAGATTTGAATCAAATGTACCATTGTACATGTTTACTTGCATTTAATGTACATAGGAACATTAAATGCAAAGTGATTCAAATATTTTCAGTGGATCTCAAAGATCAAATGATAGAGATGTTGGTGCAAGATCATGCACCGAAATGCATTATGCAGCTAAGAAGCCCTTTGTATACATATATATGTATATATATATATATATATATACATAAATAATACACACACACACACACACATATATATATATATATATATATATATATATATATGTAGTGGTAGGTTTACCCTACTCCGCCTCGCATGGCAGTGGGCAGGTTTTTTCTCAAGGGGCAGGCAGGGCAGGTAGAGATTACCATTGCTAAGTTCAATATGCCATCTACACTTTTTCCTTTACATTTTATTCTTTTATTCTCCTTGTTTATGTTCTTCCCCTCTACAAATTTGTTATTCAATTCATCTAATGTAAATAATATAAAATATTTTCAATTTCTATTATGTCAATTAACTCCTATGATGAGGGTTTCACCTTTTCATAGCTAGCCCATGTCTGGATAAAGGATCAGGATTTCCGTCCATAGAACTTAGTCCAATGTCTTGCCATGGATTTCTAGAACTTGTGGGACACATGACTGGATTGAGCATATTGGTGCCTAAGAATTCATGGAGCCTATCCCACTTAGTGTGGAAGAAGGCATGGGTTTGGTTTTGGTTTTTCTTGTTTAATTTGACTAAGCATATTTTGAGAATGGCTATGCTTTCATCACATTCAAAGTAATGCTGATATTTAATGTGTATTTTTTACTATATGACACCCGAATATGTTATAATATGCAGTTCTAAGTAACATGTGTTACACATATTTGGTTTTATAATACCTTTTAAATTTTCTTAATCTCACAGACCACGATTGTGGACTCAGTGAAGAACATTTCAAGACGTATAACTTAACATGCTTAGATATAGAATCCTTAAGCGACTATTTGGTTAAGCAATCTTATTTTGGCTTTGAAACTCTACTTTACAATGCATATTTCTTTTCTGTTCCCAGTTCTCTACTCGTATAATGCATAACTCATACAATCTAGTATGTATCTTTAAATGTGTCTATCTTATGTAGACTATATTTTTTAATAATTGTTTTTTTTTCAATTTTATATCGTACTACTTAGACTATTTTATATTTATGAAACGTGTTTGATGTATTTTATTGTTTCTCTTATTAATTGCAAATTTTGTATATGAAGGTGTTTACTATATTTCGACTAATACTTTATTCACCAAATGCTAACTTCTTGCTATCTGCTATGGACATTCTTGCTAAAAGCATTATTAACTATCAAATGGGCATTTATGAAAAGGGTTCAGCATGTTGTGACCTATTACAATCATTAAAGCTTCACAACCCCAGGGGACAATGGCTGCAGGTGTGTGTAGGCAGCAAGCTTATGCATATTGTTGCACTATGTCAAATCACTTATCCGACCAAGAGCGAAAGGAAAAAGATAATCATTTCAAAGTTGAGAACTGCAGCAAACGATCAACACTAGAACACAAACATCAAACCATGTAACTTGGCAACTTGCACGTAAATGATTGTAACATGCATGACCTAGATCTATAGAGTTTGACCACATTCATCAAGCCATGTCACAAGAAATTTACTCCTAACCTAACTTGAGACCTGAAGCTTTAATGATTCACAAGTCCTTTTTGGTTTTTAACAAAGTTGATCAAAAGAGAACAGAATTTTTTTAATCTCATAATTTCCTCTATGGATGTAATCTATAAAGGAAACAATAATCTCCACATAAACTGCAATATCCCCGAGATATAACTTCAAACCTTTCTAAGAAGCTGAATTTCAAAAGCTTAAACTCATAAGCTCCAGCATGTTTGGTAAAACAACTCTTACATCAATAATCTGCCACCCTTTTACGGCAGGGTTTCCTAAGCCTCTCGCAAGAAGGATGACTCTTGTTTGCCACTCTATATTAAAGTACGACAGTCATAGAGAGTGCACAAGATGGGCAAACAAAATACACTTACAGGACTAGAAGTGAAAATGTAATGTTCTCCATTCTAATTTTCCAAGGCTAGCAGCTAGTTAAGGATTCAATCTCAAAGCGAAACAAGTAATCCGTCAGGTTGGGTCCAAAAAAATATCATCTCAACAAAATGAACTCTTTTACTCAGATAAAGGCCATGTTGGCCGGTTAGAAATCAAATGCTATCACAGCCAAAAGACCATAGAAAGGAATCAGACCAAAAGATCGAGAGGAAAAAACAACCACAGCTTTGCTTACCTCATTTACCATTTGACTAAACAGAAAACGGGGATATTAGGGTGACTACAGAAAACCAACAAGGGCACCGTGTGTGTGTGAGGGAGAGAAAGAGCACCTGTGATCCATCCCACAACTGGCCCCAGTAGACGCTGCCCAAGCCACCTTCACCGAGTTTGTTATCGTAATTGAAGCTGTTGGTCGCCGCGTGCAACTCCTTCAACGAAAAGATCCTCCATGTATTGTTCTTCCTCTCCCCACCCCTCCTTTACACAATTTCAACCAAATCCCACTTCAATAAACTAAATCCACCAACCCAAGAAAAAAGAAGAAGAAGAAAACCAAATTTCCTTCCTCAAGCACACCCAAGCAACTAAAAGAACCACACCCTATTCTCATTCAAATTCACTTAAACATGTGGATGTCTCTGTGTGTGTGAGAGAGAGAGAGAGATCCCAACCCAAGTCAACTGAAAACAGTATACGAAGTAAAAGGAATTTAAAACAAGGTATTATTCCTGATTCTTCTTAAGATCGCATCTAAATCAGAATAAGTGAAGAAAACAAAGACATTCTAGAGAGAGAAAGAGAAAAACCAACAAATCAACTAACCTCGAGGACTTCCCACCGCAAAACTTGAGGCAAAACGCCATTTTTCCAACTAGAGGCGATATGGAATTCTCAGGCTTCCTGCAGGCAGCTTTCTGACAACATCACGGGCAAAAATAGATACTGCAATAGGGCAATGATCTCGTCGGATTCCTAAACAATTTTTGAAAGAAAGCGACGTCGCCTTCTCCTTGCTTTATTCTCCCTTCGTTTTCTCGCTTACTTTACCATGTCTTCGTTTTTCTCACTTGCTTTACTCTCCCATCCATCTCTTTTTCACGGAGAGAGAGGGAGAGAGAGACCCGATTAACTGTGGTTTGTGTTATATGTTGCTCCCCTTATCCGTTTGCTTTATGAGGCATGTAAATTCTAATAACGGCCAGTGAAAATCCTTCAACTGGCATAATTTTGAGGAATCTTCAACGAGGAAATTCTTGGCACCGCCAAATCTTTCTCATTAATTTTTTACTGTTTTGCAGTTGCTTTTGTATAGTCATTTTCTCGGTTTTGATTGATGAAGAGTCGATGATATGCTGGCCTTTCGAGTTAATAAAAATTCAATTACTGGGACCATGAGAAAATTGTTTTACAAATTGGATTAGTTTCCATCGCATACCAGCCCCCGATCCAAATATTTGCCTAGTAACTGCAAGGATTTTAATGATATTGATTTGTCATCTCTGCTGGACAGAGAAAGAGGGGAGGTGGGCTTTCACATTCATGAACTATTTGTAGTATTATGAATTGGATCTTCGTGAATCTCTTTGCTGAAGGAGTTTTGAGAGGCATCTTTTAGTGTTTAATGCTCCTCTTTGCAATACTTATCAAACAATATAGGATTTCATCACTGTTATTTGTTTAAATACAGTTTAACTTATCAGTTTCACTCTTCAGCTAAAGTTTGAACCTGCTTAAAGATATTTTTTATTATTCAAAGCATAAATCAAAATTTTATTTAAATGATTGTCATCAAGATAATAAAGTAAATATATTATTATTCATACACTCCTTTTTACTAAACAGACATCATTCTTATTATTTTTTAAAATTATCTTTTTTAATTTTTCTCTCTCCTCATTCTCTGGTTGCATATACACTTTTCTCCAAAAAAAAGACTTGGCTCCCTCACGTCACTCTTCAAACAGTCACACACTTAAGACGCGTTAACTTTTAAGCATTAATAATGTCTCATGCTTTCTATCATTTTAGAATAACATACTTTAAGTATGTTTCATCATCAATCATAACAAAGACATACTTCTCATGCATTGCTCCTCAAATATTGACGTGTTATGGATGCATTTGCCTCTTAAGCAAAATGAACCTAAGGCACGTCTTGTTGATGATCTTCGGTTTTCCCTTCGTCTCGTAACTAACGATAAGGATTCTATTTTCTATCAATTTTTGTGAGATTTATGTTTAGATCAAGATAAAGATCGAGAATAAAAGAGAAAGAAGTTCAAAAGAGGTCGAGAGAAGTCCAAGATCAAAAGGATCATTTATAAAAGTTTTTAAAAAAGAGTTGAAGAGGATAAGATTTGAGAGAAACAATAACATTAAAAGAGATTGTGAGAAAAGAAGATAAAAAAAGGTTGTTGGAAAGAAAAGAGAAACCGACATGGATAATTGAGAGGAAAAAAATCGACTGAAGGTTGAAGAAGAAGGATAAACCGGTGAAAAAGAAGAGAGGAGGGAATCTACCTCAAAGAAGGATGTATTTTAAATATGGGTGTATGAATAGCAATTATGTAAAAGTAAAGTGCCCAGTTTGATGCTCTTATCTTCATCAGACCATATAAATGAGTACCAATTTAAGCAACTCTCGTTTTCTAAAAGAACAGTAACTCTTAAAGAGGGACCTCGTTCTATTTCTTAGTTAACGAACGAACTTCTCTCAAAATGCTATAATAAAACATTTTTTAATTCGTTTTGAGTCCACGATAATGGTGTTAACATAGCCATCTTCATCTAGCATACTAAAAGAAATCAAATGCAAACGAATATGAGGGCATGCCTGCTACTCCTCAAAATCAATTGTACCATTATTGACATCTAAATAAAAAACTTAAATCAATCGGTCATCTTGTGTTTCTTCCTTCGGCATTCTTTAGCATGGACTGGAGCAAATTTTCAAATAGGGTTGAATGAGTTCTATATGATGATTGTGCTACTTGACTATTGCAATCTTAGTTTCAAATGTTAGCAATTCTTTGTTACAATGGGAGGCTGAAGCAATATACACCCTCGGAATAGAACTCACCACCTGCCAGTTTGTGTCAGATTGTGCTACTGTCGAGCTTCTTCAGGTGGGAAGGTTAGCATTTTTTATCTCACATAACACCAATGCTTTGCATTGACTAGGGCCCCTTAAAGAAAAGAGGTGACCTTCCTTGACATTTGGTAATGCCCTCTCTTGATTGAAGAAGTATATACATATATGGGATCATTAGATACTAATGAGTGTAGGATGAAGAATTAGATCCATTGTTGGAGATCCCTCCTCAATACCACCCGATCAACTCGGTCAGGCACATCTGTATTCACATCTGATGTGCTTGATGAAATCGTTACCCTGCTCAACAGAGATCCTGAGCATCTGCTTCCTTCGAGGAGAGGGTGTTGTGGATGACTCTGGTATCAACCGGCACAAATGTATTAGTTCCCTCACGGTATTTTTTATTATGGTACAAGGTCATTGATACTAAAACTGCATGTCTAGACTCACATGAGCTTGTAAATATGGTTTTGAGGAATCATGATTCCATGTTTGATTTTAAGATGATATTATTGATTGAGTTAGCAACCCTGAGTCTAAAGAATCCATGTCTTTGATCAAACATTTCATATTAAAAAATAAGAAGTTAAAAGTACAAATTTTAAGGAAAGAAAAGAAAAGCAACTTGTACATTCTCCTTCTCTTCTCACCTTGATGCAGTGAAAACATACACGACCTTCAATATTGTAAGAAGGAAGTATATCTTCTTTTGTCATCATAAGAAATTAAGATAATCAAATCTATCCAACTTGATGAAGTCGGATATCATCTCTAGAAGGAAAATAACCATTTTGACAAAATAAACTTAAAGATTGTTGGAGTTGAGCTCTTATAGGTGGTACAATTCTTAAGTAGTTAGCATCCGAGAGATCAAATTTAACACCCTTAAAAGAAGGTTATGTTAACGATATTCTTCGAGGCAAGATAAATACTAACTTTTAGGTTTATTTCCTACTAGTATCAAATAACTGAATACAATGGATATCAGCAAACACCTTCAGGATACAACAAAGAACCTTGATTCGTCTTTCACAAACACAATCGAGTCATAGACAAATCGACAAAGTAAAGATGATGAGGTTGCAAACTCAATTAGCAGTACAATTGAACTTTCAAGCTCTCTTGGAAACTAAGTAGGAAAGAACTTGTTTAAATCTTTTTTACAATACCACTATATATAAACACGGTGAAGATGTAATTGATGATATGTTACTCATAAGCATAATTGTCATTCAAGATGGTAGCTTTTAATGTCATAACATGGATGCTAAGTGCTCAAGAGTTGCATACATTTCATGTATTATTAATGAGCACATTATCACTCAAGTAAATGGGTCTTTATGCCAAAATATGGCTGAAAATTCTTCAAGAGTTACAACCACTACATGTGCTACTAATGAGCACAATTATCACTTAACAAAGTGTCTCTTAATGCCACAATGCAATAGTTACAACCACTACAAGTGCTACTAATGAGTACAATTATCACTTAAGAAGCTACAAGTAGCTATTAATACCACAATATGGCTGTACTCGTAAACTTCACCAAACATATATTTTGATATTTTAAAAATACAATGAATAGATTCTACGTTGTAAGGTGAGTGTGGTTTTGTGAATGCACACAAGAGGGAGAAGTGCTTCACGCAAGCTACTTGAAAGCAAGTTGTATTGATAAAACAAAGAAGGTCTGCCGCTCTAAAGTGGTATAATATGTTAATGGGGACTCTAAACAATTAAGAGAGTTAACAAAGCAAGAACATTTATACTTCCCATGGCTCGTACTATATGCAATATGGCAAAAGATTGTAATATATAGCTATGAAGAGGGTGCTGTCTATGAGAAAGATGCCTTTGTGCTCTCTCTATTTTCCTTTACGACTTCCAATTTTTGTTATTCTTTCCAGTCGTTGGAGTTGGGTTGGCTCGGGTCTTAGACTTCTGTTGCATTCTCATGGCAATTTACCAATCAGATTTACTTTTACTGAGCAGATATGCTCAGAAAAGAATATTTTTTACAGAACATGATCTAACTGTGCTACGGGTTCAGTCAAGGCGGATCGAACATCTGTTTGCGGAGTCTGAACTCCCCCATTTTAAGGACGGAATAAACGTAAACGAGACGAAGAGCGTGTGAAGAACCTTCCTGTCCTTTTCTCTGCCCGTCTTTTGAGAGAGAGAGAGAGAGAGAGAGAGAGAGAGATGGTTCCGAACTTCCGATTGTCAGCACTGCTAACAAAACTACTCCTTTCTGCCACCTACTCCTTGTAACTTTGGTGCTCTCTACTCACTGACCTCTCTCTCTAGACTCGTCGAAAGCCTCCCTGCTCACTCAGGAATGCCCACACTGTACCCTCTCTGTGTCTGTCTCTCTCCCTCGATGAAAAAATGCAGAATTTCTTCATGCGGGTGTCTTCTTTTGTTGCTGCTCATAGTTTCCTTCCTCGCCGCAGATGCTTGCTCGAGTGGATCATGTCAGGCACGCCTCTTCCTTTGATCTCTACTCCGATAAGACCCCCCAAAGAAAAAAACAAACCCAACAGGAAATTCATCAAAAATTTGTTTTACTCTGATTACCATGCAATCTTAGATCATCTTTGATCTTAGTTGTATCTTTGCGTGTTCTTAGCTTCTTGAGAGTTGTTCAAGCACTGGTGACTGTGGACCGGGTCTTTACTGTGGAAATTGCCCTTCCATGGAGAAGGATCAAACAGTGTGTACAAGAGGTCAGGCAACCCAAGTAACTTCAATTGTAAGTTAGTCTTCCTGATTCCCCTTGTCTTCTTTGCGAATCATTTACATTTAAATGCTTCCTTTTGTTTGTTTTCATTTTTCTATGTTATACTTCTTTGGTTGTGTAAACTATTCAATAACTTTGATTGGGTGCAGGTTAACGGGTTGCCCTTTAACAAGTACACATGGCTCGTGACACACAATGCATTTTCTATTGTTGGTGAACCATCCTTCACTGGCACCCAAAGGGTCACATTTTACAACCAAGAAGACAGTGTCGCTAATCAATTGATGGTGTGGCTTGTGGCTTTCGATCCTTTGATCTTTCTGCCTGTTCTTGTAGCTCTACTGCTCTGCAAATTAAACCTTTCGTCAATTTCCTCGTCCCCTCTCCCCTTTCTCTCTCTGGCACGCGAGCGTGCGCGCCAATATGTGTCCGTGTTTGTGCGAGCGAGTGATTATGTTTTTTATTCTTTTCAGAATGGAGTTAGAGGATTGATGCTGGATATGTATGACTTCGATAATGATATTTGGCTTTGCCATTCTTTTGGAGGACAGTGCTATAACTTCACTGCTTTTGTAAGTCTTCTCTCCTAAGGAAGTTCCTGCTTTAGTGTTGGTTTTTTCACTTCTCTGAATGGTCTGCTTGGGAGTTAACTCTTTTGAAGTGCCAACTTACTTTGGTATTAGGAGCCTGCAATTAATGCATTGAAAGAAGTGGAAGCATTTTTGTCAAGTCATCCATCTGAGATCGTCACCATTTTCATTGAGGATTATGTCCATACTCCCAAGGGTCTCACAAAACTTTTCACTGATGCGGGTTTGGTTAAGTATTGGTTTCCATTGAACAAGATGCCTGCAAATGGTAAAGATTGGCCAACAATTACTGAGATGGTGAACAACAATCAGAGACTTCTGGTTTTCACCGACAATGCTTCAAAGGAGAAAGATGAAGGAATCGCCTACCAGTGGAGACATGTGTTGGAAAATGAGCGTGAGTTATGCAAAAGCTTATTATATATATATATATATATATATATATATATATATATATATATATATATATATATATATATATATATATATAATATGACATTTGAAGTTTGGATCTTTCTTAACTCCGTAACGTGTTCAGCTGGAGATGGGGGCATCAAACCAGGATCATGCTCAAACAGAGGTCAATCACAAGCACTTAATTCAAGAGCTTCTTCTTTGATACTGCAAAACTACTTCCCTTCCATTCCAGTAGAAAGTGATAGCTGCAAGGAGCACTCGACTGGTTTGGCTGAAATGGTTGTTACTTGCTATAGAGCGGCTGGAAATAGGATGCCAAATTTCCTTGCAGTGAACTTTTACATGGTATTAGCTGTGAATACATTGTATCATTTACTTGATATGCTCCTATAGAAACAACACTCTAATTTGATTTTCTTCCTTTCCAGAGGAGTGATGGAAGGGGCGTCTTTGACATTGTTGATAGAATGAATGGGAAAACTCTCTGTGGATGCAATACGGTGACAGCATGCCAGGTTCTGCATTCCTTCTCATATCTAAAATAATTCACTGAATCATATCCCTTTTGCTTGTTTCACTTGAAATTAGATTTCTCAATGCACAGCTGGGAGCAGACTTCATCGAACGTGGGATGATACAAGATTTCAGTGGCCTATAGTTTATTTGCGATGACTATTAATTATGAATTGACAAATTTCTTCATCCATTAACATTTGTCATCTCCTTTTCTTGATGTTTTCCAGGCAGGAGGAACCCCAGAATCGTGTAAAAAAGCTGATGTTCCCTACAGCAATCCATCCAGCACAGATGGAAGGACAATATACTCGGGTTCCTTTCAATTTACAGGTTTATCTTCTTCAGTAGCCCGTTCCTATCATTCCCATATCCGCTGGGTGTTCATATTGCTCTTAGTCTCGTTCCTGTAGAAACTGCAGCAGAAGAGAGGTTCATTTAGCATATATCTTTTCTTCTTTTCTACATTCCAATTTGTGAGCTTTGATTTTTGTCTTTTCTCATAGAAACTGCATCAGAGGTTCCCCTTTTTATATACCTATGTATATATATATATATATATATATATGCGTGTGTGTATATTCTTTTACTATATTCCAATTTGGAAAATCTGTCTACAAATATATGACTGCTCATGATGTGGGAAAAAAATTGGAGGATAGGCAATTTATAGAATTACTAATACCATCTAATCACCAAGTCAGTGAAATGAGATTTTTGACCTCCATCTACGATACCTAGAAATTGGTTTGGCATTCATTTTTTCTTTTTTCAACAAACGTGGATATATCATTAGACTAATGAAATTGAACAAGGCGCTCCCTGGAGCTGGCATAGCATCACAAAGTTGGGGTATCCCAACAAGACTCGATTTACTTGGCATTCATTTGGTTGGGAGAGTTCTTGTTTAAATAATGTTTGAAAACATCAATTTTCTTCACTATGTACACCCTTTTGCTTTTTCTACTTGCTATGTAGAGGGCCTGGCCTATTTAGATCATAAAGAGAATAATGCATATGGTGGTGTTCTTCGGCCTAAGAAAATTAAGGACGACTCATAATGGTGATGTTCTGCTGTCTATTCTTTTCTAGTTCAGAGCGGCATTAGAATATGAAGGTTGATGCGATGGGTGGTCGGGTTTGAGTTTTATGGCTGATGACTGTGTAAGCTCAAGGCCAATAGAGGACCTGTGAAGGATTCTGGAGTTGAAAGTTGGTCCAAGTAAATAAGCTTGTGAGTGTGGTTTCTCCAAGCATTCAAAATAAAAGACAAATAACCATCAGGGATCAAGGAGCATTTCTTTGAGTTGAAATGGTGAATGCATGCTTTGGTTGGAACCCACCATGGGGATTTGTTTAAACCTCCTGACGTCAACAGAGATTCAAATGATTAGTAGCATTTCTTGATTTTGGCTGAAATTCTTTTTCTAGTGTCCCAAACTAAAGTTCCCTCTGCATTAATTTGAGCATATAACTGTTCATTATTACAAAAAATTTCATTACCAAATTTGAGATAAATGTCTTTGATAAGTTCTTACAAAGTTTTTCATTACCAAATTGGATCTCAATGTCTTAACTCTTACATAGTGCTAACTGTGAGCTGTTAGGACTAAAGAATCTTATATTGACTGGGAACTTTTATGGATGGGATTTGTAAAATTGTATGGACGTGCGTCAGAGAGAGAGAGAGAGAGGACTAAAGAATTATGTATTCACTTGGAGCTTTGATGAATGGGCTTTATAACTCTTTGTGTGCGTGTGAGTGAGAGAGAGTGAGAGGTCCCAGGCCAAATGGAGGATACTCTTTTCTTCTGATGAAAGATAAGATGATTCTTTTTCAAAGATTTACTTTATCAAAAATGTCTTTTTTGAGTATTTTACTGGTGGTGGAGTGAGGTTGTTGGTGGATTCTTGTCTTACTGTCCACCAAATGGATGGCAGCAATAAGAAACGATTAAAGAAAAGCTTCAGCCTTTTACAAATTTGATTGAACCATCGGTCTTCTTCAACCTGACGTTTTGGACTTGAATTATTTGCGAGGATTGACTTTTCTTTTTTGTTTTAAGAAAAAACTGATTTGAATTAAGATATTTGAGTTGTGCCTGCACGTCACATCCTCAGTTGGAAATTCAAATGAATAAAAACAAAACGTAGACAATAAGAAAAACGCTTCTTACCTAACCAGCATATGCTGTGAACTTCAATTGGTTTTAGTTCACTGGCTACTCCACCTAAAACAAGGATAGGTGCTTCATCATTTTGATTTCCTTCAGTGCCAGCCTGTGTGTGTGATCGCTTTTCACGGCACAGGAACCAGCAGATTACAAGCATATAGCCCATGTGCATTGTGCACAGAACCATGTCTGCTCACAACGAATCAACTTCCTCTCAGGGTACATCTGGTTTGCCCATAGCCCCAGCCGTAAGATGGAAATATCGACCCGACTGCCACCCTAACCCAGCCCAACCCGAATGGAGTGGGGATACCCGACCCAATCAGGTCCGTGTTTGGGTATTGGGATAAGATGTCCCAACACTTACCTGACTAGAGGGAGAGAGAGAGAGAGAGAGAGAGAGAGAGAAAAAGAGAGACGCATACACATGCCATGTTCTTGCCCCATACCCATCCCGGTACTCATTCGAGAAAAGGGAACCCGAACCTGGATCCATCTCATTGAGGTTATACCTGTTCCCGACTCACCCCATCTCCATCCCTACCCAGTTCTCAATCCTCTCGAATAATGTGGGGCTTGAAGAAGCTGGTGTCCTTACGACTGTCACCACCTACACTTAATGTTACGAGTTGTGGTTGCATTCACTTTGCATCAAAAGCATTCAAATCCGCACTGTTAGCTCAAGTAGCAGGGCCCTCTGACTCCCATACTGTGTAGTAGTGAGCTCAATTCTTGGGAGGTCCATGCATCTGTGAGTGTGAGGTTGGCCTCCCTTTTCAACCGAAAATAAAAAAAAGAATTATTCACATAAGCACTGAGAGCGTTAGCTCACCCTACAGGGCTCTCGACTCACAAGACTCGACCGGAAAGTTGGATTTTCGGGCGGGCATACCTGGCTTTGGCCTTCATGTTGTAATCCAAGGAGAAGGCATTCACATCCTCACAGCCGTATTTCGTTGGGCTGCGCTAATTGGCCAAACTTCTTTCCATTAGAAAGCTCCAATCTCAGCTATCCAACACCCTTGATGATGAATCGATCACGCTCTTAAGATATATGCCCATTGTGCCAACTTGTAGCTGGTTTATGAGCACATGCTGTGCCTTCACCGAGTCCAACCAAAGGTTCACCTGTGTGCTGCTTGGTTCTAAGTCGGACTGATGCCATCTGAGAGCCAACAGCTATGTTCAATCACAAAACATGTTTAAATTTTGCCCAGAGATTTGGAAGCTAGAAAATAGCAACGGATGCAGTTCACCAGGGTAGGTCATTTCAAAAGCCTTCACGTTGAAGGAGATCAAGAGTTGAATACATGTGCTCTGCATATGAAGAAAGAAAGAAAATGGTTTGACCTAACTTGATGTTGCTGACTTAGAGAGGTGTATAAGATATTTTATATGACAAGAAAATACTATTAAAGTTGAAAGGTAAATATTATACATGTTTATGAGTGTTGAGCAGTTAATTTAGGTATAAAAGATGTCAGTGACAGAAATGAATGTACAAAAGATGTTTGAGACAAAAATTAAGTTGTTGAGATGATGAGTAGTCAAACGAATAAAGACCATATAAATAATGAGATTATTAGAAACAAATTAAAAGTGACAGCAATAAATAATAACATGAGGGATGGTTTGTATATGTAGAAAGACTATAAAAAAAAGTTTTGGTCAAAAGGCATGAGAAAATTTAAAAAAAGGAAAAAACTAGAAAGTGTTAAAGAAAACAATAAAAAATGGTATAGATTATGTTGAGTTCACTATTAGCATAACATATGATCGGGTTTTATTGAAACAAAGAATCGATGCAGCTGTTCAACATCCAGCAAAGACTTCATCGGCATCACAGTGCCGACATAGGAGACTCGGCACATCGCAATTGCACACAGTTGGGGTATAATTTTTGATGGGTTGATGCGTGCAAAAGCAAAAACCAAGTGACTTCCAATTTTTATTAATATCAATAAGCCTTTACTTGTTCTGCAGAGTCTTTGAACACTTTCACCATATGACAAATGCAGTTCAAGATTAGAGATCAAAATTTGAATAGTTTTGGATGAAGAGTATTTTTCTTGGTAGTTGTCGAATATGTTCCTTAGGTTGGTGTTGATGATGACACCAACCAATTAGAGGTGGAGTTGGTTAACAACTTCACCATTATTCAATCCAATTCAAGGCTAAATTTTGGATTAAAAATTCAAATTCAATTCACAACACAGAGCTGTTGTACAACTTCACAGTATATGCCTACTTACCAGAATGTTACGTATCTGAAGCATTCATGTAATCCATTTTCTCAAATTAAATCTGCGCAAACCATAATCTGAACAATTGCTTATGATAATCGTAGTGTTGATTCTTTGATCATTTGCAGCATTATGTCTCATATCCAATATGCTTCAAACACCAATAATACAGGAAAGAAATAAAGTATTACAATCACAGGGACAATTGAGCTGAAAATGCTCAACTAGCAGGATCATCTTGTGCCTAATAGAGACGTCGGCACAGGGTAATGCCATCGCCAACAGGAAGTTGGCAGATCTCAATGCGAGGATCGGCAGCCAATGCCTTGTTGAGTTCCAAAACAAAGTCTCTGTAATATCTCACATACTTCCTTAGTGGTGCATCAGGGGGTGCCACCACTGATCCATTCCAGAGGGTGTTATCATAGCCAATTACGCCACCCACCTTCACCAAATCGATCAATCTCTTGTGGTAATTGATATAGTTGTCCTTGTCGGCGTCGACGAAGATAAAATCAAATGATCCACGGTTGTTCTTCTGCACCAGGTCCCATTAAAATGATCAGATGAATTTAGAAGACAAAAGTTGTACTCAAAACTGGAAAAGGATTCAATCATGTAATAGAGCTTCTGAACATGTTAAATTGATTAAAGAGCATACATCTTCAACCATTTGGTCAAGAACTGGCAATGCTGGACCTTCACGGAAATCAATCTTGTGGGCAACTCCTGCCTTTTGAATCACCGGCAAGCCGAGCTCGTAATTCTCACGGTTGATGTCCATGGCCAAAATCTGCAATACAATTTACACTATCAGCACAAAGTGAAAATTCAATTGTAAGTTTACATACAAACTGATTCCATCTATAAGAACACTACGTACTTTAGCTGTTTTATGTGCAAACTGTGATCTAAAATGTGCGCTTCTTCCAATAGGAAGAACATCTCAATCAAATAGCTATGCCTTTGGTGTTTGAAATGTGGATTTTGAAAAAGAAATACAGTTCTCAAGAGAGTGGACCTTGCCATCATCTGGCAGGGCAAGAGCGGTAGCGAGAAGAGAGTAACCGGTGTAAACACCGATTTCCATGGTATTCTTTGCATTAATCAGCTTCAACAGCATGTTAAGAAATTGCCCTTCATCTGCCGATGTGGTCATAATGTTCCTACAAACAGGTAAAAAACATATAAAATTGCCTCCCTTAATCACAATAAGAAAGAATTAAGCTAAAAAAAGAAGAGAAAATTCCACATATATGTACAATGTTTAAATACCATGGGTGCTTTGCAGTAATTTCTCTGAGCTCTTTCATGGGTTCAGGCTCTTTTGGGTACACACTGGTTTCCAAGATATACTGCAGAGAGAACGTCAAAAAGCAACCAAGTTAACTCCAAATATACAGAACAAGACAAATCATCAAAGTCATCGCTTGTTCGGAACTCTAGCGACGCAGAGACAGATGAAGTACCTGGTAAAGGGCGTCGCTCTGCAAGAGGCTTTTGTGACCAACCTCCTGGTGGCGACCCGCCTGATTTTGCTGCTCCGTTGCCATATCTCTCTCTCTGTCTCTGAGATTCTCTGAGATGACTAATAAAGAGCAGAGGGTGCTGTTTCTGCCTTGATGGGTTTGGATGATAGATTGTGGTATTTATGCAACCACAAAAGGCTGTGAGGAAAGAGGCCAACAACCCCTGTGGGGTCTCCCACAAGTGTCCATTTAAAAGCGTCCTGCACCAACCTCGGCCCACCCTACCCACGTTGCAGGACATGTCCCACCTCATTTTTGTTGAAAGTTTTTCAATCATCCAATCATGGTGGCTCCGCTTCACCTACTCCATTTGTAGTTAGTAAGCACATAGAAAATTCTGCTTTAGCAACTGCATGATGATTATCAAGGATGCAGAGACCGCGTCAAATAAATCTGCCTCTGGAACTGTTGATCCCAAGAATAATTTTGTATGGGAACACCATACCTTAGGTGCGTCAACTGCTTCAAGTTCTTCTGTATATATTAACTAGCTCCCCGCATCCCTAACAATGTGTCCTTCCTTTTTTCCGGGGGGTGTAATTTAGAAATTCAAAAAAAAGTTAGAAAAATATATAGAATGACCTGCACTCAATAATAGGGGTATAATAGGGGTGTTCATGAAACTATCGTAACCGAACGGGCGATTCAGTTTGGTTTGGTTTGATTTTAGTTGGGAAAAATATTGGTGATTCGGTTCACGGTTTCCGTGTTGAAAAGAAACTATTATATATACATACATATACATACATACATATATATATATATATATATATATATATATATATATATATATATATATATATATATATATTCACATTTTATATGTATATAAAGTTGTAAAACATATATGTAATCTTTATAAGTTTATGTATATGAGTTTTACAGCTTATATAGATATAAAATGTGAATATATATTTATATATAAAGTTTATATACTTATAGCCATTTAAATCTTCACAAGTTTATAAGTTTAAAATGTGGATCTACAACCCAAATAATCTCATAGTATAATACATTTTATTTAGCATAATCCTTAAATTAGTGGAATCATGGTTGAGAACCGAATCAAATTGGATGGTTCTGGTTTTGTTCGGTTATGGCCATAGCACACTTTAGCTCATTCTCTAAAAGTTGAGAACCAAAACTAATAGTTTGGTTTGAGGTTGAGGTTAGAACTGAACCAAACCAAATCAAATCGTCCCAATAAGTAATGGGTAGATAAGAATGCAACTCTCCATAAAACAATTATACATGCATACATTATATATATAAGAAAATAAGATTGTGCATATTTATGACATGTATAATAATTGCTTTTAAGTAACACAAATATTTTTTTTTTAAAATAAATGTTTTAAAAAAATATATAAAAGATAATATTAATATATTCATGCTTTCAAAAAGCAAAAGGTGAGATAAATGGTTAGCCTTAGTAGCAGACAATATTGTCTACTCGTATCCTACCATTATTTTTTAAGGACATAAGTGTAATAACATTATCATCTATACCTTAATTTTTTAAAATTATACTCATGCCACCAAAAAAACCAATGACTCTATCAGGTTTTCACACACACACACACACACACACACACACACACACATATATATATATATATATATATATATATATATATATATGAAAACTATATTCTCTAACCTATATCACATGCATATTCACTCGTTTCCTTTATTTTAAAAAACATGAATGTAATATGGTTGTCTATTACATTTTTCCGAATACATAACTTTTATAAGTGTTTTTGTAAATAACCATCGTGTTACTCAAAAGGAAAGAGTATGCACGTATTAAAAGGAATGCACGACATTCTCTCTCTCTATATATAAGTTATGAGTTGGTTGACCAGTTGGTTTTTAAAATGTACAAACTGAGCTGGCCTTGCCGTATCATTTTTATGCAAACGTTGAGAGAATCCGGGCACTGGGTTCAAGCGCTCCATTCTCACCTACAGGCATGGCTGACAGACTAATGGTGAAAGAATAAAGTAATTCACGGAAAAGCAAGTCGCGGGTATTTTGTTTGGTGAGCAACTAAATGCCAAAGGCTATATTTTAAAAGGAATATATCATTTTCCCTTTCATATTTTAAAAACACTTCATCTTCATCATTCTTTCTCAAAGTTTCACAGGAACCTGTGAACACCTCCCACTTTCATATGTGAAAGCAAACATATGTAACATGAACTGTGATACTTGAGCTCACATGGAAGTCTTCAACCCTCAAACTTTGATTTTCATGCCACAAATGAGGGTAGACATGGTCGGTCCAAAACCGGCCCAGTGGTTTGAACGGAAACCTCACCCCCGGTGGAACTGATCAAACCAATACGGAACTGTTACTGGTATATATATTTCAACACCTATTAACACAAATACTATCATTAGTTAGAAATTAACTTGAACTATTTTTCGAGCGAATTCACTCCCATATCCAAACACATTCATGGTTGGGGAATTGAAAGAACGTTATATATTTCTTAAAAGCAGGTGTGTGGGATTTAGTTTCCCTGGGGTGTGCATGTGTGTTTTAGGCTTTTGGCCTTCAGCTGCCCCCAAAAAATAAATTTCTTAAATAAAATCCAGAAAATTAATAAGATCCATCCATTCATTCAAAATTTTCCAAAAATTATATAGACCCCCCATGTAAATTTCAACCCTCTTGTTTTCAAATACAAAATATTTTTTTTGAAATACAAGACCACGACATATGGCGGCTGTAACGGTAGGAAGCACCATTCCCTACCATTGAGCTAGAGATTTACTTGTGATAAGAAATATCAGGAAAATTACTTAAAGAATGATGGTCGTAACCTAATCAGTAGTCTCCAGTTCCACGGCTGGTTCTGTGGTTGGTTCCGTTCCGGTTAGAACCATTGAGCCCTTCTCCAAATCGGTCATGTCTATGCATTCATGAAGTATATATATATAAAGAGAGACACCATAATTCATGCACACACCTCATTCATTCTCAAATCTACTTTATCAACTCAATTGTTTGATCTTTCACATGAACGGTTAAAGTGATGGAGCAAAAAATATTTAATACATATTATTTATTTAATGTAAAGTACAAAAATACATCACTATTTTTCACGTATTAAATTTAAATCTCTATTGTTTATCTTACAAATTGAACAATAGAAATGTTTACGTACATTTGTTTGAGCATGAATTGATGTGCATGTTTACAACTTTATATATATATATATATATATATAGAGAGAGAGAGAGAGAGAGAGAGAGAGGTGATGTTTGGTGAAGTCCATGTGCTTTGGGTTTCAAGTGGTATGTCATGTTATGTAATGTCTGTTAACTGAACTAGCATGTTATTAACATGGCCGACACCATATGACCATACAGCACAAGAAGTTTGACCGCAGTTCACGCCACTATCTTCTCTACAATTGAGTTGGTGGGTGTGGAACTCCTGACCTAGGGATTACAGGACCCATCTGTTTACTTGTATCAGGAAGAAAAGAAAATTACATGAAAAACGCTGTACCAATATCTTAATTGACAGAGATCCAACCGACGTTTTACCTTCTGCAAGGCAGTGTTTTGATTATGTGATTGATCGATCACATACCCATAGTATCGGTTCTCAAACAATATTCTGTCCTCAAAAATCTTTAGTGTCTTCCTTGAGGCTGATAATTCATTGCGAAGAATCTTCATCTTCTTTGAGAAAAGGTTCAAACTGGACACTGGACTAAACCCTACTGCCACATTTTTTACTCGAATTGGGTATATATGGAATCATTTTTTTGCTTTTGATGTAAAATAGAACTTATAACTATGAGTACAAAAAAAAAAAAGGTAAAGTTTTCCTAAAACATTATATCAAATACACCCTTGATGTATTTGATTTGTAGTGTCATACTCCTAGTACTCAAATTATAGGACTAAACCATTGTAATCATGGTTTCACGTTTGATTTGTGATTAATAATGATGCTTGAATGTAAAGGAGGATAGCAATACAAGAGAGAATGAGATATATGGGTTTCCATGTAGAGACCTTGAGTACTCTAGTTCTGTGGGTCATCTTTCTTCGCCGAAGTTTTTGACTCAAATTAGGCATAAGAAAACATAATTTCACACAAATGATCGATCTTGTTTGATACACAATGAAACTTAAAACTACAAGCAACATAACAAAAAAAAACGTGTATGAACTTGCTTTATTACAAAATAAATGATAAGAATCAATGCAATGCAAGGCTAATGGATTGAGAGTTGGTGCCGAATATACTTTTCGGTACTTAATTGGAATTGGGATATTTTTGGTATCGTATCTTGTCATGAAAAATGCATTCCCGCGATGTACGTTTGGGTTGCGTCATGGGTGCGAAAACGGGCGAGCAGTATCTTTTCGCATCCTGCTAATGAACAAAGGTGGTTTTAAATGTGAGGCCCACGACCACTCAATTATGGTTGTATATTTTTGGGTTGGTGATAAAGAGCCATGATGATAGATGCCAGCAACCCGCACTAAGTACCACAGGAGAATTTACTTGAGCGGTTGACAATTTCCACACTCCTCTGCTTGATCGTATCTATACGGATACTGTATCGTATGAAAAAATTTGAAAGACGAACAGGCTTAGTTTAATGGTGTTTCTCAAGAAAATAAACTGAAAATATTGTTTTAATATATATATATATATACCAAAACTGGATGATGCTACAGTGTATGCTCACTTTTGGATACATAAGTATAGCCTAAAAGTCAAAAAGGGTGTCTAAAAAAATATAAATAACATATTTATTACACTTGAGCCTCTAAATAATAAAAGATGAGCATGTGAGTATGTTCCAAGAGTTATATCTTATAACTCTTTGTTTATATATAGATAAAAAAAGAGATAAAACATATACATATATGCATATAAAGATAGTGGTAACTGTTCAAACTTTATTTATGTTTAAATATACTCAAACATTTTTATTGTTTGGTTCGTATAATAAATAGTGGGATTTGAATCAAAAGTATTGTTATATTTTTATATTTTATATTTAATGCATCATATGGATTAATATGTTTTGTTTTTATCACCTCAACTATTCATTTCAAACTGTTGAGATGATAAAGTTATATATATAAAGAGAGACAAAACTATGAGAAAATTGTACTCTTTCCTCTTGCTAAAGATAATAAAAGAAAGAGGATTGTGTATGTATTAAGCTAGGAAGTAAGTTAAGTGTGGTGTATAATAAAGAGGAATTCATATCTTTTGCACAATCATCCGAGAGAGCCTTTATTTGCCTAGCAATATAAAACTGATTTTTAAAATTTAAATTTCAATAATTGATCTCACCGATCATCGGTTGAGATCTTTGAGGATGTTTAAGCATGAATGAAACATGTGCATTTACCATGTTATCTCTATGCCTCTCTCTCTCTCTCTATATAATTAGTTAGGGAGGAAGAGTTCATTGCTTTAATGTAGATTGTATTTTGAAATTTTGACCAACACTGCAGTCTAAACTTGTCTCAATAATCCATTACTGATGAGGTCTTAAGTTATTTTTATTGCTTTAGTTTGATGTGAACTTCGAGTTACAAAAATTAAGTTTTATTGGTTTTCCACCAAAGTAAAAATAATTTGTTATATTTATTTATTACATTCTAGAAAGTTAGAGGCTTAGAGCTACTACATAATACCCAGGATTTTGCACCCACAGCATTAGCTCAGATGGCTGGACTCTCTGCTGGTGGTGAGTTCGATTCCAGGGGCATGCATGCATCCGTGTGGTGAGTTCATTATGCTTGAACTATATATATATATATATATATATATATATATATATATATATATATATATATAAAGGGAGAAAGAGAGGGAGGACTTCTTCTATCTCTTTCTGATACATCTATCAAAATAGTTATTGACCCCTCTATATCTCATTCCCGAAAATAAGTAGCATCTCTATCTCTTAGATGAAATTTACCGATCTTATAAAATTTTATTTTATTTTTTTGTGCATGATTGTAAACATTTATTTCTCATTATTGAGACAATTAACTAAACGGCAATTTGATCTAACATGTCTTTGATAATATTTTTGAGTTATTTAATTTTTAAAATCAAATAATAAGAATAGATTTTGGTACAAACGTTGCTCCTCAAGCATATCTTAGTATATATGAGCTCACAAGCCAATCTCTCTCTCTCTCTCTGTGTGTGTGTGTGTGTTTTGCTGGGGCCTAATACAAGGTGGGTTGGGCTCGTATTGGAACAAACACCTTTGTGTACTATATATATATAATCAGTGGCAGATCTACACTAAGACAAGATGAGGAATCCACAAAACTTGAAATTTGAGAATCAATGTAAAAATATCAAGAGCGATTGAACCCATGGCTACTATACATAGTTTTGCTTCATCTTAAATAGTCAAATAGGCTATTCACCATACCATACGGAAAGTTCCAAATGCTTTAAAACAACAATAACACCTTTGGTTTCATGAGTTTCAATTTCCGTGTTATGTTAACTTTCTTTCAACACTTTTATGACCTTTTCCTGTTTTTAATATATTTTAAGCTTCATTTAATCGCCCTTTCACGTACTTAGATCATTTTAAATGATTTATTTTTATTTTATTTATAAAATACCACTTCAAATTGTAAATCCTTCTTATTCCCAAATGGACACTTATGAATGTCTAGATAATTGGTTGCTCCATTGAAGTGCAAATATTCGAACAAAAGGCACGAATGTGCGTGGGTGTGCAAGATGCAATACACAACAAAGTACATGGCACAACAGTAAATCACTTGAAATCCGAGCCCCTTAAACGCCATGAAAGAAAAAGATCAAAAAGCTAAAAGGAAAAAAAAGTCTTCCTCGGTCTGAGGAGCATTTAAAAATGTTATCAGTCACAAAGCGCGGGACCCACCACGTCTTTGAAAATTGAAGCCTCCCAAATAAAGAAATATTTTAAAGTCCAAGTCTGTTGTTTTGTCCAGACATTACTTCAACAACAATGAACTAAAATAAATTCTTTAATAAAAGTTAAAGAAAACAGAAGCGGTCTACCATTATACATACATATATATATATATATATAGAGAGAGAGATTCGGTAAAAACGGTGATGCATGCTCTGTATAAAACATTACAGATGAGTGTTGTTGCGAGTCTTAAGCATCTTAGTGCAAGGCAATATCATGTATTAATGATCCGAACTATATATCATAGTTATATGTATAGTTTTCACTTATTTGTTTCTTAAAGTCTTGTGTATCTCTTCATAAAAGATGGAATGCAATATATATATATATGTACATATATACATATATATGTATATATAGAGTATCATACTATGGTATGATCTAGCCATATTGCTAAAGTGTGTAATATTTACAATGATACCTTAATATTAACTTAACTTTGTCGAGATCGAGAGAGAAAGAGATGGAATTCCAATGAAACGAGGAAGCAGCTGGATACTACTACTACTACTACTATTGCCCCAAGAACAAGAACACATTCTGAGAGAGAGAGAGAGAGAGAGAGAGAGAGAGAGAATTAATTGCCTGCACCCATTTCCGATGCGGAGACTCTCATGGCGGAGATTTACGCCTCCTCTGCGGCGACGCTTCCTGGAGAAGACGCGCCGCTTTTCCATCATCACCACCACCAACAACCGATAAACGTCGCTTTTGAGGCAGAGGTTCCAGTGCCGAAGCTCGAATGCGTTGTCGGAAACTCTAGGCTTCAAGCTGCAGCAGGGAGCTCCACCGCCGGGTTCCCCTACCATGGTGGTTCGTCGGATGCTTTCTGCCTTAACGAGACCCTATCCGACCCCCGCGAGACGATCGGACTCTGGCGGGTTGAAGGTGACGGTGACGGTGCCAGAGCAGCGGCGAAGGGTACGATGCTTTCTGGGTTGGCTCGTAATGGTTTCGACGGAGGAGCGATTGGAGAAGTCTACGGCGGTAGGGATTCCTGCTTGTTGGGAAAGGAGGTGGGTAAGAGTTGGAAGGACTCAGAGGGGAGTGAATTGGAGTTTGAGGTTGAGGTAGACAAAAGGAAAAAAAGTCTTGGTTCCTCCTGTTTGGAGAAATGCTTTGGTTTGTGTTTTTGGGAATGTGATTGTTAAGTTTTTTATGCTCTTTGTGTGTGTGTGTGTGTTTAGGAGGAACACGATGCCGTGGAGGAGTTAGCAAAGCCGTCAACATCTCGAACGTCTTCTAAGAGGGGCAGGGCTGCTGAAGTTCACAATTTGTCAGAGAAGGTTGAATGCTTTCTTCATCTGTTTAACATCCTTTCCTTCATTATTTGATTTTTCTGATCTATGTGTTTGTCTTCTTTCTAGAGAAGGAGAAGTAGGATCAATGAGAAAATGAAGGCTCTCCAAAATCTCATTCCTAATTCTAACAAAGTAAAAGATCCAGATATGATATTTTTTGTGTGTTTATCGATTTAGTCGTCGTCATTTGGTGGCTGGTTTTTGTCTGAATAATGGTAAGAGAGTTTTGGTTTGTTGGTATGTCAGACCGACAAAGCGTCAATGCTAGATGAAGCCATTGAGTACCTAAAGCAGCTTCAGCTTCAAGTGCAGGTGAATTCTTTGTTATACGTTTTGTGGTGACCATAATCGACATTGTATCATCAATTACTGTTTAAACGAGCTCAAAATGGCCCCTTAGAGCTGACGCTTTTTTTGCTTTTGAGGAGCATTTCGAATTGTGTGGTAAAGTTCTATATGGTAGTCCCAACAGATATTGTACGAGATGATAGGGCATTGATAATGGAGCGATATGTATTTCTTTCTGCGAGATCAATCAATAACATAAGTACTTTTATGAAAATGGATGCTTTTATGTGTGATAACACGTTAGTTTGATCTTTGTCTTTCCAAATATAACCCAAAATTTATGCATAAAAAGAGCTGGTCAATTTTATTTCTTTGTTTCCGTACTATGTGGATAAATCACTTAAGCCAAACCTTGTCTTGCTTAGGATTCTCATGGTACTGTTGGGGTCTTGTAGAATCAAGAGATTCTGTAATTGTGTGATTTGGATGTTCACCAAGATATGACTTAAGAACTCTAGTTTCTCTACCATTGGGAACTCTTGCTCATAAGCAAAAGCCTTGGCTTTCTGCTTGTATGGAGTTCACTGGTTCCTGTCACATATTTAACTTCTTTCATATACGTTGTTACCACCTGCCTTTGCTGCTGCTCGTTTTGTAGTATTGTGGCACATCTGTGTCTCTGATGGTGTATTGTGGCACATCTGCTTCTTTCATATGGAATTCAAGATATCCATTCACATCTATTCAGAACCCTGTGATGTTGTGTGATATGTTGGCTGAAGCTTCTTTTGGTCTTAAGTGCAGAGTATCTAATTATTGGCACTGTAGACTACAAATTATTCTTTGTGAATTGTGTGAGCATGAACCCTGTTGTGTGATACTTCTGATGCTCACGCAATGCACAAATAGACGAATAGTTTGTAGTCTTTCTATGGTGTGAATATTTCTTTTGTGTAAGATTCTTTGTGCTGATTGGGATGGTCCTGGGCTGTTTTAAGTGGTGAAAGATGCATTCAGGTGTGTAATCAAAGCTACGATGCCTGAAAATGTTTTTCTTGTCTAAACCATCTAAACATGGATTTTGATCAGGCTCCAGATTCTCTAGGCTGAAAAGTATGGCTTTCCCACTGTACCTGCTGCACCTTTACTGCAAATCAAGAAATATATCGTGTTTATGTTTTTGTGGGCACCAAAATTGAATTTTATTCTTGTAATATTGGTTTCGGTCATTCATTGTTTATCTTCCAATTTAACCATTTCATTTAGTTCTTGTTTCCTGAATGTGAACTTGTTTGCAGTGTATACCTTTTTTTTTCTTTTCTGAATCCTGTGAGAGCTAAAATGTGGTTCAACTGTGTGTCAATGCTTTCATGGTTGCGATTCTCAAATGATACTATCCTATTCAGGGGATTCTCAAGACTTCTCTTGAAACAGCACATCAGGGGGGTAAATGGCGATGCAGTTTGCAGCATTGAGCCCTGCTCTTTTGCTGTTTTACTCTTACTGCATTTTTTTAGAAAAGCAATGCAGATGACCAATTTAATATACTATAAATCTATGTTGTGAGCTAATGAGTTGAAATGGATGTGTAGTACTGCGGTATCTTTACCGGTGTCCTGTTTTCAATTACTATTCCCAGGGTGAAGATTTCTCATCATTGCAACCGTATTTGATTTCTCTGAGTGCATTGTCATGGTCAGTAAGATATATGTTCCTTAAAACCAGCTCATCAAGTTCCAATGCATACCCCTCAGCAACATACACTCTATCAGGTGATCCACAGATATGTAAGGCATTTGTTACCATCCGGGAGAATGAGATTTGTACAGTGTGACCTTGGTGATTGGTGTTCTGTCAATGCAGTTTTGTGAAGTTCGTTTTTGTGTTTGAAATGGTCTTATGTCGAATTCAGGATCACATTACCTCCCCAGTTTCAGTCCTTTTGTTCTCCGTGCCTTTATTTGTCTGATCTTGCTGATACAAACAACAAAACAAACAACTAAGCCTTTTCCCATACTAGATGGGGTCGGCTACATGGATTCTTTGTTTCCACAGAGCCCTATCATGTGTCATGTTAGCAGTTAACTCACAATAAGCTAGATCATTCTTTATTGTTTCCTTCCAACACTTTTGTGGTCATCCTCTACCTCTTTTAATACTTTCCAAATTTAGTTTTTCATACCTTCTTACAGGTTCTTCTTTTGATCTTGCTGATGCATAAAACAAAGCTTTTGGTTTTCAAGTGCTGAACATCTAACGTCTCCTTGTTCATGTACGTAGATGCTATCCATGAGAAATGGGTTGACTCTATCTTCCATTTATATGCCCCAAGAACTTCAGCCCATGCAGATGCCATCCACGGCCATCAGCTTTGGGGCAGCAGGTAGCTCACTGCCCATGAACATGGGCATGGAAATGCTGCCGATGAGCCAAGATGCTGCTGCAACTGCCTTTTGCTTGGATCCATCACAGGGCCATCTCAGACCATATCAATTCTCAACAAGCGCTGATGTAAGTTGTAAACAGCTTAATTTTAATTTCTTGCTTGGTGTTTTGATTATCACAGCCATTCATTTCTCCTTCTCTGAAGGAAATCTACAGAGCTGACATCATGCCGCGGCATCAATTAGACATTATTCAGTCTGCAAATGCAGGTTTGATATAACCTAGTCCTGATTCATTAATGTTGTATGCTTCAAATTTCTGTTCTTATCTGTTTCTATCATTGAAGAGAAAGTAAACCAGAAAGAATTGGTACTGCTGATTTACCTTTAGATGGACAAACCATGTTAGAGGGGGCTGATTCTCTGGAAGCCTGCTTGCTGCACAGAGACATACCAGTGCAAACACAGGATGCAAATAACCAAGTTTCATTTCAAGATCACCGTCAGTAAGTCCCGTTCTGTTCATTCTCATCCTCATATCGAAATGGTTGCTCATATCTAAAAGTTTTACCGGGGTGTGATATCATTTGATTTACGGACAAGAAGTGCACCTCCTGAGGAGAAAATGAAGGCAATACAAGAATCCTGAGTGCCACAAGTTTCTATTGTGTTGTCGGTGTACCAGCTTGTAGCAAATTTGTTCTATTTTTTCCTCAATCAAATGGGAGCACCTTGTATACAGGCGCCTTCTTATGGCCCTCATTGTTGACACTCTTAGAAACTAATAGTTTGCAGTTACCTGATTTTCAGGGCTTCCTTTTATGTACATTGTTTCGTTTGCAGCTTGTTTATCTTTGACGTGTTGGTATTTGGAGATGCGTGAGCTTGAAGCACCCCTTTTCAATAGACAGCAGATACTTGAGTTTGAGTTTTATAGAATTTGTGTTTCGTCTTGGCCATACTAAAGCATGCAGTTTTAGCCATCTTATTGATATGCAGTTGGTGGGACCCTCCATCAAACATGATCCATTCTGCTTGCACAGTTTATCAGAATACTATGAATGCATCGATGATAAATTGTTTCTCAAACATTTGAGGGGAAAAGTGTGCTGGTTACATAGTTATCAAAGAAATAATTGCGCAAAATTTGTTCCCACTCACAAACTGTAAGCACCCGTCAAACCATATCATAATCTAGTCGTTTATTTGTGCGTTGTTCTCTTTTATTACTGAATCTGCACGTAGTGCATGAATGAAGCTTATTAATCATAACCAGATTAGATCAAGGAACACCTGAAACAAGTCACACTTTCGGCATATAGACATGGATGTTACAGAAGAATCAAATCGCCTATTAACTTCCACAACCAAATATAGAAACAGTGGTTAAGAGATGAAGGTGAACAATAAAGGACTGTTTGAGGCTAATACGTACATTTTAGAACTACATGAAAATTATGGTGAAGTTCAGCCAACATGGAGTAAAGCAACCAGAAAATTATTCAGTTTAGTGATTTGTTACCCAGGGAAATGACACACCTGGAAGGTAGGACTTGAGACCCACGGGGCGTGCGCTATTGACCTGGCTGTCTGCAATTACAGCAAGAGCATATCGCGAGCCATGATATAATGCACAGTGAATCACTAGTATTAGGAAGATGCCCACGGGCAGACATTTCACTTATAGAAAATCTAGTTGCATCTCCGACAAACACCATTTTGGAACCTTGGGCCACCACTTAAGCTGTGCATCAGCTTGGACAAGGAGAAAGCGACCATGGGAATTAAGTTCCTGACTGCCTATCTAGCAACCTAAGTCCTCATCCACTGATAACCCAAGGACAAAGTTGCCCTTTTCTTTGACATACAGGAAAGCAGTACCTAACACAAAGAACACGAAAAAGTTGAGCATTGGTGTTCTAGATGATAACCAAGTTTCAGATAAAAGTTGCTGAAACCAAAAGTTAGGATAGAAATTCAAGAAAAGAAAAGAAAATATTTCACATGAAAGATTCATAGTTCTTCTTTCTTTCCTTTTGATAATAGGTAAGCTAGGGTTTGACAGACCCATAACACATAACACATGCACATTCCCAGGTATCGATCTCGGGACCTTCGACGTGAAGGTTCTTTTGAATGCCCCCCCAGCCAATCGAGCTGTAACTTTAAAATTAGATGTGCATTGCACCCAGAGCGTTAGATCAAACGGCAGGGCGCTCTAGTGGTGTTGCTGCTGGTGGGAGTTCGACTCCCAGGTGGTGGATGTGTATGTTAGGCTTCGGCCTTCTCTTGGAACCCAGAAAAAAAGTTGTGCATAGGCACTGAGGAGACAGCTTTGAGACAGATGGGATGCACCTACACTCAGTGAATTGATTGGGTGTCTATTTCAGATCAGGCAAACAGGGCCAATTGAATGTAAGAGCAAATCATGGAGTAGTATGGCGAGCCATTGGTCGACACTGAAGCACCCAACAAACTGTAGGCACCACATGAGTTGCCACTGTGAACCTATGTGATCAGAAAGCTGTATAGAACTTGGCCACAAAGACTACAACCGAAAACTTAAGCAGAGCCTAAGTGGGTCCTAATTGGTCCTCAAGAAAGAAATGAAACAATTAGTGTTCAAAATAACGAGCAACATGTATCAAATACTTCATGAACATAACTCATTAACATGCATGCATATTTAGAATTCTTTTTAAAGAAAAGGAAAACAGAGTTTAGAAAATAAAATAAAATATATTCATGGTTTTTAGTATTTAGGGTCAACTTTTAAGAGTGATGAAAAAATTGATGGAAATACTATACACAAAATTAATGCAGGTAAGTTAAAATGGAGAGGTGCATTAGGTATTTTATGTGATAACAAGATATCATTAAAATTGAAAGGTAAATATTATAGAGTAGCAATTCAACCTGCTATGTTTTATGGTTTTGAGTATTCGGTTGTTAATTATCGATATGTACAAAAGATGTTTGTGGCATAAATGAAGATGTTGAGATGGATGAGTTGTTACACAAGGGAGAACCTAATATGTAACGAGGTTATTAGAAATAAATTGGGGGTAACATCAATAGATGCCAAAATAAGGAAAAATCATTTAAGATGATTTGGACACGTAGAAAGACGATCAAAGGAAGTTCTCATAAGAAAGTATAAGAAACTAAGTTGCGAAAATATTAAAAGAAAAAGAAGAAGAGTACAAAAGTATTGGAAGAAAATAATAAAAAATGTTTTAGCTTATGTTGAGTTAAATGTTATCATTATATGTTAGAACTATATGAAAACAAAGAATCCATGTAGCAGACTCCATCTAGTATGAAAAAAAGGCTTAATTGTTGTTAAATATATGGGTTATTCATAAAACATATGACATGGGATATTATAATCATAGGGTATAATGCACAGGCCTTGGCAAAACAATGCATTATTAGATCCCATCGATGACTAAATTTTGAATTGGCAACTGAATGAACTGGTAGCATGGAGAACGTTAGCTCATCTGGCAGTGCTCTCTTTCTCCCACAGGACTAGCGGCGATAGGGCATGCATGTGTGTGCGTATTTGTTAGGCTTCAACCCACCATTGTAACCAACTAGTTGAACTACAAGTCTACAAATCGATGAGTCTAACATATGGGGCAACAGAATGGAAGCGTGGTGCAAATCAAAGTTGCATTGAGAAAAAAAAATCCAAATTTCTCCTGCTATTGAGTTTGTTCTGTTCTAGTTTTAACCATTTCCGTCCATATAAAATCATATTTGGTTCTTTTGAAAGAATATTGCTATCTAAAATGTCTTTAGCCGAAGCCTCAAGCACACATGTACCTCCCAGGAATTGAACTTATTACCCGCATCATCAAAGTCGGAGAGAGCCTTGTCAAGTAAGTGAGCTATGGCTTTGGGTGCTCTTCTTGAAACTTCTTATCATACAATCATTAACGATCACCTATACCTCATGTTGTGGCAGGCTCAAGATTTTTTTTTGTTTTAGTGAAACACACTTATATTTAAGGTAAAACATACTTTTATGTCTACAAAGCACTTTTATTTTTCTATATTTAAGGTGAGACATACTTATTTTTTATATCTACAAAACACTTATTTTTCTATATACAACAGTAAACTCAAAATCTTTTTTAAAATTTCAGGTAACACGCATGTCTTACCTCGCGTTGAGGTGGACCCATCACTATCGTTAGTATCGGAAATTACTCCACAGTGTTTGTTTCTCTAAGGAAGCGCCACCCTTAATGTAAAGGGCTCCCAAATTGATAACGTCTTGCATATTATCTTTTAGTAATTTTCATCATTCCTAAAAGACAATGAGATCTAATTTGAAAGTTGGGTATGGAGAAATCCGAAAAGGATGATCCTCACGGCTGGCTTTCATATCTTATATAATTTATATTTATGTAAATATATATAAATAAAAAAGAGAAAGAGATGATAGTACATGCAGTATTAAATTCATGTTTAAATTTTTTCACATATTTTCATAATTGATACTCAAACATCTTCGATCGATGTGATCAAATAACGTACATTTAAAATAAAAAAATAGGTTGTATCAGTATTGTTTGATCGGTGTGATCAACAATGTACATTTAAAATAAAAATAGTCTGTATCAGTGTGAATTTTACACATTTATTTTTAAGATTCAAATCTTCATCCTTCATCACATCGGTGGAACGAGCATGAACGGACCACCATTTCATTATAATATATATATATATATATATATATATATATATACTCTTTTTATGAGTTTTGTCGTTTGTCGTGTCCCGTTTGTTTCCCTTTCCGTTCCTGTTTCGTGCAACATGAGGGAAGTTGAAATGTCCAGGTGACACAATTTAGAAACGGAAAAGAAGGGTTTTGCTAAACCGCTTAGCGGCTTTGTCGAGCAGGAACCAGCGGCCGCTAGACCTCTACTGCTGTCCGTAGCGTCTCCCCTCGCCCTCAATCCTAATTCGTGACCGAACTCTCCACCTCCTTTCCTGGATCATATTTGCGTCCTTTTCTCCACAAATCAGACGTCTATCAGAAAAGCGGTGAGATTTTGCATCCTTTGTGCTTGTGATCTTTTTTCCTGAATCGCTTTGTGCTGGTGATCGTTGGTGTTGCCTCTGTTTTTTAATTTTTTGCCATTGGAGTTCCCTATAGTTTTTTACAGAGTGTATCTTTATGGTTTGCTTTATTGTAGTTGCTGAACGTTTCCTGCTTTGATGATTTGAGTGGGCGATGTGTTGCATTACGCCTTCGCATCTTATGGATTTGGCTGTATCTTGCTCCAAGACAACTATATTGAGCCCTCTGATTGAATGGAGCACTGTTTTGTGTTTAATAGGACGTGTGTATTAGATTTATCGAATAGATTGAATTTGGACGTACCAAGATAAATTTAGTGCCGAGCTCGTTAACTAGGGATAGGAAGATTGATCTGCTAATGCAGCACAGAAATAAATGCCCCGCGTTTTAAGTGGTTACAGGGGTCCATACTCCATGGTATAATATAAAGGCTTGAGTGCCGAGCTCGTTAACTTATTGTCTATTCTTCTTTTCAACTTAACCTAATTGAAGCAACCGCTTCACCGATTAGGAGTTACTGTGGTTTTACGAAGTTTATTATTTCTGTTGGGTGATTGGTCGATTCAAATGGATTAGACTGCTAATTCCCGAGGTTTAATGTTTTATCATGTTTTTATTGGAGTTTGAGGCCATTCTCCATATAAACAGAACGTCTTTCCCTCTTGAGGGAAAATATTAATATTTCCTTGTAGGTGCAATATTAACTAAACTCCAAACTCATCTTTATGAAGTGCTATACTCCATTTAATTTTGCGTGGTTTTCTTATATGAAAGCATCCTTTGGCCTGCTCGTTTGCCTTTTCTTATATTTTTCACTATGTTCTTAATCTACCTCCATGAATTGTGCTCCCAATGATTTTTCTAGTGGTTGCTTTCAAAAGGCAGTTGTCGGCGCGTTCAATTTACATTCTGTATGGCATCAGAGCTTCTGGATCAGGAGCATAAGGAAATTGTGGCAGATGAGGAGGAGCAGATTTATGGTTGGGATGAATGGAAGGATGATGAAGAAGATGGTGAAGAACCAGAGTTCCTTTGCTTATTATGTGACCTCAAGTGGTGTTCAGTACCTGCACTCTTTCAACATTGCAATTTGAACCATGCCTTTGATTTCCTTGCTATTCAGAAGTCCTTGGATTTAGATTTCTATTAGTCACTGAAACTCATCAATTATGTGCGCTCACAGGTTAGTGAAATATCTTGAGCTATGACTTTGACATAATGACATTTTTCTCTCTGTTATTCTGTGTTGTATCTCTAGATTAACTTCATTGTTGGATTTACTGACAAGGAAGACCTTATAAAAGGCACCCAGACACTATGATTCACACACGTGACATAAAATTACATGCTCTGATATGCGTCCATGCTTATTGTTTCATGTCCCCAAGATACAAACATAAAAGTGCTGGATTGTCGGTGTGAGACATGGCTGTTGAAGTATAAGGACTGCAATATGGTTTCCTAGAATTGCCTCAATAACATAGTTTCAAATAGATCATATACTTATGCTTCACTTTTCCTCTTAGCATGATGGGGAATCAAATAGTGATTCTTCTTACTTAAACTTTGTTTCTAGAAATTAATCATTTTAAAATAGAAAACATGTCTAGAAATTCAAATAACAGCTGGAAATTCCTAATGCAACAAAATGCAGTTTAAAAACATGTGATACTGACCCAACACTAGAATATAAGTTAAGATTGTGTCTTATCTTTATTGCTTTTCTTTTTTATGACAATGCATTTCCCCCTCTTTGCTTCTAGGTTTCATCGAACAAATGCTGGATATGTGGACTGGTCTTCACATGTAAGGAATTGCTTGACAAGCATTTACATGAAACAAGCCCTTTTAAGAAGGGTGAAAGGTTTCCTTGGCAGTCCGAGGAATATCTCCAACCTTTCATGAAAGATGATGCTTTACTGCATAGTTTTGCCACAGATGATGTCTCAGATGATGATGTCTAATTGGCTGTTGATCGTGAGGAGCTGATAAGAGAGCTTGCAAATGTTGAAGCTGTAGTTAGATGCTCGATGGAGGATGGAGATGGATCAAGTCGAGGTTGCAATGGAGTTAGTCATCCTTTTGAAGGTGTTGGAAGTTCTGGTGTCATAGATGGATCCTTATGCATATACGACCATTTGGTTTCTACGGTTGATAATGATGCTGTTTTTAAGTGCCCTAGAGTTCATGAGAAACCAAAAGCCAAGACTCTTAAGAAGTCTTTAGCTAATGTTGCTACAAGGGAAATCAGATCTGCGAATGAGAACTATTTTGGTTCATATGGATATTTTGGTATCCACAGGGAGATGCTCAGTGATAAGGTAATGGATCGTGAATCATTGTGGCATTTGAGTTTGAACTGATATCTTCGTAACAACTTCAGTTGCATGGCAGCATTCTGGTTTTTCTTCTTGAAATTGTCATGATTTTCGGGGATTGTGGGTAGCACATTTATTCTGAAATAATCTTTTTGATATCTAGAAAAGTGCTGATTCATCAAGTTATTATTACTTTAGTTGATCTTATGATCAGAGAAGTTTTATCGAAATTCATCTTTTCACTACTTTATTATAGTTGAGCAGCTTAAAGACTGCTATCTCATAGAACTTGTTGCTGATGAATTCCTATAAAATCGTTCATGTCCTTACTACTCCATACTCCGGTGGCTATTTTAAATGCACCACCGCAGGTAAGAATGGATGCATATAGAGAAGCAATACTGTGTAACCCTTCCCTCTTCCATCAAGCAACTGTTATGGATGTTGGATGTGGCACTGGCGTTCTCAGGTGCTCTTCGTATCTTCTCTAATAGCTTAAATTCCAGCTGTAAGAAACTGAAATTGGGTAGTTCATTTATGACAAATATTAGTTTTTATGTACTCATTTTGGAGATAAAATGCCTTCTCCCATCAAGCATTTGTACTTTTAAGTGTGTGATCACAACATTCTGATCAACTAACTACCTTGCTGCATTATAGTTTATTTGCAGCTCAAGCAGGAGCTTCGTCGGTGATGGCTGTTGAAGCAAGTGACAAAATTGCCACGAAGGTAGGCAGGTAATGTGTATCGTGTGTATGCATGTGTGCTTCTTTGAGTTTGTCTTTTTGTTCGTGGCTTGTGATTGTATGCATGCATGTGTGTGTCTTTTAAGGTTTATTCTGTCTTGCTAGACTAACGTAGATCGCGAAAGGCAATGACATGTTGAAGGAAGAAACGGGAAATGAAAACGCTGGACAAAATTCTGGGATGATAAAAGTCATCCAGGGCATGGTCGAAGATCTGCATGAACTTCTTCAAATGCCACAAGTTGATGTGTTGTTGAGCAGTGGATGGGTTATTGCCTTCTCTATGAATCAATGCTCAGTTCAGTGCTTATGGCACGTGACAAATGGCTTAAACCTGGTGGTGCAATTTTACCAGATAATGCAACCATAGTAAGCCTTTATATCATTTTCCTTTTTCTGTTCGTAGTATATTTTAGACTTTCTACCTATGTTCATGCACTTTCCCTTTTTCAGTTTATTGCTGGTTTTGGAAGAGGTGGTATGAGCATTCCTTTCTGGGAAAATGTATATGATTTCAACATGTCATGTATAGCCAAAGATGTTGCAGAAGATGCATCTCGGTCCCCTATTATCGACACAATAAACAGCAAAGATTTGGTGACTGACTCGATGGTCCTTCATGTAAGTGTTCAAATGATCTTGTAACCCTGCCTTTTGAATTCTTTATCGTGCTTTTTGATATCTATCCAGGAAATTATTAGCTACCCTCGTCGGCATGTGCTTGTCAAGATCATCTTTTGGATGTCGTGATTTCAATGTATCAGCAGTTTTTGTTAAACTTGGAAACACAACAGTCCCTAATGAATTAGAAGTTGATGATCAGTAAACCATTTTTCAAGCTGAAAGCAAATCCATTTTCTGCTCTATTATCATTCTAATTGCATATGTGATACTGGAAAAGACCTATATCTATGAATTTCAGGTAGAGGGCCAACGCCCTTGAGCATAGCCAATGTTCTCCCGCCTCACCTTTGGTAGATATGGAAAAAAGGGAGAATCATTATTTTGAGCAAGAACTTCCTGCAACGCATAGCAGTCTCTGAAATTGTGGATTAGCTTCGATTGAAATAAACAACTTCTGAAACTGGGATGTATTTTCCTATTCCAGGTTCTTGCAAGTTTTGAGAGATCCTGCCAATTAACAGAACTCAAATGCTAGGATGTGTATAAACAGTAAGGTGAAGGCTGGCAGCCTTAATTGGTTCAGGCTACCTCTGCAACACTACGTTTCTTTTCTAATGTAATCCTGTCTCGACCAAGCCTTTTCCAAACACGATAGGAGGTCAGAGTCCTAGTACTCTTCTGACCTGCTTGCATTACTTGAGAATTGTAATGGGATCTGGTGCATCAATGCTGGAAAGCTCATATGCCCTGATAAAAGCTATGAAAAAGTCTCACGCTGATGATAAATATTTCTTCCGTGATTTTACTAATTTGATCTGGTGACTATGAAGCCTGATGAAGTGGACTTTACTGCATGTGTTGAGTTAAGAACCAGGGAAGATCAGCCAGGGAGCTTTAATGATGCTTCCTCGTGCAATAAGACGACGCCATCAGAAGCCACCGAGTGTCATGGGCTTGTCCTATGGTTTGATACTGGTTTCACAAACAGATTCTGCAAGGAGAAGGCCGGTAACATGTCGACCTCACCTTACACACAAAACTCACTGGTGTCAGACTCTGCTGACATTCAAGGAACCAATCGTGATGTCGACCGCACCGGCTGCTATGTCTTCCGCATCCACGGTACAGATTTGCCCGCCGCGAAAATACGGTCACGTATCAGCATCGCCCGAGCGGCCCGACACCGGAGCATTGATATATCAGTCGAAATAACAGCAGTCAGCTGGGATGGCCGGTACCATGTCCTACCTGCGCAGATCTTCAATCTGTGAAAGCTGCTCGAGTTTGTTTTGTGGGGAGAAAGCATTGGATGCTTCATACTGGTCTGGCGCCATCAATGTTTCTGGCTTTTTGTGAGCGTCTGGCATTTGGGAGCGAGTAGGGAAATGGGACGGTAGAAGGGATATACTTAATCTTTGTATTTTATATTTTTTCAGAGGCTGTTTTAATGTTTTGTAAACTTGATTAGATCATCATAATTATGGTTCTTATGAGTTTTGTAGTGCACAACAATTAGTTTCATAATTGTTGGTTTTCAATTTCACGTATGAACCTGACACACAATTGTTTCCGCGGAAAAGAAGAGCCATTTTTGTTGGGTACGTGCAGAGGCTTTTCCCTCTACCAAACAATCATGCGACTCCTTCCTCGGGGAGAAGGTCAATGAGAGAAAATCATTAAAATATAAAAGATCATAAAAGGTTGCCGTGAATCACCCACTCAAAACATACATATTTTAACGGTACCCAAAACATTAAATTAGAAGAAAATTGAAATACAAATGCGGAGGTATCCCTTCAATCATACAGGAGAAGACAGTTAATTATTAAAAAAAAGAAAAAGAGAGAAAGACACTTAAGGATGAAGTTCGAGGCTCTAACTGATTTGTTGTTTTTTGGATATCGGGAAAACCTGTGCCTCCTTCTCCCGTTCGTGTCTCCTTCTCACGTCCAAGCCTTCTGATGATCTACAATAGAAATGTTCGGATGTCAATTGAGGTTTCCTCACAGTGGCTTTATCCAAGGAGACAGTATATTTTGTATCATTCATTCTTTTTTCTTTATACACACTGCTATATTTATAGAGCAGTGCCTGCTTCATGTCTCATGGTTTTTCATGTTGGGTTTCCCTCTCTCGGAGCAGTAATATCCAGACTGTTACCAAAAAATCCAGTAATGGTCCGGCAGTTACAGGCCTCCTCTATAACTCCTGCCTCGGTAACGGTCTTGATGGACAGTCCAGCCGTTACCAGACTGAGTTGTCGAGAATGATCACTGTAACTCTTGTAACATCTCCCACTTGGTCATTCGAGCCAAGTGTATTGATATACTAGTTTTTCTCCCACTTTTCCAGGGTTTACCTAGTAATGTCAATTCATGATTGCTTCTGCAATCAATACCTGTTATGTGCTTATTTCCCTTCACAACAATATGTCCGTTGTATGGTTATTTACTTATAACATTTTTATCTGTTGTGCGGCTATTTCCCTACACAACAATCAAACATACCTCAAACTCATGTTTGAAACATGTTTTGAGAAAAGTTCCTCTGTTATGCCTTTAGTCAAGGGGTCTGCCAACATATCATTTGTTGGCATGTATGAGATTGATATTTCCTTTCTCATAACCATATCATGAACTTAGTGGTATTTTACAATTATATGCTTGCTTTTTGAGCAATCAGCTCCACTCTTAATAAGAATAATTGCTGCATTGTTATCACAATAAATAACAATTGTCTCGTCGGTTATTTTTAACTTCAAATCACGTATGAAGCGACTTATCCAGATAGCACTCGTTGCAGTCATACAACAAGCTACATACTCAGCTTCCTATGTATGCAATGCTACACAACCCTGGTTCTTACATGCCCAACAAACAACACCACCTCCAAATAAGAATATTTGACCCAAGATTGATTTGCTGTCATTTTTGCTCCCAGCAAAGTCAACATCTGAGTATCCTATCACTTTCAGTTCATCTGCTTGAAAATATAATTTCAAGTCTCTTTTTCCTTTCAAATATCTTAAAATCCTTTTCATAACTACCCAGTGTTGTCATCCAAGATTACTTTGATATCTACTTACAAGACCAACAACAAAGTTGATATCAGGTCTTGTACACAACATAGCATACATCAAGCTACCCATAATTTATGCATAAAGAACATTAGGCTTATCATCTCCTTCACTAGGACAATCAACCTTACTTATTTTGACCCCTTTTACAACAGGTGTATCAGCAGACTTGCATTTACCCATTTTGAACTTCTTGAGGATATAGTCAATATATCTCTCCTAACTAAGGCATAAGAGTCTAGATTCTCTATCCCGAGAGATCTTTATTCCTAGGATAGAGGATGCTTCCCCCATATCCTTCATTTCGAACTTCGAGTTCAACCATGACTTGGTTTTGACAATCATTTTGTTATTGCTTCCAGTCAACAATATGTCATCTACATATAATGATAAGATGGCAAAGTGGCTCCCACTGTTCCAAACATAAACACAATGATCAAGTTTATTATCCACAAACCCAAGTTCTATAATGACATTTTGAAAGGTCAAATACCGTTAGCGAGGTGACTGTTTGAGACCGTATAAATTTTTTTTTAACATATATACTTTATCTTCTTAACCTTCAACCACAAATCCTTCAGGCTACTACATGTATATGATTTCTTCTAAATCTCCGTTTAAAAATGTTGTCTTTACATCTAGCTGATGTAAATCCAAATCATAGTATGCATATATTGCAAGGACTATTCGTATGGATGCAAATTTTTCAAGTGGATAATATGTCTCAACATAATTTATCCTTTCTTTTTGTGAAAAACCCTTTGCAACTAACATCGCTTTAAACTTTTCGATTATACCATCAACCTTGTATTTCTTTTTCATAACCCATTTACAGCATATGACTTTTCTTTCTCTTGCCAAATCAACCAATTCCGAGACTTAGTTTTTCTCAATAGATTTAATTTTCTAATCCATGGCTTTTCCCTAGTATGATGCTTTTAGTGAGTTCATAGCTTGCTGATAAGTTAAGTTATCAGTAACTCATCTAAGTCCACTGAATTACATACTTCTTCTATAAGATAAGTGTGATAATCCTTTAAGTAGGACGAAGTGACTCTTGGCCTTTTATGTCTACTTAAGGTTTCAGTCGTTTCAAGAAGATCTTCTATGGGCTCAAAAGATGATTAATCTAGGTCTAGTAGATCATCAATACATTCATCATTGTTTTTCAGGATGTCAATCTTAGTATCTTCTAAGAATTCAACATCTTTTCTTTCAATGAGTCTGTAGTCCTCATGATAAAACCGATATCCTTTTAAACCTTTCGAATATCCAATGAATATACATCTTAAGAACCTACTATCTAGCTTATCTTTAAATTGATCAAGGATCTTTACATGTGCAATGGATCCCCACCTTCTAAGATGACATAGGTTGGGTTTTCTTCCAAATCACATCTCGTATGGTGTAGTAAACACAACTTTACATGGTACTCTATTGAGTATGTAAACTGTTGTACTTACTGCTTCTCCCTAAAATACTCTTGGTAGAGAAGAATCGATCAACATAGACCTTGTCATATTCAACAAGGTTCTATTGTATCTTTTAGCTACACCATTTTGTTGAGGTGTCTTGGGTATTATATTTTGCTTTATAATACCAAAGTCTTACAAAATTCAATAAATTTTGCTGAGGTATATTCTTCACCTCTATCTGATCTTAAGACTTTCATTGAATGTCCTAATTGGTTTTCCACTTCTTTTTTATATTCTTTAAAAACATCTAGTACATCAGATTTATGTGCTAAGAGATATAAATACATAATCTAGAGTAATCATCGATAAGGGTTATTTTATAACATTTTCACGATGTGACTTTACTCTAAAAGGCCCACATAAATCCGTGTGAATAACCTCCAACAGGATTGTTGCCCTTGTTGATTCCTTGGAAAAAACTTTCCTTGTATATAAGTTTCACACTTGTTGAAAGTATTTTCATCAAATCTAAGCAATAAGTAAAAGTTAGATACTTTTCTCAAAATTTTTGAGACTTATATGCCTAAGACGTTTATGCCACATATTCACATCAACTGTAAAGGCACACTCAATATAAGCAGAAGAAGTATCAATTTCATTATCACTAAATTTAAACAGTCCATGTTTTACATCAAATTCCCTAGAGAATAATATTCTTCCATGCTTTCCCAGTCACCTTGCTAGGAATAAACCTAACATCAAAACCTTTATTTACTAAAGCAGGGATCAAGAACAAATTACTTCTTATAGATGGTACAATTAATATATCAGTCAATATAATTGGTTTGCCTTGTACCAATATTCTGAAGGACCCAATACCCAAAACGTCCTAGAAGGTATTATTTCTCATGTAGACTCGATGTTCGTCGGGTTTGTATTCCTTCAGATCCATTGCCCCTTCCTTGGTCTTTGAGATGTATCATGTGGTTCCGGAGTCTATCCACCAACCTGTCATTAGGCGATTCATATACAAATACTCTGAAATTATACAGATTATGTCATGCTTCTCCGACTGTCCGTGCTATGGGTTGTTTCCTCTACCTTTCTTATTGCGACAGTCTCTTTTGTAGTGTCTTATCTTTCCGCAGTTTAAACACTTGATCCGAGAAGCGATTTTCTGTGATTTCTTAAAATTTTGACCACCCTTCTTGTTATTCTTGCCAAATTTTTTGTTTGGTTTATTTTTCTTTTGATTGGGTTTGGAGATAGACCCTATCTCATCTTCTACTACTAACAATTTTTCTTTCTTATTTTTGATCATATATTCTTGCTCTATTGCTAGTTTAAGAGGCAATTCAGAAAGGTTAATTTTAGGTCCTAACTTTAGGGCAGTGGTGACCATGTTCCATGACAAGGGCAGATTGCTTAATATAGTTGATATCTGCATCGGTTATAAGATGACTGATTTTGTCACGACTAAGTCCCTAGCAACAACTAACACGTGGTTTACATGTTCTACTACATTATCTCATTCTTTCATTTTGAAATAGTTGTATTTTTGTAGTAGCAATTGCACATGTAATTTGGCAGTTGTGTCATACTTAGTTGTTATTGAGTTAAACAACTCTTTGGCAGTCTCGTATTCTTCAAAGACCCTAATCAAGTCATTCTCCATGTAGGTCAACATGATTATTCTTGCTATGGTGTCATCCTTTAGAAATTTTTATATATTTCTATCTGTTGCTCAGTTGCGTCTAACGGTGGCGGACACACTATTTCCTTTAGTACGTACTCAACACCCTCAAATGTTAGATCAAGTAAAATTCTTCTCTTCCATGTTTGGAAGTTTATACCGTTCAATTTCTCAGTGTTTGCCAATTTAGATACACATTCTAGAACTCATTTTTATGTGTTTGGCAATTATAATAATTAGACTGTCTAAAAAAAACAAATATAAAATAAAAAACACACATAGCAAGGATCTGTAAAATCTGAAAATTGGATGGGGCAAAACAGACTTTTCAGTCCGTTGGCAGTTTTCCAAAACCAGGGGCGGTTTCGAAAATCGTGTTTTCGGTCTGCGATTTTCTGAAAACTGCTTAGCAGTTTTAAAGTCGTTTAAATGAAGAGAGAGAAACAAAGAGTCTGTTTTAGTCTTTGGAGAGAGAGAGAGAGAGAGGGGGGAGTCTGGTCGGTCGTTGCCGACCGATAGTGTTCCTCTTTTCTTCTTTTTTTTCTCCTCTGTAGCCAGTGACAGAGAGGGAGAGAGGGAGGTTGTCGAGAGAGGAGTTCCTAATCGGAGCTTTGCTCCGTTTTGTTGCCCTTTGATGCGGTCGGCGGTCGGCAGTTCTGTTGCGTTTTTTTTTTTTGCTTTCTGGTCCGCTCTTTGGCCTGCGGTGATTCTGGGCTTCATTCTTGTCCGCCCTCTAGCGTGCGACGGTCGTGACCTTCTCTCTGGTCCATCGCGTTTTGGCCTGTCTTGGTGTTTTTGTTGCGTTCTGGCGTGTCGCAGTTTTTCTGCTGCGTTTTGGCCTATCGCAGTTCTTTTGTCGTGTTCTCTCTCGTTTCTGCCTCCTCTTTTCCCTCATTTCTCTTTTTTCCTCTCTTTTTTTTTGCAGAGAGCTATTACTTACCCTCTATTTCCTCCTCCCTTTTTTTTGCAGGGTCAAAAAGTGAGGCCCTCATACCAATGAAGGATGAAGTCCGAGGCTCTGACTGATTTGTTATTTTTTGGTTACCGAGAAAACATGTGTCTCCTTCTCACGTTAAAGCCTTCTATGATCTACAACGAAAATGTTCGGATGGCGATTGAGGTTTTCTCACAACGGCCTTATCCAGGGAGACAATATATTTTGTATCATTCGTTCTTTTTTCTTTATACACACTAGTCTATTTATAGAGCAGTGCTTGCTCCATGTCTCCTGACTTTTCACATTGGGTTTCTCTCATCCGAAACAGTTATATCCGGACTATTACCAGAAAATCTGATAATGGTTCGGTGGTTACAGGTCTCATCTGTAACTCCTGCCTCAGTAACAATATGGATGGTCAATCCAGCCATTACCGGACTGAGTTGCCGAGAATGACCATTGTAACTCTTGTAACAGACATTAAGAAGAGTCACGCTAAATGCCCCCTGTATGATTTCCGGGCACGGCATTGCCAGAGAGAGTGAGGGCGTTGGTAGCTCCACCGCCCCGGCCTACCGACTGAACGTGACCATGAGCCCCATATCCTTGTTGCTTGTAGTCTTCCATATCTGTGTACTTCTTAACATAAGGACTACTCTGAAGTGGCAGCTCCTCCAATCTCTGGCTGCCGGATTCCTCCCTTCCCGACTGCTCCGGTGACCGGAACTGCTGTTGCTGCCCATCTTTGCTCGCCATTACCCCCCCTTTTTGCTCTCATGGCCTGGTAAGAACACCATGCAGCGTTTATAGTTTTGTGCAATTGCATGGCTTCGTTACGCGTTGTTCACGGGCACCAAGTCAGATGCTTGCTTTGTTTGAATATGGCAACGCCTGCTGACACGCTCACATGCAGCGTACCCTCAATTAAGCGCCTTTGTCGGATGGTCCAAATCAAGCAGATCTCAATCAAGATCCAACAAACAAAAATTTGATCCAGATATCAAATTAACCAAATTATTTATGTTTTACCTCTCCTAAGCTTTTATTGTAAAACCAATTTACTTTAACAAAAATTGTTCTCCACGTTGCACGTCAGTTGATATGTTTATATAAAACAAGCAAAATAAATAAACAAATTCATTTCAATTCATACCAAGAAGTAAAATTACAAACAAACATATCACAAAAGTGAAAAACCATGCAAGAAGAAGCTTAGTTTATTTCAAAATTCTCAACAATAAACTTATTAACTTCACGCGGTTACCTAAAATTGAACTTCGTAACACGAACCTAGACCCAGGGTCAAGTATATTGGATATAGTTTTGCCAAGACCTGACCTGACCCATACATTTTTAGATCCCCAGTTAGTCTGAATTTCAAATTCTCAATTACGGATTCAAGTTGGATCAGGTACTAGGACAAAAATCTGACCCGTGAACAGTTATACCGACTAAATAGAACTGTCTGGTTCCGACCTGGGTCGGTGGGTTGAATCAGAACTAGAACCCATGATTCAGAACCGTCAGTTTTCAACTACTTTTTTACAAGAGTAAGTCGAAGACTACATGCATCTCCTGGGAGTTGAACTCCGCACCAGCAGCGACGGACTAGAGCGTCCTGCCAAAGAACTAACGCTGTGGGTTAAACCCCTTCTTGCTGTGCAACAGTAAAGCTTATTTGGTATTTTATTAAATGAATAGGGGTATTCGAGGTATAAAAGAATTAACAACGTTACTTTTCCGTTTGTCCTCTTTTCCCTCTCCCAGCTAGCTTTGCTTCTCGTCCTCCTCCTGTCTGACACACTCCCACCACTACACTCTCTCTCTCTCTCTCTCTCTCTCTCTCTCTCTCTTGTGTGTGCCAACGTGTGTGTAATGGGGTGCGCGCAGTCTCGGATAGAGAAGGAGGAGGCAGTTGCGCGGTGCAAGGAACGGCGGCAGCTCATGAAGGACGCCGTCTCACAGCGCAACGCCTTCGCCGCGGCCCACTCCGCCTATTCCATGGCCCTCAAGAACGTCAGCGCCGCCCTCAACGACTATGGCCAGGGCGAGGTCCTCGAGATTCGACCCGCCGTCAACACCACCCCGTCCGAACAGCTCCCTCCCGCTCCACCGCCCCCTCCGCCCCACCCGGACGATTTCGCCGCCGTCCAGCCACCGCTTCCGCCGCCTCCTCCTCCCCTCCAGAAGGCCATGAGCATGCCGGACCTCCGCCGCTCCAAGCAATCCCTCCACCCGGATACTTCCATCCTTGAGGAGGACATTGACGACGCCGACCCCGTGGAGGTCTCCGGCGGCCGCTCCGTGACCCCTCCGACTCCCCCGACCGGCCAGAGCAGCCCTTGGCCGGATCAAAGCGGGCATTGGCAGCATTACTTCTTCCCAGACGCCGATTCGCTTCCCGGGATGCCGATCGGCGATCCGCTGCCCTCCCCCCCGCTGGAGAGTAATCCCCCTCCTCCTCCACTACCGGAGAACGGCGAGGAGAACGAGTACCACCGGAAGTCGGACGATCGGAAGAGCAAGGCCGATGAGTTGCCGCCTGAGAAAGTGGAGGCCGTTGTGCCGCCGTCGACACCGCTGCTCCCGAAGGCTGCAAAGAAGCAGAAGCAGAGCACGCAGCTGGCCGTTGCTGGGGAGGAGATGAAGAGAGCCAGAGGAGGGAATGTGAACCTGATTCAGGTCCTACACGAGTTGGATGATCAGTTCCTCAAGGCATCCGAGAGTGGTCAGGCTGTCACAAAGAAGCTCGAGGCCCATCGATTGCATTATCATTCAAATTTTGCCGATAATCGCGGTATTTCCTCCATCCTTCTGCTCTAAATCTCTTTCTCTCTCTCAGTCAAATTTATTGCCAGGAATTCCGCAATTGGTTTCCTTGCTTGGATCTGTAAATTCTCTAAAGTGGTGATTTACACTTTTCGTTTGTTGCTATATATTTTCGACTTGGTCAGGGTTGAACGTTGATTAGGTCTTATCTCAGGTTTTAGATGGCTAATATTTACTTAGATGCGCGTAGCTGTTCTGATTTTTGCGTGTTATTATGCAATGTAATGCGTCCAGTATTATATGCTCCTTTCAGTATGCTATTAATTTCTTTCTAATAATTGGTTTCATTGACAGTTTTTATATGGTCAGTTAAGGGTGAATTTGCTCCGCAGTGTTATTAAGATCAAGCTATTTGTGCAATTGTTGTTGCGACTTTATAGTGAAAGACCCAGATGCCTGATTAGTAAAAGTTACTAAAAGATGGTTGTTGTATGGTATCTTTTGGCCACCATAACTTTGACAGCATCTTAGCTGTTAACATAATGGGGTTGATGTATTAAATATAAGGCCTCATGATTGATACGTTGGGGGTTTATACTTTGACAACTGGATGGTGCGTGCCGCGTTTCATATTGTTTCAAGTAAGGTATGTCTTTTTCTTCTATCAGTGTTTTATGGAAGACAACAGATGAAAAAATAAAATGCCTCCCATATTAGGTCTAACAGATGTTCTTTATTCATAGCTTGAAGGAACCACCTGTCAAGGAAGTGGAACCAACCAACGTTCCTCCAACGCTAGGACCCTCCCCCAGAGCCTATCTTGGGTTTCAGGATAAGTGTTGCGGTGCAATGGCAAGTGGCAACCACTAAAAACTCAAACCCTGACTGAGGATATGCCTAAATCCCTCCAGTTGTGGCAACGTTGGTTTAGATTTCATAGAGTTGATTAATTACCTTTACAAGGACTGAGTTGAAGTCTTAAGTTGTTGTGTGAGGACTTTATTCATGTCTTTCCTGCTCAGCTGCATTATCATACCCTTATTCACATAGACGATGCTCCTAAAACATGAAGAAAATCTTGTGATGTGCTCGTAAAATCATGTGGCAGGTACCAACATCTATCGATTTTGAACTGGAATTTCAAGTGGCAGTTTGTTTAGTTATTATCAATCTCATCTTTTAGATTGTTCTTTTTTTTTCCTACCAGTTCGCGAAGGTTTTAAACTTTCTTCAACATGTATCAAGAAATCAAAACTAACACTTTTTTTTTATATACTCATCTTGGTAGTGAAATTAATTTTTTATTGATGGCTATGTTGTAAGGGTACAGGTACGGTATCGGTATGGGTACGATGTACAATATTTTTGAAAAATATAAGATATGGGTAGGCTGCCATTATATAAAAATAAAATTGTACATATATATATATATATATAGTTAAAGTTACACAAAATTGACTATAATAATAAAAGCTTATTACAAATTAAAACATATACATTCTGACATAACTATATAACTCTGTAACGCCTCAAGCACAAAATTACGTCACATAAAATCTCATTTCATAAAGTATAGTTTCAGCATCATAACATAGCACTTTTGGGTTTCAGAATCAAGCTGACCCATAGGTCCCATACTGATATTAGTCTGATTTGACCTATTCATATCAAAAGTTTGAAATACTCATTGTATCGGTAGATGAATCCAGAATCCAAAATTTTTGAAAACCTGTACCCAAGTACCAGTACATGGACCCATATGCCAAGTACTCAGTACGAGTACTGCTCAATAAATGGAGTGCCCATGCATCATAGATGGATGGATGCCACAAGTAAAAAATTTTGTTCTTGCCCAATGATGACTTTTGATTAATTGGGCAGTTGAAGGAGTAGAATTCCTTCTCCTAACACAATGCTTTATGCAGGACATATTGACCATTCTGCACAAGTAATGCGGGTCATTACATGGAATCGATCGTTCAAAGGAATACAAAATCCTGATGAAAAAAATGATGAATTTGACTCTGAAGAGACTGAAACTCATGCAACTGTGCTAGACCAGTTACTTGCATGGGAAAAGAAGCTTTATGATGAAGTAAAGGTGAGTGTCTTACTCTTTTTGTTAGTTTGACTTTGATTAGCATTTTCCTTGTCTTCGTTTCTGATTATTTGGAGCTCAGAATCCAATAGAAGTCCTAGTACTTCAAATTAGATATCACCTTTTTGTTAAAACTGGATGGCTATGCTTGTTTGCTTAAGAAATGCAATGTTCTTAACTTTTTCATCAGACATTTTGACTTTAGAGATGGGCATAGGAAAAGCTCAAAAGAACTTGTGGATTTCTTGGTTCTTGAACTGAACAAACTATCATTTATATGGTGCTTAGGACATGTTGATGCCTTCTAAATCATTCTTGCTTCGTGGTTTCAGGCAGGTGAGACAATGAAAATAGAGTATCAAAGGAAAATGGCTTTGCTAAATAAGCAAAAGAAAAATGGTGTTAGCGCTGAAGCACTTGAAAAAACTAAAGCTGCTGTGAGCCATCTACACACAAGATACATTGTGGATATGCAATCCATGGATTCTACTGTCTCAGAGATTTATCGTTTGCGTGATGAGCTTCTGTATCCAAGACTTGTAGAGCTTGTTAATGGGTAAGTTGCAATCAGTCTTGTTTCTTTAAAGATGTGCAAAAGGTTATAAGTTTGCTGTTTAACCTTTCTCTTGCTATTAAACCTTTGGTAACGATGTCTTTCAACTAACTATAATTCTATAAGCATTCATTGGTTCATACTTGGAGGAAAGGAGTAAATTCTTCCTTTTCTTGTTTAAGCTAACTATGTATTTCTTGGCGGGTCACTGCATTTGTTGTGTTTCAAACACAAGATGATAGGATATCTCACAATGCCGGAGGTCAATGCTTGCTGCAAAACTATAATCAGCCTTACTCTTGTCCCTCCGTTATGCTAAATGACGTACTTTTGCTGCTGTCTGCTTTCCTTTTTCTTGCTTCATGGGAGGGATGCCCTGGTTAACCTTTGAGACAAGGCAACGATGTTTAGATAGTAGGCTTGCAAACACTTAAAAAGAGGTGGATGAAGGCCTCAAAAGTGTTCAAAGGACACACTAAAAGGGGATATTGCTTTCTTTGAGTTTAATGCTGATATGTTACAAGATACATCACAATAGTCACCAGATGTAGCCGCCACCACTTAGTGTGGGGTAAGGCCTGGTTTTGGTTCCTATTTAGTTGGGTTCTGAATCGGTGGCAAATGATTATTTTATGGGTGGGGGCCTTATAACATGAGCTCTTTACTTTTCAGTGGACATGATACTGCGAATATTCTAGTTATATTCCTCAGGTGATTAATGCTGAAGATAGGAGTTCCCTTTCTGTGTCTTCTGTACCAGGATGGATGTCATGTGGGAGACAATGTATTCATGTCATGTTAATCAGAAGACTATCGTCAATGACCTCCGGCTTCTCGATATCTCCACTGCTTGCAGAGAAACAATTGAATCCCACCATGAATGTACGGAACAACTTTGCAACATTACGAGCGGGTGGGGTTTGGAATTCCAGAAACTGGTGCAGCATCAGAAAGAATATATCCGAACACTCAACAACTGGGTGCGGCTTAGCTTGGTTCCCATAGAAAGCAGCCTAAGGGAGAAGGTTTCTTCGCCACCGAGGGTCGTTGATCCTCCCATTTGGAACCTTCTCAAAGACTGGAATGATGAACTTGAGCATCTGCCTGATGAGGTGACCAAGAATGCCATAACAAGCTTCTCTGCGGTTGTGAAATCTATTCTCTCGCAGCAACAAGAGGAGCTGAATCAGAGGCGCAAGTGCGAGGATGCTAAGAGAGACTATGACAAGAAGCTTCGCAATTTTCTGGATTGGCGTGAGAAATACATGCAGAAAAAACGTATTGAGGATATTGATTCTAGCAATGCGGAGGGCGCCAATGAGAAGGATCCAGTTCTGGAAGACAGAGAATACCAAGTGAATATAAGCAAGAACAGATGGCAAGATGAGCTAAACTCATACACGAAGCTTTGTAAACAAACAAGGGAGAAGTCATTAGGTAGTCTGAAGACAGGCTTGCCTGCTCTGTTCAATGCCATGGTTGAGTTTTCGTACTCGTGTTCCGAGTCCTACAAGAAGCTGCTGCACTTGATTCCATCACCCCAGCAAACAGAGAAAACGGCCTGATGTTTTTGTATGATGTATAAATCGAAGTGTTTTTGCAGTCTTCTATGTGTTGCTGATAGAGTTATGGTTAGTGATGGTGGTATCATATGTTTGTACATCTTGTTTGCCTTGATAGCTGTGTGGTTGTTTACGATGATTAATCGTTATAAGGCAGAATTTGCTTTTATTTCTTGAGATCTCCTCTTAAAATGCATTTATTTGAATCATTCTGTTCATCCTTGCGAGAACATGCTGCTGTCCTGCAATTGACAGAACAGAGAGGGTGCTCTAGTTACTCTTAGAGTTGTTGCTTCCATGCAAAAATAGAAACACAATTTTCCCGCGGACTCGAAAGTATGCCTTTATGAACAGTAGCCAAGTAAGTCCCCAAATCGCCCCACCAGGAAATTCGACTGTAAACTTAAATGTTGTCGAATGAGTTCACAGATGGGCTTGATTTGTCACCAAGATGTTTGACTCATTATGCAAACGTGTGAAACTAGTTGCAGCGGACGAAAGTATTAAATGTGAAGAACTTTAGATGTACGATTCTTACAATTCAGTTTCATGCAACGTGGTTATTTCTCGTGAGAGGATTGGAATACGGATCTAACTTGTCACCATAATCTATGGCACTATATGCAAGAACATAACCCTTCTCTTTTATTCGGTCATGCAAAGTTAATTCCTTAAATGAGTGGAACTAAATCCTTATACAAAATTTCTTGAAAAAATCACTAAATTGAACAAATCTCATTTGAAAGTAGCCTAGATTTTATCCTTCAGAGTGTGTATGGTTTATTAGAATGATTAAATCAGTTTGCATGATTTCGTCAAGTCATTGTGCAAATTCTCTCATAATGAAACACTACATTGAACGAAATTCAGTTTCAAGGTATCGAGGCATTGAGTCCGTCAAAGTTACTGTTGTGGTTTAGTGCATTAACTACATCAGTTTGTATGGTGTGATGCCACGCATTCTAGTGACAAAGTCATTGCAAAACCATCTCGCATGCAATCACAAAATTTCCGTAACATTCAATCACAAGGAATCTAGATTTCAAGTCTGTCGGTGTAAATATTGTGCTTCATGTGTATAAACTTTCATATAATGAAAATGTTGGGTGATGATCAAATCCTTTGCAAACTCTATTGCAAGAAATCCTCATAGAAACTCAATCCATAGGATTACAAACCGACTTTCAAAGTAAATGTTGCACAGAGAAATCAATCGCATTTGCTTTTATAAAATGTCATGAATACTAATGGTAACTTAAGGCATTATTCAAATTCCGTCAAAGGATTCTTACAACGCATGGAACCTAATCACTGGAGTTCAAGATTTTGAGGCTCTCAAAGCAATGTGTGGCTAGTTGCCATTGATTGTATCAGTCAACAGTGGCCCATGCATTTTTTCAACCAAGCAAACTATTGCAGTACTCTAAACCCTTTCCTATTTGATCCATTTGAATTCCATATTTTATGTTGTAATTAGATCTATTTCTTAAAAAGAATGTATTATAAGTATCAGTAAGGCTCCTAGGCAAAGCTCATATAAGTTTCTTATGTATACGTAAATAGAACTCATTCACAAGGTTCTATATTCCTGAGGTTGAATTTGTTGCCACCTTCTTGTTTATTTCAATCTGTATATTCACACAGTCTAGCAGCAAATCATGATGCGCGAAATCTTTCAGGAGAAATTATTGCATTGCCAGACCGCCTGAAACTCAACTGCCTTGATTCTACATTTGGAATCCTTCAAAGTGAATGCTATGCTTCACGACAATTGACTGCATCAATTTGAATAGCATGCTTATATACTTTAGAGATTAATCAAATCACTGTACAAACTATATGCCCTTATACAAGAACTTTCTCCTGGAAAATATTTTTATAGTGGGAAAGTCAACTCAAGGCTCTAGAATTTAGGCCCTTCAAGGTGAATGACATGCTATATTGTGACAATATTGCACTCGTGTGCATATTGTGTTGTATGTTCTAATGAAACAAAATCCTCGTTTTCATACTCTTCTTAAAATTTGACAACCACAAGGATTCTTGGTCTGAAGTCCATGAAGAGAAGGTTGTATTTTAGTTTAACTGATTGCATCAATTTGCACGGGATGACATTTTAATCAAAATCAAATCCTTCTAAAAACTCTCCTGAAAATTCACTGCAATGCCTGAAGCTCGATTGGAAGATTTTAGATGTTAAGTCACTAAAACGTTGTGTTTTATTGCATTTGATTGCATCTGTTTGTATATAATGTCATATACTTTTGGCAAGAAAAATCCTTATGCAAACTCTTTTATGAGAAATTACAATATATAACACAAAACTCAATCACATATTAAAGATTCTAAATTCCTTATGCACAGGTAACTGATAAAGATGTGACCATCCTGCCTCAAAAGTGTCGGAATAAAGTACCTTACATGCCTTTGGATAGATAGATAGATTACGTCTAGTGAGACAGAAATCAACGTTGTTACATAATTTGTCATATAAAATCATTCTCTTCATCAAAATGATAAAGCAAATACCCCATTCAGTTTTTAGGCATTCCAAAATAGTTACTTCTGTTAGGAACGCGTGGAACTATGGTTTCATAGGTTGAGTGTCAATCACCTCTCTCTCTCTCTCTCTCTCTCTCTCTCTCTCTCTCTCTCTCTCTCTCTCTCTCTCTCTCTCTCTCTCTCTCTCTCTCTCTCTCTCCATTTGTTCGAGTGCATGTGCGTGTGATGTGATTATCAATGCATTTTGGCTGATCCCACTAGTTGGATGTAGGGTGGAAGACCACATGACCATGATAAATGTGGTATATAGAATGTCAAAACAAGTTGTCTCCCCTTGCTAGCTCGTAGCTGTGTATCATCCTCCAAAAGAGTTGCATGACGGCATTGACGCAACCGAACTATTCAGTAGGCTGGGCGAGTCTATAGTTCTTGGACCAAATTTAGAATCTAGATTGTGATGCATTGAATATGAGTGGAGATCCAAATGCTAAATTGAGAACAAGAACCTGAAGAACAGGCAGGATTTCAGGAAATGGCTGAATGGAAATGGTTGAGATTAGGGTATCATTGAGAACGGCTAATTGGGTATACTGGAATTAGATTTGAAGTCGGACAATAAAAGGCAAATCATGCTTCTATTAGTAAATTGTTATCAAAAGAATCTTGAAACTGTCTGGCATGATTAGGTGGATATCGTGAACTTTGAACTAAATCTGACCAACAGGATTTTGATTCTATTTGGATGTGATTAATGCCCTGTCTGTCAAAATCACTATAACGTGAAGGATCCCACGCAGGCTCTTCGGCATGGCTTGTAAATCTACAAGTTCAAACATGAATTATAAGTTACGAGTCGAATAACAGCCTTATCGTCCCACCAATCTCCATGCGGCCAACTACTGAACCATTTTAAACCCACGATTAGTGATCGTTTGATTTACCAAGGATTTGTTTGGAAAGCCTTAATTCCTCCCAAGCATGAAATTCCTCCTATAAGACTCTATGAATAACACAAAGATATCATTTTTAAGGAGGGTTGGATGAACCGAGTATTAAACATCAAGGCAAGGATGATTTCGTTGCCCGTCTAGCGGACAAAGCCTGATTTTCCTCGTTAGTACTTGAGGTTTTCCTCAAACATGGTTGCCCGTCGTCGTGTAATAATAACAATAACAATAAAAGGAAGAATAAGAATACGAATAGAACTGCCCAAAAGAAGATTAGTGCAATATGGCACTCTTCGGAACACATAAACCGGGATCCCGAGCAACCGTCGTTATTAACACGAAAAGGACGTTTGCTGAAGGCTACAGAAGATTGCCTGACCCTCATATGCACGTTTCCGTTGATTCTTAATCTGTGAGGAATAAAATACCAAATTCATAAGCTTAAATCTTCGATGTTTCGGAAGTTCTTTTCAAGCAACTTGATGTAGCGTAAAGAAAATAACACTGAAGCAAAACGAAACTACGGATCATAAGACGATGAAATTAAACGTAATATTTGGAATTATGGTCTTGTGATGCGAGGACATACTTATCAAAAGATAACATGATTAGTGGATCGTGAAAAAGATAGATAGAGAGAGGGGGTGGGAGGGGGTTCAGCCAAAGAATTGTGAAACAGAAGGCCAAGTAACAGATTTCAATTATCTTTGAAAACATACTTCCACTTTCTCCTCAAAGCTTCTTGTTCCGGTACAACCTTCCATGTAAGAGAAAATGTTACAGAAAAACCAACCAAACAACTCTCACCGGTCTCCAACACGGCACTCCGTCGACAAAAACATCAAGATGAATAACGTACGATCCGTCGGAGTACTTATTCCCATAAAATGATGACCACAGATTATCCTACTGAGCGACTACCGTCATGATTGAGAGCCGACTCGGCCGAGGCTGGAAATCGGCCCTCCGCCGCTGCTGCTGAGAGGACGGCCGGATGGACACCGCGATCGCTCTCCTCGCCCATACTCCACCGTCCTTCTTGCTTGCAGGGATCGACGGCCGGGACTGTTTGTGGAGGCTGCACCTGAACGATCCAGGATGCATCGACGGAGAGCACAAGCACGAGCGCTTCCTCAAGGGGGCCATAGGGGATCGCCGCGGAGAGGCGGCGCGGGTGGCCCCGAAGAAGGCTTGAGAAGATGGCATATGGAGGTTCGGCGAGGCGGTGAACGCGAATCGTCGGAACCCTTCGTCGGAGGCGGACGAGATGACCGGAAGGACGGGGCCACTGCAGTAGTGCGGAGAAACCTTCGCCATGGCTACGAACGAGATTCCACTCCGCCTCTGCTATTTATTGGCGACTATAGAAGACGGTTACGAACTGTGTGCTCCGGAAGACCGGAAACCGCCAATCTTGTGGTCGATGACGCCTTCAAAAGTGGGTCCCAGAAAATCTTTGACTCGTTGACTGTGCCACGTGGTGATGAGATTTACTTGCAACTCCTATACCGATGTGAGAACTGGACCTAGACTTGGATTCGGATCCAAATAAAATCCAACCACTCTACGTATAGTTACACTACTAGTTGGTACTTGTCTTCTTTTGTGAAGAACAAATTACATTGATTCTAACCAGGCAACAGTAAGGTGGGTCGACAAGGTAAATGGGTTATGATTTGGATGTGATATTGAGGGCATTGTGGACCTAGATCGAGATCAAAGTACTCACTCATACAGCGGAACCGAGGAACACAGAAAACAAGAGAGAAACGAAGCATCAGTCGCATCTCGTTTCTTGTGAAAAACGGGATTTACATTGCCATATTTATGTTGAAGAAGTGAATGACAATTATACAATCTAGCTATGTACATTTTTCCTTTTCCACCAACGATAAAGATTTCATCAATAAAATGAAATAAAGTAAGCTGCGTAGAGCTTAGCAGAAGCATAATCATATGGGGATCTCCCAATCAAAGACATCAGTTGATTCAAATTTTTGTAAACAATTGATCAAACCGTGAGAGGCAAAGGCAAGTGATGGATATTACATTCATCCGCAAGTTTAATTGCAAGTGAACCAAAGAGCAAGAAACCACCATGAAAGATCTTCTTGTTGCGTGCGAATGGTGGCATCTTGTCTTTCTATCCAACTGATCCCCTTACAGATTGAAGCAGTCATATGGGGTTTGTAAATGAGACTTGAGAGGGTAGACCACGTTGCCTGAAAAATGCGCAAGACATTATGCTGTGTAGAACCGTTTCCAATCCTCCCTTGATATGAGTCTCATCTTACAGAATTAGTGTGTCATTAGTCGCAAAATCGTCATCCAAGCTTGAACCAGAATTCTCCACAGTTGATTGCACACAGTGCACCTCCTCGACGACAGGTTCCTCTCTCTCTCTCGTGGAGAAGAGAGAGAGAGAGAGAGAGAGAGAGAGAGAGAGAGAGAGAGAGAGAGAGAGAGATTCAATTTCTCCTACGTGAAGAGGTACAAAATGAAGTTTATCTTTTGCTGATGAAAAGCGGTTTACAAAAACAAAAAATAGTTGAAGAAAGAAGAACATGATACCGATGTTTATGTGGTTCGAGCAGAGAATGCCTATTTCACGGACAAGACCAAGGAAAAGATCTTTTAGGAAGATCAGGGTATACAATCAATGACCTTTCACGATCTCACAAAATCTCTTGTTTGTCACACTGCGAGCTTTTTTAAGTCGGGTCACTTTACAACACATTTTTTATTTACTTTTTTTCTCTTACCCTTTTCAAGAAGTTATTTTCTTTTTGGTTGCAAGAGAAGGCCGAAGGCTAACACACACTTCACACATGCACCTTTTGAGAGTCGAACTCCCCACCAACACCAACGGCGCTAGGAGCCCTGCCCTTGAGCCAAGTCTCTTGGTGCTTTCAAGAAGTTTATAAGAGCGCCTCCTTGCAGAGTCATTTGGCTTTAAAAAAAATGAATTACCAAGCCTGCAATAGCCTCGCGGGGAAAACAGGGGATGTATCCCTTTAGAAAAGGCCCTCTGAACGTGTTTCAACCTAATCTCATTCGGTGTGATCTTCACTGTATCCCCATGGAAGATGTTTGAACTTGTTCTCTGGCAGCTCCTTCATACTGAGCTGTAGCTCCTAGATTTCAAGAGTTCATCTTTTAATGGACCCCGTGTTTTGATGCACAAGATCAGCATCGAAACATTCTCTGTTTTCAGATATTTCAATAGTCGCATCTTCAGCAACTTGAAAATCTTCTTCAACTTGCGATTCTAAAGCTTCTAGATCGACCAAGAGAAAGCTGTGTCAGCCACGTATATATTGGATCACCTGAATCGGAGCTTGATCTCTGACTTTGGGCTCGTTTTATCCGTCACTTGACCTTGGTTTTAGTGGCTGCTTTCATTTCCAATATTTATGGGTGTTTTGGTATTTAATGCTTTTTATTGCTTGAGGTTTCATTATTTTGGTATGTATTTATAGAAAAATCAAGCATTAAATTCAACATTTTCCAAATTTTAGTTTAAAAGTAAAACTTGATAAATATCATATGACCTAGCTCTGCCAAGTGCGCAAACCAGCCTTTTCAACCGTTGGCGGACCGATTTTGATGATCTTGTTGCCAGCAACAGTTTAACCTGCGCACAAACAAGTTGGAGATGAGCCAAAGCGACACGATTTTACCAGTGGCTCAGCTCGTTTTATCCCCATCGCAAAAGGATCGGATTTCGTTCGGGTCTTCATGCATGACCGAAAATTTCAGGGATCTCCAAGCCACAGACACGCATATCCAGTTTTGGAAAGGTTGGTTTTCCATGACGTATCTGAATTGGAATGGTTCTCAACCTACACCGAGAGAGAGAGAGAGAGAGAGAGAGAGAGAGAGAGAGGCAGCGGTAGTAGTTTATGCAGTTTTTTTATCTAAACCAGATGTTCTCAACTTGAGGATTTACAAGCCCCACGTGAGAGAGAGAGAGATTATGCTGACCAAATACAGGATACATTGTGTCATCTCCGAAGCAGCAGTTCTGAATTAAAGCTTCCGTGCGGTTGCTATATAGGGAGAGCAAACTCTTTCAAGGACTCCCGTATCTTACCTCTGTAACCTTGTTCTTGATCCACCTCAAACTGTTCTTCACGGAAGACTTGATCTTACCCTCCGTAGCGAAAACATTATAGGAAGCCACCCTCTTCTTCCTCTTCATCTCAGGATCGTCCTTGCTGCTTGGCCCGTTGAAACTGTATGATTTTGGCCCATGTTGATCTTCATACTCAAAGCTCCCGGAAAACGAAGTGTACTCCGGCAACGATCGACTCTTCTCCATAATACTCTAGAGACTCTCAGCGAAGCCTTTCGCAACTCTTACCTACAACAAAGTGCAAAAATGGGGCACAGCATACTCCTTTAAATGGAGAACGCTGCACCAAGGGACAAACATTTTGGACCCACATGTGGTGTATCTTCTCTCTCTCTCTCTCTTTACAAAAAGAGGTCCAAGCGTAACACACTATCATGCACCCTAGAGGAGCCGAACTGTCGGCCTCGAGAGAAATTTTGCAAGTTGTGCAGTCCATTATCAAATTTTGCAAGTTGGACAGTTCATTATCAATATCTACAAAAGATGTGTCTGTGATTATGTTGAGATGGATGAATAGTCATATAAGAAAAGATCATAAATATATATAATAAGGTTATTAAAAAAAATTAGAAGTGACACCAATAGTGGATAAAATGAGAAAATATCATTTAAGATGGTTTTGGACATATAAAAAGAAGAGAAGAAGAAAGGTATGAAAAATTAGATTTTAAAAGTATTAAAAGAAGTCGAAGACGACCATAAAAGTGTTGAAAAAAACAATAAAAAATTATCTAGTTTAACATGGTACATGATAGGACTATGTGGAAACAAGAATTCACGTAGCCGAACCAGTCTAGTATAGAAAAAAGCTTAATTATTCACACACACACATGTGCATGTGTGTGTGTTGGGGTGTGCATTCGTCTGAACGTAACTGCAAGTCCTCAAAGCTTTGTCCTTGTCATGTAAAAGTTCAACTCAACCAAGAACTGCACATGAACATGATGAGATTATTTTTCTTATGAACAAGGAAACAGTGTGCAGCTTTGGTGAAATCTTGTTTATAATTAGGTTTTCATATTTTAAAATTTGATTAACAATAAAAGATTTCATTAATGTTGTTTACTCATTAATAATTGGATCTAAAACCATACAATTTCAATTTTAACCTAAAACTAGAGTATGACATGATAATTAAACCCATCTGACTTCAACTTTGTTCGTACATTCAAAACTTTCAGCTCACTTGATCAATGGATCGTCAACAGTCTGCCATCTATTTTCATGGGCAGTACGTGACCGAAGCAGATCCGGGTAAAAGCCAAGGTTTAGATTCCACTTTCGGATTTGAGTGTCGGGCCCAACCCGATTTGGGCCTTATTGGTAAAGTTTTAAAAAATCATGGCGGTCTCAAAAAACCTGACTGTAACGGGCTTAGTAGTGAGGTTTGTACATTTCTCATATTCTTATATTATATACACCACATTGGGTCCGGCAGCGAGTCAGACTACGCATAGTGATCCATATCAGCCTTCACCGTGCCCATCATGTGGGACAGAGGGAATTCAAAGGCAAAAATATCCGAGTCAAAATGATGGGTTCACGCGAGGGCGGGCCACATACGCACATAGTGCATTCCGACCGGTCTTCCACTTAGGTTCTAGTGGGGACATCACTTTGAAAGTATTATGAAAATGCATCTTCATATATAGAGAGAGAGGAGAATGTAATATTTTCAAACAAATCTCGACTATTCATTTTGATTAATTAATGATTGAAATTTGAATTAAAAATAAAATAGGATGCATGTGAATAAGGTAAATCTCTAAATTTTGTTTGTTGGGTTCAAATTTCAACCAAAGAGAGGACATATATATATATATATATATATATATATATATATATATATATATATATATATATATATATATATATATATATATATATATATATATATATATATATATATATATAAGGTGTCTTTGTGACTATCTTTTGAAACCTCCTACCAACAAAAGAAAAAGCTGAAAATTGAGTCGAAATTGTGCTCCATAAAAAAAGAAGATTCAGAGTATCTGGGATTAATACTTTCACATTTATCTTAATGATCTGACATGCAATAAGTAGCATAGGTCATCTAGCTATGGGTTGTTCCAGAAGATTCAAATGGTGAGCTCCATACAGAGGACGTGCATCTCTCTCACAATGGTACGCCCAGTCCAAGTTGCTGGTTTGCTGAGAGGCTGTAAGCCATGAAGTACGAATTTTTATACCTCCTAGCTTCGCTACCTGATCTGAAACTGTTTCGAGTTTTCTTTGATATTCAACGAATTCGGCCAGATGTTTGAGCCAACAAACATGAAAATTTAGTCGATTGTTTTGCCAGTCTTTGATAAAGCGAGTGCTTCAGAGTCGATAACAGCAACTTTCTCAAAATGTTATTTCAGGATCGAATCCTGAGGTAGCCACCTTCATCCGAGCACACATGGAATTGGCATCACATAGCTACATTGTCTACCTTATCCCCTACCACCGCCTCCACTTAAGATTCACATCCCATAGTTGCTGTTGATAAGCTATAGGATGCATCAAACACTCAACCAAGCAAAGCCAATGAAGCAAGGACTCCTGGTGTTGAGTCTTGGAGCATGGATTTGGATTTGACCTTCTTCAACTAGAACCATTGGTTCCGGATATAGATCTGAGACACGTCACTTCACAATTTGACAGGGGAAAAGAAAGAAAAAAGAGGTTGAAAACTAGCGACCAACTCGTCCCCCCTTTTTATATCATCCTGCTTAGGAGAGACTATCGAGTGACATGTCTATCCTAACTTTCAGTGCGATGACGAGGATTCCCACCTTAGCATGGGACATCCTCGTGCCCAAGATTCCATGATAGAATGTGAAGGCACTAAAAGAAAAGTAGGCTAACTAGCCGCCGTTCTTTTTGGCACTTGCTATATCATCGTTAACATGGTTTAAGCTCCAAATGTGAAGGATGCTTTTGCTTTATGAATTTCTCCAATGCTTTCTTTCGATTTTACAACTCACCGAAATCAAATCGTGCACTGAAGATGGTGAGACTTCGTCACGCTTTCAGCAGCACAAAGAAACCCAGAGGCCAAGAACCTCCTGTCAAATTCAGATAGTTAGTTGGAAGGATCACAATTTACAAACAAGAGTGATAAGATATATGGTTCAAATGATGCATGCGATGAGATGAGAAAAACTTTCGGCCATGGGATATTTTACATCGACCATGTGACCAACAACTGGAATGTGAAAACAGGAAACTAAAACTAAAGAACAAAAAGCAAAAAGGTGAAACCCCTACCATGCGAGTGCATCAGGATATCGAAATCCTCAGATTTGATATCCCATGGAACGTGCTGACGTGGTACGTACCCATACACCAAAATCAAGGCAACATAAATCATTCTATATCAAGAACACACACGTGCGAGCAAGAGTAATGTCCCATGCGGTCAGAAGATCATCAATAATCCCAATTGAAACAGCCAAATGTTTACCAATGGCATGCCTGCCCTTCAGGCAAAATGGGTTTAATGATGGGATCTAAGTAATAACTCCTTTTGTATTTAGTATCTCTATCAACCCCTAGTTTCTAGTGATCATCGTGACTCCAAAATTATGCTTATACTGGAAATCATAATTCAATCTCACAAGAGCTGAATTCTATAGCCATAGCCAAACTTTTCTGCACTGAAGGTTAATACATACATGCAATGCTACGAGAAATGAAGGTTCTTTTTACAATTGCATGCTATCTGAATTTCAGAGATGGATCACACTCGTTGATACAGATCAATACTACTTGCAGCTTGTTCAAAAATATCAGCACCGTCCTCAACATCATCCGTTTTGATGCTCCCAGACTCAGCCATGAGAATTCTGTACACTCTCTTTGAGCACATCTCACCAACCCTCCTATTTCCGTTTCCCAGTAAGTCCTCAGTCATCAAGTCTTTAAGCAGGTACTCCTTCTCATGTACCTGTGGGTTCATTTTAGCAAGTAATTAGCGGAAAGATCCATTTCATTGATTTCAGTGGACCATATAACTGATCAAACACTCACTGATTTGTTAGGATCCATGTACACATTCAGGAGAGACCTCATTGTCGGGTACTTTTTCCATATTGCAACAGCAAATCTTGGTTGAACTTTGGGAATGGCAGTCAGAGCTTTCAACCTGAAAGCATATAAACAATGTACAATTGTAGCTTGTTTCTCTTTGACTTAATATACTCCATATCCAATGCTATTGTCTTATTTTTCCGTTTTCAGGAAATGTTCTTTTATTTAAGAGCTAAGGTTAGCAAGACATGAAACAAGTATCTGAATGAAGGACAAAGCTGGCCTACGGAGTATAGATTATAGAGCATAACCAGCAAAGAATAATATTTTAGAAAACAATCTAATAGATAGAAAATTGTTCTATCAGAGCATTTAAAGATAAATTTCTAGCTCCTCAAGAGATTTTAAGCATTTTCTCTGTTTCACATTATTCCGTAAAACAATAGAAAGAAAACCACCAAAGAATGGATCAAATCCTAGTTGTTATAATTGCAACAAATAAAACTTCAATGACCATTGCATGTCTCACGACCTGCAACACTTAAAAATTAGAGATGCATACCATGTTGAGGTTAATGCCTAGCAATCTTTTAATCGTTAGCATCAATTTAGAATGAAATGACTCCTTGCTGTTCCCAACTACAATCGCACCAGCACTTGCAATGCAAAACTCCCATTGGCTCATTTCCTTCTGGATATGATAGATGTTTGACGTTAGAAAAGTACTTCCATTGAAAGAAAAATTTTGAACTTTCATAAAAGGCTGATACTTTTATATGTTTCATAAATAATGGGTCTTGATTTTCAAAACGAGTTTAAATAATTGATCTCCTTGCGAGATACCTGTTTTTAAGTAAAAATTTCTACACAAAGTGTCCCACGCTTTCTTCTCTTTCAAAGTGGATTGAGAATAGTCCCTAGTACATCAGCTTTGATATCAAAGCTTCTAAAGATTTTACCAAAATGAGGAGATAACTTATTCTTTAAGCCGACTGAGCATTCTGGTAGGATTATGTTTCTCTTTTCTTTAGGAAAAATCGTAAGATTATTTATACAAATTGGAAAGGTGCATACTCAACAGAAAAGAAGATTTTCAACTTTCGTTTCTGCACCTCCAGATGAAGAGCTTGGTGTAGTCATGTGTGAATAGAGAAAGAAAGAAAAAAGAGGAGTATAGCGCGGGTAGTAGAATATTAAAAAAATTATGAAGGTGAGGCAATAGATTGTTTTTTTCAAAATCGATCAAAAAATAGGGATTTATGTGGCAAAACCCCCTTCTTATCCAACACTATTGTGAAAAAGAAAAGTGTGTTAAGGGCCATCAGATACTAGCTGCTCCATTCTAAATAATAAATGTTAAGTCTTCTTGGCCAATTTATATACATTTTTTAGTGTATTTGCTATTGTTAGTTCGTTTGCTATTATTTTAGTTTTTTCTAAGGCTCTTTATAATCATCCTTTGGTGACTCACAATTGTTGTATATGTGCATTAGATATCCATTGCTCCATTTAACACGTTGAAGTATCATATTCATTACATAGTATCAAAGCATATCTATTCATCGTGATTATCAAATTGTTGTATGGGGAAGCATGCTAAAAGCCTATAAGTCTTTATTCAAGGGACTTAGAGATTTACAATGTTTTTCAAGCATTTATCCAAAGCTTTAATTGCTCTTGAGATTACTGTACTTTTTCAAGAGATGAATGATTGAACTTAATAGTAGAAAAACAAAAGGTACACAAGTACTTTTTCTAAGTACTTCTAATAGAAGATCATATAAATGGTTGAGATTTTCAAGGATTTAGACATTTAGACCCTCTCTCTCTCTCTCTACACAAGTAGATGCATCAAGACCAGGATACCAAGATTACTGTAGGCAGTCATGCAATGAGCAAAGCCCTAATGCCTCTACTACTTGAATGCCACATGCAGCAATCCTAGAGAAAAAATCCACAACTGGGGAGCAGACTCTTGGCATGCTGGATGGGTGGCGGCTATGTATCTTCTCTTTTTCTTTCAACTTTTCTTTTTTGTTTTCTGTCTTAAGGGCCAGCTAGCCATTGGATGAGCTCAAACAACTAATCAACTAGCAGCCAAGTCCCCTGCTGGCCCCTTCTTCATTCAATCTTACAGCCTAAAAGCACCAAGGTTGTTTTCCTTGTATTTTCATGCTTGTAAGCCTTGGTTTAATGTGAATGCATTGACACTTTTGGTGTGCATTCTTTGTGTTTGACAGTGAACTCTTCTTGCGTGAGCTTGGTAAGCAAACTTGTTTTAGTGTTTGGGTGCTTATTCAAATGTGGAAGACACTTTGGAACGTTTTGAACTACTATCTTGGGCATTCGGCTGAGGGTTCACTCTTGGCCATGTGAACAGAAATCTAAATTAGTGTAGCAAGAAAGAGACTACTCAGTTAGCAAGATAAATTGGTTCAGACAAACGACATGTAGCTACATAGGATGATGTCATTACAAAGTGTAACAGAATATACACGAAAACATACTCACCACACATTTGTTTTAATAAGGTCCTTGTCAAAAAAATCTTTTGGGACGTGAGATCCATTAGCACTTATAGATAGACGAGTCAGCTTTTTCCTGCACATGGAAGATAATTTTTTCATGTAATACTTGTATAAAGAAACAAAAATGCAACTAAAGCAACTTCCAAACAATGTTATAAGATCGTATCATATCGTACGATACAATACAATTTTATCATGTATCGTATGCGTATACGGTATGATACAAGCACAAGTATCGTACTATGCAATTTATCGTATTGTATCATATGATACGAGGTTGTATTGTGCCGTATCGTACGAGTCGATGCTTATTTTTTGGGTATAAATTTCGAAAATCCGAAGTTGCGGAAATCATTTCTACTTCTTCTCCAAACTCTTTTTTACATCATTCCCTTGCTCTCAGATCATTTTCTTATCCTTGTTTTTGTTGATTTTGTGGTCTATTCACAAGGTGTTTCACCCAATCTAACTCCCCATCTCTAAGGTTTTTGTCAAATCTTTGGCATACCCCTTTCATTTTACATTCTACCTGATTTTTCATTTAAAATTTGGGAGTATTACAGATTCTGTGATTCTTAACCTCTAACAAGCTTTTTTCTTCTTGTGATTGTCTACTCTCATCTTAATGGATTCCGATCGAGTCGATCTAGCATGAAAATATTGCATCCCGGTGTACGAAGGCAATAGGCTTGTGAACAAGTGCATGTTTTGCAATGCAATAAAGTATGGTGGTATTTCTCGTATGAAACACCACCTTGTGGGAACCAAGAAGGATGCTAGTGCTTGTCCTTGGGTTCCCACAGCAATGAAGTATGAGATTGAGTAGGTATTGAAGGCTTTGAAAGAGAAGAAGAGATTAAGGGTGAGACAAAGGGTAGAGATAAGTGGTTGGGATATGTCTCAACCATTTGAAGATATGAAGGGATGTATGGTGATAAATTTCATGGTGCAGCTGAGACGGCTGAATAAGAGAGGAGAAGGCAAGAAAAGGAAAAAGATGTAGGTTCTCGTGGTAGTAGTAGTGGAGTCGACTCTTATTCCACTGCAAGAGCTCTTACTCGCCCGATGCCTATAAGGGGTACTAGAGAAGGAGCCAGAGCTATAGAGTAGAGATAGTGGGATGCCTTCATTTTTTCTCCACGTACGGCTCCTGGAACTCAGTAAGGCATTAGATCAGTTATGGCTTCAAAGGAGGTAATTTAGAAAATAGATTTGAAGTGTGACGATTTTTTTTATAAAAATTGCCTCCCTTTCAATGTTGCAAACTCATTTTCATTTTAAAGTATGGCGGATGCTATTGCCACTGTGGGATTGGGTTATAGAGTCCCTACTTATCATGCTTTGAGGAGTACATTACTGCAGAAATGGGTTAATATTGTTAATGCATGGAGTTCTGAATTTAGGAAGTCATAGAAGGATACAGGATATTCTATTATAGTTGATGGTTTGATAGATGATCAACATAGGTCTTTAGAAAACTTATTGGTCTATTGTCCCAAGGGACATTGTTTTTGAAATCATATGACTTGTCCCATATTGATAAAACTGCATATAATTTACTCCCTATTTTTTAGGAAGTTTAGAATGTAGGTGTTTCAAATGTTGTTCAATTCATTACTGATAATGCTACAAATTTTAGATCAGCAGGTAAGATGCTTGAGGCGAACCATCCATCCTTAATATGGACTCCATGTGTTGCACATTGTATACACTTAATGCTTAAAGAATTGAGTGCAGTGAATAAAATAAGAGGGACTATAGATACATGCAAAAATGTCATAATTTATTTATAATCATTCTTCTGTATTGCATTTGATGTGAATCCATACAGGTGGAAGGAAATTTATTAGGCATTTATTGATAAGATTTGCTATGAATGTCATTACCGTGCAAAGTCTTGTCATACAGAAAAATGCATTAAAAAATTATTTGCATTTGATAAATTAGGCTATATTAGTTGGGTGTAGAAAGAGGGAGGGGATTGATGTAGTTGATGTTGTTTTAAATGCTGATTTTTTAGAAAATTGCAGTAAATTTTTAAGGATAATTGTACCTTTAGTTAAGGTAATGAGGATGGTTGACAGTGAAGATAGGCCTGCTATGCCTTATATATGATGCTATGGATAAGGCCAAATTGGAAATACAAGCAAACCTTGACTGCAAGCGGTCACTTTTAAAAGAGGTTTGGAAGATAATTGATGTATGCTGGAATCGCCAAATACATCATGATTTACATGTTGCTATATATTTTCTTAACCCTTCTATTCGATTTACTTCTAACTTCGTAGAGGATGAAGTAGTAAAAAATGTATATTTAATGCAATTAACGTTGTCCAAGATTCATCTACTCGTTGCAATATCCATTTAGAGTGAAGCAAGTATATATAAAGTGTTACAGATTTTGGAAGGCCAATTTCAATCCAACTCTGCTCCCAAATACGACCAGCTATTATGTGTTTTTATTAATATTCATTTAAGTTATCAATTGATTGACTTTGAGTGTTTCTTATTAATCATTATCGTGTTTTATTTCAGATGAATAGTGAGCTCACTTTAGTGTAGATGTACCGAACTTAGCAAGGCTTTTTTTAACACATTCACACAAAAAAGAGAAACATACTTGAGCATGCTCGACTACATGATTTGGTATACGTTGCCTACAATATGAAATTAAGGCAAAGGTAACAATTTTTAAAATATTTATTATTGATGCCTAGTTCTTTCTTATTAATAATGAATGATTGATCATTGATGTGGCATTTGATATTCTTTATAATTTGGATTTTTTTTTTACAAACAAATCCAAAAGGATGTAAGAAGGGCAATGAAGGTATCATATGACCCGTTACTAAAACTAAAAGATTTTAAGATGGTGGAATTAATGATTGATCATCTTGCTTTAATTCAGGAAGATTTTGATCAATAACAACTTTTTAACAATTCTCAATTCCCTCAGCTTAATGAGGTATCTAAGTACCTTATGTCGTTACAATTTTAAGGACTTATATCCATGTAACCAAAATGTTATTAATGCAAAAGTCTGAAGGGAGAAGCTATTTTTCTACATGTTAAGCGTGTCAAATTAATTTCTAGAAGTGGTTGATTATGCTGTTATGTGTTTCTAGGGACATTTGGAGCTCATGCGACAAAGATAAGGAAACGCCAAACTATCACTGCAGGAAGCATCACCAAGGGTTCCTAAAACACCCCACAACTAGTTCATAATCATCACCTCACATCTCCAGATGAAGATGTTGGTGAGAACAACATGATCAAGCACAACTTTATTTATGTTAAAAATGCTCTACCAAATTACCCATTATTGGAAACTTCTGCAGGAAGAAAACCAATTGCACACAATACATAAAAAGTCATTAACCACTATTTTCACAACATGTCTACAACACTTTCAGCAAATTCAAAATCCTCATAGATGCAGTATAAAGGTCTCAAGCACCCTTAGCAGAAGGCCTTTCTAGCTATATTATGGTTTAGCTTGGTAAAAGTGAGTCTTTTGCCTCCAAGCAGAAAATACAATCATCAGCCCATTCAATCCCTTCACATTTTCATTAGTCAGGGGCTTGTAAGTAACTTATTCTCTTTTCTGCTTATTGTTGCAATGGTTTATAACTTCACTTTGCAACTTAACAAATGCTGAATCAAAATCACTTATCAAGTTCAACTCAGCTTTTTGTAAATCTAGCACACAGAAAATTTACATGCAAGATTTCACCAAATTCAGATGCCATATAGAAACATGCAGTTTTGCCCCAGGTGCAGAGTTATTCAAAAGCAGCACATTTGCAAACGTATTTCATGTGAAAGGTTGTCGCTCTCAAGTACGGGCTCTTTTTATTATTACCAAGGGGATCTATTGTCCTGAACTTGGTTTTCAATTGATAAGTGTGAAACTTAACAGTTCATCAACCTATTGGAATAGTTACCTTGAAACACAGAAGTGAAAGCAAAATTACAGAATAACAAGCTTTTATTACCACTAATTCAGTTTGAACGAAGATCTTGTAAGAGCATATCAAAAGTAATATAACTAAGTCCACCAATGCTGGAATAACTAAGATTAAACCAGATTGAAGGACAAACAACTTCAACCTGTGGCACAACCGTCCTTTGGAAAATCGAACAAAAAAACTGACATCACCGAAAAGAATGCCTCACTGAAATTGGCAAGAAGCTAAGTTGCATGTTAGCCCAACAATGTGCTCAGCAACTTCAGCTTCATCCAAACATTGTCTTGAATGCACCTTGGGAAAATGTGTGCAAAACATTGACAAAACCTAAAAGGGTTCCACTTTTCAGATGCAAATAAAGCAACCATTAGCAGTCATAAAGAGAACATAATCAGAAATGCATCTACCTCTTCAACAGGAGGGCGCCTCCAAGAATTATTGTTTGATGGATTTTTATACTGTGCTTGTTTCCTGGAAATTTGTCAGATGAAAGATCATATGGTTAAAGCACTTGAAAACAAGATATCAGAACATAACTAAAGGAAGTAAATCAGGATGAAAATGTTCCGACTATGGTGTATGCAAGAAGCTGAGAAACTAAGTAATCATGATCTACAAATGTTTCCACTTCCTCACCTTTTATTGATGTATTGCAGGAGTTTATTTGTGCAGTAGCAAATAGTGTACCCTGGATAAAGTTGTTGTATTCTGTGAACATGAGGAGTAATTGATTCACTGGTTACCATGTCGCAGAATGCTTCAGCCTCGTAAACAAATAATATATAAGGAACCACAGAATTTTCAGAAGAAAGCTGAAAGTATACATAAATTTAGTCAATATCCCAATCAACATTGGATAACTAGATGAAAAGACATAATAAATTCCATACCATAATTGATAAAACAGCACATGGTAAATGACATGATTGAAAATGCAAATGAAGAATCAGTGGCCTCAAGTGAAGAGAACACTAAGAAGAAATGAAACATCCATGATTTCCAGGTTATTATATGCAATGAAATATAAAATGTTGGAATCAAAGAGAGGATGTATGGCTCTTGAATCTGTAAACAGTTACTCATGAAATAATTCATTCAGATAAATTTAACAAAAATAACATCAGCAACGCATAGACAGACTTTCAAAAAATGAGGACAAAAGTAGATGCAAAAACAACATAGGAATGGTGACTTCATCGGTTACTCAAATAAGTACAGATGCAGGTACTCAAAATTCAAAACAAAATATTATATTTCACTGTGAAGATTTAAAATACCTGGGCAATTTCATCTGGAATATTCATTTTCCACAAAATTGAGTTCGCAATCAGATTTGAGGTTATCTTATAGCGCAGTTCTTTCTCTCCCAGTCTACTAAGCAGAGAACCTGTAGGAGAACGATACAGAATTTTTGAAGTGATAGTATTACATAGAAAATCAACATGAAGTAACTCATAAAACTAGGAAATACCACCAATTAAGCCCATTTCTGCAACATTTGCATCAATCCCCACCACAATGGACTTAGAAGCAAACTTCCCTTTTTCCCACCTCTCTTTCTCTTTATGCAGCTTTTTCATCCGAGCAGCATCAGCTTTTAAGGCTTCTTTCCGCAACTTTTCTTGCTACGTGACAAGAAGTGTAAGAAACACTTAAACAAAATCATGATGATTAAGAGCATTCTATATGTTAATAGATGACTACCTCTCTTTTTAGTTTCCTTTCTTCTTTCAAACGAATTTTGTCTTCTCCCAATTTCTTCTTTCTACATCCTTCCACATTTCCATTCTCACAGCTGGCATCACCCACATTCCTTGATGCAGCTTTTATATGCTCATCTAGTATCTGCTCTGATAAGAACTGCTCATTGCTGATGTCATTAACCACCTACAAATAATGGTACTGAAGTATTTGACCAGCTTGAAGTGCACATTTTTCTTAAAAGAAGAACCCATATAGATTTTCCACAAAAAATAAAAGGAAAGAAAAGTTTCCATTACATAACAAAAACATTGTCCAACTTCAACATGTCATTGATAGTAAAGACCGTATTAAACATACAATGGATTGAGACTCCAAGTAGAAGCTTGAAAAATCATCAGATCAGTAGGATCAATTGGTAGCGTTCATTTGAAAACCCTTACATAAATAAGTATGAAATTTCATCTCTAAAGTTTCTCACCATGTTAACTCTTCTCTTCTTATCCATGAACGCAATGCCATCTAAAAGTAACAAGTATTCAAGGTACTTCATCTTGATTATGCTTTCTTAGTTCTTATATGACCAAAGCAAAGAGACAAGAGCACCAAATCTATTAAGTTCCATAAAACGTAATACCCTTTTCCTATTGTACATTACTTTTGCTTTTCTTGTCCTAATATTCATTCTTTTTCTCAGAAAATGAAAAATAATATTAAGCGACAAATTTTTCTATATCAATCAACCCTAATAATTTTGCCTGTCAATCATCTTTCTTTTGATACATTTTTTTGACATTGATATTTTTGTTTGATTCTATTCCAACATTCTCCTCCTTTTTGCCAACATTTCATGGCAAAGAAAATCCAATTAGATACCGTAAAAACTGAATAAGAAACTCTGGACAATTATCCTCTGCTTTAGTCATTTTTATGAAGCAAAAACCAAAAAATTTTGAAACACGTCAAAAACTGTTGGTTATCAAGTGGGCCCATACATGTATTCCATGAATGAAATGCCTGCCACACGCACGCGTACATGTTAACATGCATGCACATGTAAAACATTGAATATGCTAGTAAGTAAGCAGGAACTAGGCATGTGCACGTATAAAGCATTATCTGAAGCCACAGGCATGATGTTTGAAAAGGCCAGAGGATCACTTTGGTGTGCAACTGTTACACTTGATAGTTGATTCCTTTAGTATAGTAAATACAGTTTTGATGGTACTTGGTGAATGCATCAGCATCAGCAGGTTTTTGGGTCATCAAACCAAAGAAGCTGACACTAAATTGATTTGCTTGAGATGATCTCCACAACTTTGCTTGATAATGCTGCAATGAGTCTAAATGGTCGAATTCATAATGACACCACCAGAATCCTGTCATTTAGATGAAGAGTGGAATAGTAGCCATTCAGAAAGTAAATATTACCTGAGGCCGAAGGCAAGCCTTGGAAAATCCATAATTAAGTGTACTGTGGTTCCCCAGAATCTGTACGCATTCAGCATCACCTTCACTATAATTAGAATCACCTAGACCATGGTCATTACTGACAGCAGCCTCTATCTCAAAATTGTTTTCACTTATTTTCCTTCCTGTGATGAACTGGAGAGGTAAAATATGAGCATTATCATATTCATTATCTGGTCCCTGACCCATGTTGTCAAGAAAAACCACATTCTCATCAAGAGCACACTTATCATTGAATGAGTGAGCTTCAACTTTCTCTGGATCATGCAAAATCTCCTCTTCAAAGGTGAGCACTGCCTTATCTGATTTTTGTTTGATTTATCAACACTAAGGGTGATACAGCATGTATTTAAAGAGTTTATTGCTGTCAATGAGTTCATGCAACGATCACCCTTTGAAATTTCACTTACAAAAACCTCATTAGATTCGTTATCTGAATCTAAGCAAATGACACCAGAAAAACCTGTTTGGGAAAGGAATAATTAAGATTACCTCCAACATAGAAAATGTACAAATACAGAAATACTTCCAGGGGAAGACAAAGTAAATGATATATCTCATACAGAGCCAAGGAGCAAATAATCTAAGAATATAGTGATCATCTGGTACAAGGAGAGTACATTCTAAGCATGGAAATAAGATTAACAGCAATATCACAAAAATATGAACTCAAGATCTGCAGAATAGATTCCTAAGAATAACAAGTAAAGAAATGTTCACAATCATTATTAATTAGAGAACGTGAATAGGAATCATGAACCGGAGGATGTGAACTAACTAGTTAAAATTGTCCTTTTGAGCCTTTCAATGAACCAGCTCGTTCCTGAAACAGGCAACAACACAGGAAACGGTTTTAAAGTTTGTCATAAAAGAACTGCAACAGCAGATTTTTTTGTTGGAAACTGAACTTTGGTTCAGTTGCAAGTTGAGTCTTATTCTTAAAGTCGTTTGTATTTCAGTCTGTATTTGAGTCTAGTTTATATTTAAAGGTAGATTAACAGTTTGAATCCCAATGGATCAGATTTGATCCATTGGAAATCGGGTCCTTTAAGTAGGGGTAGTTACGTCTTTCAAGTTAGATCAGCTTAAGTATAAAATCGTTATGTCATTAGGTTTAGGGTAATTGAGATTAGAGGGGAGGCAGGCGGCAGCAATGAAGCAGACGACCTACACTTTTTTTGTATGTTTCTCTTCTACTGTGAAATAAAGTCTTCATTTTATAGATAATCCCTTATTCTTAACATGGTATCAGAGCCTAAATCTGGTGTTACTGGAATCGGTGAAGTCACGAAGATAGTATAAATTGATCCCCTTAGGCGGCGGCAGAGAAAGATGCAGTCGTTTGAAAGTTTTTGGATTTTTTCAGGCCATTATCAGCACTATCAGGCCCTTATCAGCCCTATCGTGCAGTTTGTATTTTGTGCCACTCTTGCAATCGTTTTTTCCTTGTTTAATATATAGTATTGCTTGATCATTTAATGGAACAGTAAGGCTGTTAAGATTCAGTCTATCAGTTTAGAGCAGATCGTGCAGTTATAGATAAAAGGATTATTAAAGAGTGAAACACATTTCATACAATTGTGGTATCTGAATTTTTTTATCTCAGTTAACGTGAATGTTCATGTTTGGAGTACAGGAGTTTTTTTTGGCTCCTCTATTACAGTTAAGATTCAGCAGAGGTTGGAAGGAAAATACGTTGACTGTTTTGTGGTGTTTTAGCCACCCTATTAAGAACAAGTTGCGTTGGAAGTGATTTGTGGTGTTTTAGCCACCCTATTAAGAACAAGTTGTGTTAAAAGGAAAACACTTTGACTCATTTTGTTGAAATTCAAGACTCAACTAAAGACGTGTGGTTGAGTTCAGTTGTCCACTTATCATGGAAGGATTAAAGTTAGGAGAGGGTAATGAACAACTTTCTTCAAACAAAGGAGAAGGATTTCAGATCACAAACTTAAAATTGGATGGAAAGAATTATCTTCAGTGGGTCCGATCAATAGAATTAGCTATTATGGCAAGGGAGCGTAGTGATTACCTGACAGGAGATATACCCCAACCTTCATTCACTGATCCACTCTACTCACGATGGAGTAAAGAGAATGCACTCGTTAGTGCATGGCTAATTCAATCAATGACACCATCAATAGGCAGCACATTTATGTTTTTAGAAACAGCTAGGGATATTTGGCTTGCAGTTTACGATACCTATGCTCAGCGGAAGAACATCGCCAAAAAATATGATCTCATTGAGAAAATCAGGAAGTGCAGGTAAGGAGGCAGATCAGTAAGCGAATATTATGCTGAACTCAGAGATCTATGGGAACAGTTGCAATTCTATTCGAAGACTAAATGCCAAAGTTGTTTACAGGAACACAATGAAGAGTTTGAAGAACGGAAAGTGTTTGACATACTATGGGGTATTTCTTCAGAGTATGAGGCCGTAAAGAATAATATTCTTAGCAGCGAAGAATTTCCTTCATTAAGTACAGTTTACTCTCTTTTACTTCGTGAAGAAAACAGGAAGCAGTTAGAGAAAGAAACCAAGACCAGTTAAGAGAACACTGCCTTTGTGGGAAGAAATAACTCTACTTCTCAATATTCTCGTGGTAGAGGAGGTTATAGACGCGGCAGGGGTGACCCTCACTTACTCCTAAAGAAAAAAACAAGTTAACTTGCTCTCATTGTGGAAAGACCAGACATACTAAAGATACATGCTGGGAATTAGTGGGCAGACCTAACTATTTTCAGAATAGAACCAATAAGGCCTACTACAGTGGTGATCAGAGTGGCGCAGCAGAAAAGTGGAAGGCCCAACATGGTGATAATCAATAGGATGACAAAAGTACTACAACTTTGGCAGATATTAAAAAGGAAATTGAGTTGCTCAAATCTCGTCTAGTTGATACCCAGCTCCCTTCCACATCATCTCACAATGATTCTCAAGCAACGAAGGCTTATTCATTTTCCTTTATGGCTGAGGGTAATTGTAGTGTTCCCTATTCTCGAATTTGGGCTATTGATTCTGATGCAACTGATCACATGGTCAGTAGAAGAGAATACTTTGATAAGTATGGGTTGACTCATGAACAAGTTAATATTAGACTGGCAGATGGCTCGCATACTCCTATAGTGGAAAAGGAAGTATTATTACTCCATTTAGTGCACTACAAAATGTTCTTCATGTTCCTCATATTTCCGTTAATCTGTTATAAGTCTTTGCCATGACTAAAGATCTAAAATGTCGTATAATTTTTGAATCTATTAGATGTCTATTTCAGGAACAGAGGACGGGCAGGATCTTTGGTCGGGGTAGCGTGCGAAGAGGTCTCTACTTGTGCGAGGAACATAGAGGCATGGCTATACAATCATCAGTTATCACAGAGGACCAGAAAGAAGAAGTATCTCAATGGCACCAAAGACTACGGCATTTACCTTTATCCAAGATTAGAATGTTATTACCAAAGTTTAGTCGTTATAATGATTTTAATTTGAATTGTGAAACTTGTCAGAAAGCTAAACATCACCGAGTTTCTTTTCCTTTGAGTGAAGAGAGATCTTCAACTCCTTTTGAGATTATTCATTCTGATATTTGGGGACCATGTTCTACAATTTCATTGCATGGGTACAAATATTTTATATCTTTTATTGATGATTGCACCCGATTTACCTTGATATATCTTATGAAGACTAAGGATGAGGTGAAACACAGTCTTCCTATATATTGTAAATTCGTGCAAACTCAGTTTCAACATAAGATCAAGGTTTTTCGCAGTGATAACGGTGGTGAATTCATGTCTCAAGCACTTAATTCATATTTTCTAGATCATGAAATTATACATCAAACTTCTTGTGCGTATTCTCCTTAGCAAAATGGGATTTCTGAAAGGAAGAACTGATACATTCTTGAGGTAGCTCGAACCTTGTTAATTGGATGTAATGTCCTCAAGTATTATTGAGGAGAAGCAGTTCAAACAGCAGTTTTTCATCTACTTCCCAGAGTATTTGGTTGTACTTGCTTTGTTCATATTCATCAAGGCTTCAGGGACAAGCTAGATGCAAGATCAATTAAGTATATTTTCTTAAGATATTCTTCATCTCAGAAGGGCTACAGGTGTTACGATCCTCTCAAGAAAAAAGTATATGTTATAATGGATGTCACATTTCATAAAGATTCCCCTTTCTATAATGTGCAGGAAATTCCTCCATCAGATATCCAGTCTCAGAAAGTGATACCACTTCTGCCAGTTGAAATACAATCCATAAATGATTGGAAAGATGAAGATATAGTACAACTTCCAGAGAAGACATGGCAAGTATTTACCGGAGGTGATAGAGGGATTCTTTTTCCACGCCCACCTACTACCCAGAATCCTCTTCCTAAATCAGATTTGCCTCCTTCAAAGTCAAAAGATTTACCCATTACACTTCGGAAGGGAAAACGACAAGTGGCAAAATATTCAATAGAAAATATGGTGTCATATACTAATTATCCCAGAGAATACCAAATGTTTATAACGAATGCAGATAATACCTATATTTCATGAACTTTTAAAGAGGCAGAGCTACACCCAAGATCGAAGGCAGCTATGGAAGAAGGGATTCCAACACTTGAATGAAATCATACATGGGAACTAGTGGATCTACCTTCAGAGAGAAAGACAGTAGGATGTAAATGGGTTTTTTCAGTAAAATATAAAGCTGATAGCACCATAGAGATATACAAAGCAAGGTTAGTAGCAAAAGGTTACAGTCAGTTATATGCTATAGATTATACAGAAACTTTTGCTCCAACAGCAAAAATAAATACCATCAGAATTATTTTGAGTGTGGCAATTAATAAAAGATGAGAATTATGGCAACTAGATGTAAAGAATGCATTTCTTGAGGGAGATCTTGTAGAAGATATTTATATAGATGTACCACCAGGATACAATCACAACAAAGAGAGAAATAAGGTATGCAACTGAGAAAATCCATTTATAGCTTAAAACAATCTCCACGGGCTTGGTTTGAAAAATTTAGTGATGGTGTTAAGCATTTGGGTTTCAAGCAGTGTCTCAGTGATCATACATTGTTTATCAAGTAGGGTCAGAAAAGTATTATATTGTTAGTCTATGTTGATGATATAATCATTACCAGTGATGATAAAGAAGGAATTATTGATCTTAAGAAAAGTTTGAGCAACTTATTTGATTTAAAAGATTTGGGAAGGTTACATTATTTTTTGGGCATAGAGGTGATACACAAAAATAGAAAAGTGAGAAAAGAAGAAAGCTTAACCACCCAACATCGACTTTTAGTTATGGATTTACAAATAAAAAAATGGACAAAGAAGAAAAGAGTGCATCGAGCTATTCGGACTAAATGGTGGAACCTCAAAAGTGAGAAAAAAGATATATTTAAACAAAAAGTCCTTCAAGGAGATGTTTGGAATTATGTTGGCACACCCTCTGATATGTGGAACAATATGGCTATACATATTAGGAAAGTGGCAAAAGATGTGTTAGGGGTATCTAAGGGAGGTGTACCAGCACAAAAAGAAGCTTGGTGGTGGAGTGAAGTAGTACAAAACAAAATCAAGGCAAAGAGGGCATGTTACAAATTACATTATGCTAAGAAAACTAGTGAAACTTTAGAAGCTTATAAGAAAGCAAAGAAGGAAGCAAAAAAGGCCGTTAGTGAAGCAAAAGCTAAGATTTGGGAGGACTTATATAAAAAACTCAACTCAAAAGAGGGTGAAAGAGACATTTTTAGGATAGCTAGGGCTAGAGATAAGAAAACTAAAGATCTTAATTATGTTAGATGCATAAAAGACGAGGATGAAAAAATTCTAGTGGCAAATGATGATATAAGAAATAGATGGAAAAACTATTTTTATAATCTTTTTAATGAAAATAAAGATGTTAGTATTAGTTTAGGAGATTTAGCCAAGTCAGAAAAGTATATAAACCACAATTTCTACCGACGTATTCAAAAGAATGAAGTCAAAGAGGCTCTTAAACATATGAAGAGTGGTAAATCGGTAGGACCAGATAATATTCCTATAGAAGTTTGGAAAATACTAGGAGAAATAGGAATCACTTGGCTCACAAGACTATTTAATGAAATATGGAAAAACCAAAAGATGCCCGAGGAATGGAGAGCAAGTACACTTATACCCGTATATAAGAACAAGGGAGACATTCAAAATTGTGCGAATTATCGAGGTATCAAGTTAATGAGTCATACTATGAAATTATGGGAAAGAATTATTGAACGTAGGTTAAGACAAGTATCAAGTACAACAGAGAACCAATTTGGATTTATGCCTGGTAGATCTACTATTGAAGCGATTCACCTTTTGAGACGTCTTATGGAACATTTTAGAGTAAAAAAGAAAGACCTTCACATGATATTTATTGATCTAGAAAAAGCTTATGATAGGGTACCGAGGGAGGTTCTTTGGAGAACTTTAGAAAAAGAGGTATCCCATTGACATATATTAACCTTATAAGAGACATGTATGATGGTGCAAAAACATGTGTGAGGACTCATGAAGGAACGACAAACTTCTTTGAAGTTAATATTGGGTTACATCAAGGATCAACTTTAAGTCCATACTTATTTATAATGGTGATGGATGAGTTAACAAAACATATTCAAGATGAAGTACCTTGGTGTATGTTATTTGCAGATGACATTGTATTAGTGGAGGAGTCTAAGGAAAAAGTTAATAGAAAATTGGAACTATGGAGAGAAACATTAGAAAACAAAGTCCTCCGACTTAGTAGAACAAAGACAGAATATATGGAATGTAAGTTTGATCATTTGGCTACTTCAGAGGACATAGAAATTAAAATTGGCACACATTGCATTCCCCAAAAGGAAACTTTTAAATACCTAGGGTCAATTTTTCAAAGTGATGGAAGAATTGATGGAGATGTTACACATAGAATTAATGCTGGTTGGTTAAAATGGAGAGGAGCATCAGGTATTCTTTGTGATAAGAAGATACCATTAAAATTAAAAGGTAAATATTATAGAGCAGCAGTTAGGCCTGCCATGTTTTATGGTTCTGAGTGTTGGGCAGTTAATCATCAATATGTACAAAAGATGTCTGTGACAGAAATGAAGATGTTGAGATGGATGAGTGGTTATACAAGAAAAGACCGTATACATAATGAGGTTATTAGAAACAAATTAGGAGTGGCACCAATAGAGGATAAAATGAGAGAACATCGTTTAAGATGGTTTGGACATATAGAAAGAAGATCAAAAGAAGAACCTGTAAGAAGGTTAGAAAACCTAAATTTGGAAAGTATTAAAAGAGGTAGAGGACGACCACAAAAGTGTTGGAAAGAAACAATAAAGAATGATCTAGCTTATTGGGAGTTAACTGCTAACATGGCACACGATAGAGATCTGTGGAAACAAAGAATCCATGTAGCCGACCCCGTCTAGTATGGGAAAAGGCTTAGTTGTTGTTGTTGTTGTTGTAGAGGTGATACACAAAAATGATCACCTATTTCTAAGTCAAAGGAAATACATCCTGGATCTACTGAAAGAAACTAAAATAGAGAATTGTAGAGTATGCTCTACTCCTATGGAGATTGAGAAGGATGTTTCACATGATTTGTCAGAACCTTATGAAGATATTGGAAGATACCAGAAACTAATTGGAAAATTGATTTATGTCACTATTACGAGGCCTGATATCTGTTTTGCCGTTGGATATGTTAGTAGATGGATGCATGCTCCTTCTAAATATCATATGAGTACAGTGTTTCATATTATCAGATACTTGAAGTCAACAATTGCGTATGGCCTATTATATGCTCCACATAGTAGTCTTGATATAAAGATTTATTCCGATGCGGATTGGGTTGGTTCAAAAATAGACAGAAAGTCAACTTATGGATATATAGTGTGTCTGAGAGGTAACATTGTATCCTGAAAAAGTAAAAAGCAAACCGTGGTAGCCAGATCAAGTGTTGAAGCAGAGTATAGGGCAATTGCATCAGGAATGTGTGAAGGATTATGGATTATTTCACTTCTTATTGAGATCGGGTTGAGGATAGACATTCCAATTGACTTCTTTACTAACAGTAAAACGGCTCTACAAATTGCAATGAATCCAGTCTTTCGTGAAAGGACCAAGCATATTGAAGCAGTGTTGTCCGTATCGCACCGTATCGTACGTATCGTATCGTGGGCCACCACGATATGATACGGGGCCCCGTATCGCAGGTTCGGGCGTATCGCACCGATACGCCCTGAGACCCTTATAAAGGGTCCCGACCCGAGAGAAACCCGCGATTTTTCGCGGGTTTCCTCTCTCCTTTTGGATTCCTTAAGCTCCTTAAGAGTCGGTTTTCGCCTCCTTGGTGTTCAAAGCTTTAAAATCGTGCCAGAAGGTATTAAATGGCAATGCTTGCAGATGATTGAGAGCATACAGGAAAGGAGACAACAAAAGGATGATTTCCAGATGTTTGAAGAAGCTGATGATGCTACTGCCACTGGAGTTGGATTCACTGATAGTTTGCCTTCAGATGCTAGAACAAATATTGATAGAAGCAGTTCGCGAGCACCTAACAGAAGAAAGAGAGTTGCAGCTGAAGACTTTAGAGGTGGTAGAAGAGGAAGTTCAGGAAGGAGTAGAGGAAGAGCTTCATCTTCTAGCATATATTCGTTCTTTCCTCCTTCCACTACACCTGGTGCTCAGCCAGGAATTCGTGCCGTATGGCTTCAGAACAACTACACGATCAAGCAGACCTTGCAGTGGGCAGATGATTTTATGATGCATGCATTCCATTTAATGGAACAAACAGTTTTCATTTTCAAGCAATGGCAGATGCAATTGCTAACATTGGTCCAGGATACAGGATGCCCTCTTATCAGAAGTTTAGAGGAAAGATATTAGATCAGACCGTGATTGAAGTGCAGCAATACTGTTCGACTTTGGGACAATCGTGGAAGGAAACAGTATGCACTATCATGGCAGATGGATGGACCAATAGGCGAGGAAGGATATTGCTAAACTTTCTTGTATATTGTCCTAAAGGACTCATGTTTTTAAGATCTTTAGATATGTTAGAGGAGAGGCACACTGCAGAGATCCTACGACAGGAATTTGATAAGGTTATACAGGAGGTTGGGCTAGAAAATGTAGTCCAATTGATTACAGATAATGCAGCTAACTTTCCAGCTGATATTTATGGGACTTTCTACTGGACACCATGCTCCAAGTGGATTGCGACTACTTGACCCATTGCCATCGCCCTCACCGTCACCTTTTTTTCTGTTTCGTGTTTTCGCATTGGCCACCTTCCTCTTCTTCTTTGTTGCCTGGGTTTCTTTGTCACCGCTGCTCTACCCTTCGCCTTAGCCGCATTCAGTTTTTTTGTGGCTGCCCTAGTGAGCTGCGTTTTGTGAAGCTTGCACAATCAGACTTGCTGTAATTTTTTTCCTTATCCGTTCATCTTTAATGGCTGACAAGGGTAAAGGCAATGACCTTGCTTCTCATATCAGTGAACCCTCTGGTCTCTTTGACAAACCTGACCATATTCAGATTACTACGACTAAACTGGATGGACGTAATTACATGGAATGGGCACGCTCTGTGGAACTCGTCATTGTAGCAAGGGGGGAGATGGGAACATTTGATAGGTCAATCCTTTATTCCAACGCCCACTGACAGTCTTTATTCCACCTGGAAAAGAGAAGATGCCTTACTCTCCTCGTGGTTGCTCCAGTTCATGATTCCATCCATTGCCAAAACTTTCATGTTTTTAGACTCTGCCCATGCCATTTGGTGTGCTGTCGCCGAGGCTTATTCCCGGAAGAAGAATGTTGCAAAAGAATATGAGATTCTGGAGCGAATCAGACAGTGCAAACAAGCCAATCGATCTATTAGTACATACTATGCACATCTCCGTGGTCTTTGGGATGAACTCTTCTACTATACGAATATCCAGTGCTTTACTTCTCATATTGAACAACAGGCTGCGATTGAAAAGAAGAAAGTATTTGATTTATTGTGGGGTATAAATCCAGAATTTGAATCAGTCAAACTGAATATCTTAGGCAGAGACGAACTTCCATCTTTGGGCACTGTTTACTCATTATTAATCAGAGAAGAGGACTGTTGAAATCTTGAGAAGGATCAGCTTATTACTCCAAATCAACATGCACTTCAGGTTAGAGATGACAGTTCACATTTTCGTGGCAAAGGGGGCCTACCGAGTCGTGGACGTGGCCGTGGACGACTAACTTCAGAAGATAGAAATAAACTTGTCTGCTCCTATTGTGACAAATCGCGTCATACCAGAGATCATTGTTCGGAATTACATGGTAAACCAAATCACTATCGCCCACGGAATCCATCAGTCTACTCTGCCGACAGTTCCACTCCCAGCACTGAGGGCATTCAAGAGATTCTCAAACGCATCGAGGGTCTTGAACAGTGATTCTCTGCACAACCCTCTGCTTCTCCCAACCACGCTATAATTGCTCAAGCTACACATACCGTCATGGGTACTCACTTCTCTCCTTCCCCTTCCAAAACTTGGATAATTGATTCATGGGCTACAGACCATATGGTTGGCGACTCCTCATATTTTTCAACTTACCAAACTCTTACAAAACAGGCACCCATTAAATTGGCAGATGGTTCCTTCACCTATATGATTGGACAGGGCAGTGTATCTACATGTCTTTCAGATTTACCATCTGTATATCATGTTTCTAGTTTTTTGCTCAATTTTCTTTTCGTTAGCTCTTTAACTCATACCTTGAATTGTTGCGTAACTTTTCATCTTATTGGTTGTGTATTTCAGGATCTGAAGACGGGAAAAATCTTTGGACATGGTAAATTACAGAGAGGATTATACATTCTTCAAGACTCATCTCCGCCTTCCGCCTCCTGCAGTGTCTCCGCTACACCCGCTCCCGATGCAGATCTTCGTCTTTGGCATTATCGTCTTGGTCATCTCCCTGTGTCTAAAATTCCATATGTTGTTCCTCAGTTTCGAGTCAAGTTCAATAAATATCCGTTTGAATGTGAAGTTTGTCAATTTGGGAAACACCAGCGTGGTCTTTTATCCTCTAAGTGATTCTCGATGCTCTCAGCCTTTTGAAATTATTAACTCGGATGAATGGGGTCCTAGTCCAGTCAACTCTTTGTTTGGTCATAAGTATTTTGTATCCTTCATTGATGATTGTACCCGACTTACCATCGTGTACTTAATGAAATCAAAGTCTGAAGTTGCTTCTATTTTTCTCATTGTGCATAAATTTATTTCTACTCGATTCCATGCAACTATTAAAATTCTTCAGTCTGATATTGGGGGCGAATACGTTGGGACTCAGTTAGCCAACTATCTCCAAGCCCAGGGCATTGTTCATCAGACTACCTGTCCTTATACCCTCAGCACAATGGTCTTGCTGAACGGAAAAAATGTCATATTCTGGAGGTTGTCCGAACCCTTCTACTTCAAAGCCATGTTTCCAAATTCTATTGGGGTGAAGCTGTCCTTACTGCTTTTATCTTATCAATCGGATGCCCAATAATACTCTTCAGGGGGAGAGTCCTATTCATACTCTTAATAAAGCCTCCAAATCATTCCATCTTGTTCCTCGTCCCTTTGGGTGTACCTGCTTTGTACATATTCCTCTTCCTTATCGTAATAAACTTGCTGCAAAGTCTGATAAGTGTATCTTTTTGGGCTACTCGACCTCTCAAAAGGGTTATAAATGTTATGATCCATTGCGTCAAAAACTATATGTTTCTAGGGATGTTACTTTCTTTGAACTTACCCCTTATTATTCTCCTTCCATGAAAGCTTCTACGCCTACTCATTGTGTCCTTCCACTAGTTCCTAGTGAGGGGGAGTATCTTTAGATAGTTGAAAATGAGAGTGCGAACCAACAGCCACCCAAAGATATTCTGAAGTACAAGAAAGGACACCGAAAGATTGTGTACACTCAAGAAGACCCATGTGCTAAAGAGATTTCCCCTGAATCAAATCCTCCAATAAGAGTGGACAATGACCTTGAGATTCCTATTGTTGTTTGCAAAGGTAAGCGTACATGTGCAAGATATCCAATTTCTAATTATATGTCATATGTCAATACTTCTCAGAGCTATCAAACCTTCATTATGAATGCTGAAAAACAAAAGATTCCTTCTAAGTTTGAAGAAGCAATTAAGTGTCCCTTATGAAAAGCTGCAATTGACGAAGAACTGAATGCACTGGTTAAAAACAATACATAGACCATCACACAATTGCCTTCTGATAGGCATACAGTAGGATGCAAGTGGGTGTTTACTATTAAATATAAGGCAGATGAAACCATGGAGAGATATAAAGCTAGATTGGTTGCTAAAGGATACAATCAGTCATATGGCATTGATTATACAGAGACCTTTGCACCTGTAGCTAAACTTACATCAATGAGAATACTTCTTAGCATGGCAACAAATTTGGGATGGGAACTATGGCAATTGGATGTTAAGAATGCTTTCTTATAGGGAGACTTAAATGAAAAAGTATACATGGAACTACCTCCAAGAATGACCAGTAATTTGTCATCTTATAATACAGTATGTAAACTCAATAAAGCCATATATGGGTTGAAACAGAAGAGCATGGTTTGATAAATTCAGCAAAGCAGTGTGTAGTTTGGGATACAGCAGAAGTCTCAATGATCATACCATATTCTTCAAGAAAGGGACAAAAATATTGATTCTTGCAGTTTATGTTGATGACATTATTGTTATAGGAGATGACCTTGAAGAAATATCAAAGTTAAAAATGAACCTTCATAAATTATTTGATATTAAAGACCTGGGCAGGCTTCACTATTTTTTGGGCATAGAAGTTCTTTACTCCAACAAAGGTATCTACTTGACTCAGAGGAAATATTTAATGGATCTCCTTGAAGACATTCAAATGCTTGAATGTAAACTTAGTGACATTCCAATGGAGGTAAACCAGAAATTCTTTAACGGCGACAGTGAAGAATTCAAAGACATCCATAAATATCAGAAGTTAGTGGGTAAGCTCATATATTTAACTATTACTCAACCAGATATTGCATATGCAGTTGGGATTGTGAGCAGATATATGCATTCACCAACAAAAAATCAAATGGATGCAGTGTATAGAATTCTTCGATATCTCAAAACAACTTCAGGAATGGGTTTACTTTATTTGAAATCATCAAATTTGGACATTGAACTTTATTCTGATGCTGACTGGACAGGTTTTTATGATGACAAGAAGTCGACTACTGGATATATTACTTTACTTGGGGGTAATATTATATCTTGGAAAAGCAAAAAACAAACAGTGGTTGCAAGATCCATAGCAGAAGCTGAATATAGAGCTATAGCCCAAGCAATGTGTGAAGGAAAATGGATATCTTCATTGATCACTGAATTGGGTTATTCAATTAACCATCCTATAACCTTATATTGTGATAGCAGTGCAGCAATTCAGATGGCATCTAATCCAGTATATCATGAAAGGACAAAGCATATAGAAATCGACTGCCACTTCATCAGAGAGAAGATATCTAATAAAGAATTCCAGCTAGAGTATGTTCATTCCTTCAAATAGAGGGCTAATTTTTTAACTAAAGCTACTACTAGCAAACTATTAAAGAAGACTTTATCCAAGTTGGGTGTCATCAACATTTTTCACCCAACTTGAGGGGGAGTGTTAAGGAAAGTCGTCTTAGCATGTAATGAGAGTCAAGTCATGTAAATGAGTTCTGTCTTATGTCAGTTTGTCGTTTTGAGTCTTATGTCATCCTAGAAATAGTTAATTCTTAGTAGGGGTAGATTAGGAAATTAAGTTAGATAGGGTATTAATAAGTGATTAGGGTTAGAGAGAAGGATTAAGCAAGAGAGGGGGACGGCTGCACAGAGAAAGCCGATTTTGGGCTTAAGGCAGATTGGAGGAATGTCTCCAATCTGCCGTATATTGTAAGTGATATTTCTCTTGAATAATATGAAGTTTATTTGTAAGAGTTTTGTTGATCTTTGTAGATCTAGCCGTGTGAACAGCTTCAATCCAAGAGAATTGCAAGATCCTGGTGCATTTAATTGCAATCAGAAACATACGGCATAGAAAAATGCGCCCTAGCCTTGGATAAGGTCCAAGTGTGCTAAGCTTTGATGGATTTTGAAGAAATTCAACAGATCCTCAAAGCTCAAAGCAAATCTCTTTGATTTTAATCAAATGGCCCCAAAACAAGTTTAGAGTTCACCCTTATTTGTTAGTTTGAAGATTAGGTATTTAATGTTAGAGTCTATGTCATAGGTTAGTATATTTGAATGAGTTATATTGTGTCTCTTGTAATTCGGATCCTAATGGATCAGATTCTGATCCATTAAGACCTTGGGTTAATTAAGTAGTAATTAGTATTAATCAAGGGCATATAAGTCTTTTCAGTTAGATTAGGATTATATAAATTGTTGTTGTAATTAGGGTTATACGGTGGAATAAAAGAATGGAGGTTGGCGACAGCAAGAGGGAATGCACAGCCATTTCGTTTCTTATTGGCTGATCTTTTCTGTTTTAGTCTTCGTTAAATTCAAAATTACATATTAATTCATCATGATATCAGAGCCTTTTCTCGCAATTACAGCCACCGTGAAGCACATAATCACATATTACATGAGTTGTTGTTAAGAAGTAAGGTTGTTTCTTCAATCTATTTCATTATTGGTTATTTTATAGAATCACGAAAATCCACAAAAGGGGACCGAACTGCCTGGCTCACTGCGATAAAGGTATGCAGTAAGATAAGGTTTAATCTGCTATTGCAGAAAGTGTAAATCAGAATATAGTCTGTCGCAGGATTGGATTATGCAAACTTTGTCAAAAAGTTTCTATTCAATTTATTTAAGGAAGGAAATATTGGTCTTAAGAAGCAGAGAGTCGTGATCAACAGAAGTTAACCGTGTTTCAGTTCAGTATCGTTTAGTATCTAATCCTTGATATACCAGACTGCATAACCTTATTGCTTCAACCTCTCTGTGAAATTCCTATGAGAAACTTTATATGAATCGAAGGAATTAAGATGGGCGACTCCAACGAACAGAATTCTACTAACAAAGGTGAAGTTTTTCAAATAACAAATCTAAAATTAGATGGGGAAAATTTTTCTTGAGTGGGTCAGATCTATACAGTTAGCAGTAATGGTAAGGGGGAGATGGGATTATTTGTCAGGTGATATAGTACAACCTCAGATCGCGTAGAGAAAATGCACTAGTTAGTGCTTGGCCTCTTCAATCCATGTCTCCGTCTATTGCCAGCACATTAATGTTCTTAAAAACTACTAAGGATATTTGGTTAGCAGTCCATGATGCTTATGCCCAGAGAAAAAATATCGCCAAGAAATATAATCTTATCGAGAAAATTAGAAGATGTAGATAGGGAACCAGATCTGTCAGTGAATATTACACAGAACTTAGAGGTTTCTGGGAAGAACTACAACTGTATTCCAAAACAAAGTGTCAAAGCTGCACCCAAGAGCGAAATGAAGAATTTGAAGAGAGGAAAGTATTTGATCTTCTATGGGGTATTTCTTCAAAATATGAAGCAGTAAAAACAACATCCTTAGCAGAGAAGAACTACCTTCCTTAAGCAAAGTTTATTCTCTTTTACTACGAGAAGAAGATCGAAAACGCTTAGAGAATGAGACAAAAATCAATAAAGAAACTACTGCATTTGTGGGCAGGAATACATCAAGTCCTCCCTTTCGTGGTAGAGGAGGTTATGGACGTGATAGAGGCAGATTTGGACTCACTCATGAAGAAAAAGCAAAACTAATCTGCTCCTATTATGGAAAATCTCGACACACGAAGGAGACTTGCCGGGAATTGATTGGTAGACCTCCTCATCCTCAGAATAGACCAAACAGAGCTTATTTCACTACAGAACATGGAAAGTAGTACAAATTCTTTGGCAGATATGAAGAAGGAGATAGAGTTGCTCAAGGCTCGGTTGGTTGATTCACACAATGCATCTACATCATCCGTAAATAATGAGTCTCGGGCAACCATGACGTATCCTTTCTTATTCTTGGTTAAGGGTAATTTAAACATTTCTCAGCCTCAGATTTGGGTTATCAACTCTGGCGAGACAGATCATATGGTCGGTAAAAGGGAATTATTTGATAGTTATGAGTTGACTAGTGAACAGGTTAATATTCGATTGGCAGATGGATCACACACACCTATCATAGGAAAAGAAAATATTACTACGACTTTTGGTGTACTGAAAGATGTTTTACATGTTCCCAATATATCAGTCAATTTATTATTAGTTTTTGCAATAACTCATGATCTAAAATGTCGTATAATTTTTTACTTTGCTAGATGTGTATTTCAGGAACTGAGGACGGGGAGGACCTTTGGTCAGGGTAGAGTTAAAAGAGGCCTCTATTTTTGCAAAAAGAATAAAGGAGCAGTCATGCAATCAACAGTCATTACAGAAAAATATAGAGTAGATCTACCTCGCTGGCATCAAAGATTAAGACATTTACCACTATCTAAACTTAGAATGTTATTACCTGAATTTAGTCATTGTAATAATTTGAATTTGAATTGTGAGACTTGCCAGAAGGCAAAACATCATCAAACTTCCTTTCCTTTTAGTGAAGAAAAATCTTCGATTCCATTTGAAATTGTCCATTGTGACATTTGGGGTCCTTGCTCTACTACATCTTTGCATGGATATAAGTATTTTATCTTATTTATTGATGATTACACTAGATTTACTGTGTTATATCTTATGAAGACTAAAGATGAAGTAAAGAACATCCTTTCGATTTACTACCAGTTTATCCTCACTCAGTTCCAGCATACTATCAAAGTTTTCCGCAGTGATAATGGTGGTGAATTTATGTCTCACTCACTTCATTTTTTGTTCTTGATCATGGAATATTACTCATATTCTCCTTAACAAAATGGTATCTCAAAAAGGAAAACTCATCCATTTTAGAAGTTGCTAGAACTCTTTTGATTGGTTGTAACGCTCCTAAATATTACTAGGGTGAAGCAGTGTTGACAGCTGTGTTTCTTATCAATCGTATGCCAAGCAGGGTTCTCAATGATAACACTCCATTTCATATGTTATGTTCTTCGAAGAAACAATTTCATCTACTTCCAAGGGTATTTGAATGCACATGTTTTGTTCACATTTATCAAGGTTTGAGAGATAAACTGAATGCCAGATCCATCAAGTATATTTTTTTGGGATATTCTTCTACCCAAAAGGGTACAAGTGCTATGATCCTCTTAGAAAAAGATTGTATGTTACCATTGATGTCACATTTCATGAGGATACACCGTTTTATAGTATGCAGTTAATTACTTCACGTCATTCTCAGCCAGCTCATGTGATACCTCTTCCTCCAGGTCATATTCTTTAAGTGCAAGACAAAGAAGATGAGGAGATAATACCTTCTTCAGAAAACGAATGGCAGACATATACAAGAGGTGGTAGAAAGATCATTTTCCCGCAACAGAAAGCCACTCTGAATCAAAATCCTCCTCCTGAATCAAACCTGAATCCATCTTAAGAAACATCTCATCCCTCAGAAGTGGAATTGAATGACCTTTCAATTGCAATCCGCAAAGAAAAACGAGAAACGGCAAAATATTCTCTACAGAAAATGGTATCATATTCCAACTATCCCAGAGAATATCAGTTATTTATCATGAATGCAGATACTACCTATATTCCGAGAACATTTGAAGAAGCATAACAGTATCCAGAATGGAAGGCAGCAATGGGAAGAGGAAATAACAGCTATGGTACGAAACAAGACATGGGAATTGGTTGATCAGATCTGCGAAGACAGTGGATTGTAAGTGGATATTTTCCATCAAATATAAGGCTGATGGGAATATAGAAAGATATAAAGCAAGGTTAGTTGCTAAAGGTTGCAGTCAGTCTTATGGCATAGATTACACTGAAACGTTCGTTCCAGTGGCAAAGATGAATACCATTATAATTATTTTGAATGTCCCAGTTAACAAAAGATGGAAACTATTTCAGCTAGATATTAAGAATGCCTTTCTTCAAGGAGATCTCACGGAAGATATTTACATGGATCTATCACCTGGATACAGTGTTGTCCGTATCGCACCGTATCGTATAATACGGGGCCCCGTATCGCAGATGCGAGTGTATCGCACCGTATCGTGCGATACGCCCTGGGACCCCTATAAAGGGTCCCGGCTCGAGAGAAACCTGCGATTTTTTGCAGGTTTTCTCTCTCCTTTTGGGTTCTTCAAGCTCCGGTTTTCGCCTCCTTGGTGTTCAAATCTCTAAAATCGTGCCCTACGGTGTCCGTCCAAGCCTCCAAACTCGGATTTAGGTATATTTTTAATGTTTTTTCCCTTTTTTTCTTTTATATTTATTGTTTTTTGTGTTATTTCGGTTTTTTTTTTTGAATGACAAAATATGAAGTTATTAAGTGTGTGTATACGATTTTTATTGCATTCATGAAGTGGGAGACACTCGATTTGAGTGTTATTTGAAAATTGGGGGATTTACGAAGTGCTTTTATTTTCAGGTTTTTGTTTGAATTAAAGTACTCCATTGAGATGGCAGGAAGGGGTGGTAGAGACTCTCATTCAAAGTCTGATGATCCGGCATGGCAGTGGAGTATACCAGTTGAGGGTTCAAGGTTAAAAATCATATGTTTATTTTGTGAAAATGTGGTTAGTGGTGGAATTTCAAGGTTGAAACACCACCTAGCAAGAACCAGGAAAGAAGTTGCTCCATGCACAGGCAGAGTTAGAAGTGTGCCAGAAGGTATTAAATGGCAATGCTTGCAGATGATTGAGAGCATACAGGAAAGGAGACAACAAAAGGATGATTTTCAAATGTGTGAAGAAGCTGATGATGCTACTGCCACTGGAGTTGGATTCACTGATAGTTTGCCTTCATATGCTAGAACAGATATTGGTAGTAGCAGTTCGAGAGCACCTAGCAGAGGAAAGAGGGTTGCAGCTGAAGACTTTGTTGAAAGGGAAGATATTAGATCAGACCGTGATTGAAGTGCAGCAATACTGTTCGACTTTGAGACAATCGTGGAAGGAAACAGGATGCACTATCATAGCAGATGGATGGACCGATAGGCGAGGAAGGACATTGCTAAACTTTCTTGTATATTGTCCTAAAGGACTCATGTTTTTGAGATCTCTAGATATGTCAGAATAGAGGCACACTGCAGAGATCCTACGAGAGGAATTTGATAAGGTTATACAAGAGGTTGGGCTAGAAAATGTAGTCCAATTGATTACAGATAATGCAGCTAACTACAAAGCAGCTGGAAAGGAGTTAGCTGATATTTATGGGACTTTCTACTAGACACCATGTGCAGCCCATTGTTTAGATCTCATCCTCGAGGACATTGGTGAGATGGATGAAATAAAGGCAGCAACTGAGTGTTGCCAAGATATTACAAAATTCAGTTACAACCATGCATTTGTTTTGTGTATGATGAGGAGATACACAGAAGGTGCAGAGCTTCTTCGCACAGCTGCAACTCGGTTCGCAACAAACTTCTTATCTGTACAGAGTATTGTGAGACAGAAGCAAGCTTTAAAGAGAATGTTCTCCTCAGATGAGTGGCAACAATTTGCAGAGTTGCCACAAAACAGAAGGAACAGAAAGTTAAATGAGATTGCAGAAACGGTTTTTAGAAGTTCATTTTGGAATGCATGCATCAGATTATTGAAAATTACTTGTCCTTTAGTGAAAGTTTTGAGATTAGCTGACAGCGAGGAGAAACCATCTATGGGCTACCTTTATGAAGCCATGGACAGTGCAAAAGAATCGATCAGAAATAACTTTAATGGAAAAAAAAGAGATTATGTGCCCGTGTGGAAAATAATTGATAGTAGATGGAATAAACAATTGCATCAGCCTATTCATGCAGCAGCCTACTATCTAAACCCATCATTGAGGTACTCAGCAACCTTCAAAAGGGACGGTGAGGTTAATCGAGGAATCATTGAATGCATCGACAGATTAGTCCCTGATGAGAGCATAGTAGATGCGATACATCGAGAGATGGAGATATATGATAATGCTCTTCACTTGATGGGTTTGCCTGTTGCAATTCGCAACCGCTCTACGATGCATCCAGGTACATTGTTTATTTTCATATTTAAGTTGCATCTTACATTACTGTGGATTATTATGTCTCTAATGTTTATATTTTTTTTACAGATGTTTGGTGGAACAGGTTTGGAAGTGATTGTCCAAACCTTAGAGATTTTGCAGTTAGAGTCTTAAGCCAAACCTGTAGTGCAACAGGTTGTGAAAGAAATTGGAGTGTTTTTGAACACATCCATACAAAAAAGCGCAACAGGTTGGAACATAAAAGGCTTAATGATTTGGTTTATATTCGTTGGAACATGCGCCTTCGTGAAAGGTAATGTTATATTACTTTCAAATTTTCAATTCGATATTATTTAACTTCAGTTTTCAATTGTTAATATTACTTACTAATTGTTTATCTTTATTTGTGTCGTAGGCAATTAAAAAAAGTAAATAGAGAAGAAAGTCAGTTCGATCCAATAAGTTTGGATAATTTTGATATATTAGAAGATTGGATTATGGAAGACACTGAAGAAAATGCCCTCCTAACAGAAGAAGACGTTGCCTGGATTAATTTGGAAGGAGCGCAACAACATTATGGAGATGAAGAATTTGATTTTGAAGAAGAAGGTGTGGGTGTGGCTGATGATGATGAGGATCTGCAATAAGGAGAAGATGAAGATTATTTAGTTGATGATCCTGATTACAATTTGTAAAATGTAACATTATATGTAACTGTAGTGTACTGTAAAGTGTAAACTATGTCTGTATTTTATTTTTTGGATTCAAAATATGTAAATTTGGATGCAATTGTTCAATGCTGAATGCTTAATCTGTACTAAACTTACATTATATGAATTTAAAGCAATTATCAGATTTTTCCTGATTTTTTCCTGATTTTTTTCGATTTTTTACTATTTTTTATTAATTTTTAATTATTTTTTGCATTATTTTAATATTAAAGTATGATACAATACGATACGATACAATACGATATGATACGCCCGTATCGTGGAGCCCAGCGATAGACGATATGATACGCGTCAGACAACACTGCCTGGATATATTCAAGGAAAACAGTCAAGTAAGGTATGCAAATTAAAGAAATCAATTTATGGCTTAAAACAGTCTCCTAGAGCTTGGTTTGAGAAATTCAGTGTTGGTGTTATAAGTTTGGGCTTCAAACAATGTACCAGTGATCACACTCTGTTTATCAAGCAAGGAAGGAAAACCATCATATTGTTAGTATATGTGGATGATATCATTATTACAAGAGATGACACAGAAGGCATCAATGATCTAAAAGAAAGATTCATTTCACTGTTTAACTTAAAAGACTTGGGTAGTTGCATTACTTCTTGGGGATACAGGTGATTCATCAGAATAATTGCTTATTTCTAAGTCAGAGAAAATATATACTAGATCTACTAAAGGAGACAAAAATGGAAGATTGCAGAATTTACTCGATTCCTATGCAAATTTCTAAGGGGGAGACCGATACACTAGGAGAACCATATGAAGATATTGGTAAATAACAAAGATTAGTAGGGAAGTTGATTTATGTTACTATTACAAGTCCTTATATTAGTTTTGCAGTTGGATATGTTAGTAGTCTTAAGAAACATAATCTTCAATAATGAAATTCACAGTCAACTTACAAGAAGATGCAGATTAGAGGCATTCCTCCAATCTGCTCCTGCGGCTCCACTTGGGCAGCCGTCCCTCAGCTTCTCTTCTTATTTAGAAACTTAACCCTAATGACTTACTTATACCCTATCTAACTTAACTTCCTAATCTACCCCTAATAAGTATTAACTATAACAAAAGAGACCTAAGACATACAGAACACGATTTTATTTAACATCCTTAACACTCCCCCTCATGTTGGAAGGAAAATGTTGGTGACACCCAACTTGGACAAGGTTTCTTTTAATAGTTTGCCGGTAGTAGCTTTAGTCAAGAAATCAGCCCTCTGTTTGATAGAATGAACATACTCCAGCTGAAATTCTTTATTAAAAATCTTCTCCCTGATAAAGTGACAGTCAATTTCTATATGCTTAGTCCTTTCGTGATATACTGGATTTGATGCCATCTGAATTGCTGTACTGCTGTCACTATATAGAGGTATAGGGTGGATAAGAGAATAACCCAATTCACTAATCAATGATGATATTCATTTTCTTTCACACATAGCTTGTGCTATAGCTCTATATTCAGCTTCTGCTGTAGATCTTGCAATCACAGTCTGCTTTTTACTCTTCCAAGATATAATATTCCCCCCAAGTAAAGTAACATAGCCTGTAGTTGACTTTTTGTCATCATAAGAACCAGCCCAGTCAGCATCAGAATAAAGTTCAATGTCCAACTTTGATGATTTCGAATAAAGTAAACCCATTCCTGAAGTTGATTTCAGATAACGAAGAATTCTATACACTGCATCCATCTTATTTTTTGTTAGAGAGTGCATATATCTGCTCACAATTCCAACTGCATAAGCAATGTCTGGTCGGGTAATGGTCAAATATGTGAGCTTTCCAACTAGTTTTTGATATTTGTGGATGTCCTTGAACCCTTCACTGTCACTATTAAAGAATTTCTGGTTTACCTCCATAGGAGTGTCACTCAGTTTGCATTCAAGCATTTGAGTTTCTTCAAGAAGATCCATTAGGTACTTCCGCTGAGTTAAGAAGATGTCTTTGTCAGAGTAGAGAACTTCTATGCGCAAGAAGTAGTGAAGTCTGCCCAAGTCTTTAATATCGAATAATTTATGAAGATTCTTTTTCAACTTTGATATTTCTTAAAGATCATCTCCTGTAACAATAATGTCATCAACATAAACTGCAAGAATAGATATTTTTGTCCCTTTCTTGAAGAATATTGTATGATCATTGATACTTCTAATTACTGAATTTATCAAACCAAGCTCTAGGAGACTGTTTCAACCCATATATTGCTTTATTGAGTTTACACACTCTAGTAGAAGGTGATAACTGTATGCTCATTCCGGGAGGTATTTCCATTACACTTCTTCATTTAAATCTCCCAGTAAGAAAGCATTTTTAACATCCAATTGCCATAGATTCCATCCCAAGTTTGCTGCCATACTGAGAAGTATTCTGATTGATGTACGTTTAGCCACCGGTGTGAAAGTTTCTGTATAATCAATACCATATGACTGATTGTATCCCTTAGCAACCAATCTTGCTTTATATCTCTCCACTGTTCCATCTGCCTTGTATTTAATAGTAAAGACCCACTTGCATCCTACAGTATTCCTATCAGAGGGCAACTGAGTGATGGTCCAGGTATTGTTTCTTTTCAGTGCATTTATGAACACAACACAATAAGATGATTCAAAAGATTCCACAATTATGAATGTCTCTCTTGTTCTTCTATATGGATATAAGTGTACTCGCTCTCCATTCCTCGCACATCCTTTGGTTTCTCCCTATTTCATTAAATAGTCATGTGAGCTAAGTGATTCTTGTCTCTCCTAGGATTTTTCAAACTTCTACAGGAATATTGTCTTGTCCTACTGATTTACAACCCTTCATATGTTTAAAAGTCTCTTTGGCTTCATTCTTTTGAATAAGTCAGTAGAAATTTGGTTTATATACTCTTCTGATTTGGTTAACTCTCCTAACATAATACATCTTTATTTTCATTAAAAAGCTTATAAAAATAGTTTTTTCATATATTTTTATATCATCATTTCCCAGTAGAAATTTTCATCATTGTCTTTAATGCATCTAACAAAATTAAGATACTTAGTTTTCTTATCACTAACCTTAGCTATCCTAAAAATATCTCTTTCACCCTATTTTGACTTGAGTTTTTTTATATAAATCCTCCCAAATTTTAGTTTTTGTTTCATTGACAGTCTTTTTCGCTTCTTTCTTTGCTTTGTTATCAACCTCTAAAGTTTCACTAGTTTTCTTAAAATAATATAATTTGTAGCATGCCCTCTTTGCCTTGATTTTATTTTACACCACTTCACTCCACCACCAAGCTTCATTTTGTGCCGATACACCTCCTTTATATTCACCTAACACATCTTTCGCGACTTTCCTAATATGTATAGCTATATTGTTTCACATATCATAAGGTGTACCAATATAATTCCAAGCATGTCCTTGAAGGACTTTCTGCTTAAATATACCTTCTTTATTGCTTTTGAGGTTCCACCATTTAGTCCTCTTTTCTTCTTTATCTATTTGTTCACCTCTAAATCCATAACTAAAAGTCGATGTTGGGTGGTTAAACTTTCTCCTTGAATACTACAAACAAAATAACCAATTTGTGTTTGTGATAAGTCACTCTTATAAGTAATTAAATGTTCATCTCGTTTTTTTGAAGATTGTATTGACTATGAAGAGATCAAATGTTATAACAAAATTTAAAATCTTTGCCTTCCTCATTTATATCCCCAAAACCAAAGTTTTCATGAATACCTTGATATCCTAATACTTCTTACCGACATGTCCATTTAAGTCTCCTCCTAAACAAATCATCTCCCTTTATGGAATTCTTTCAATCACCTTATCTAACTCCTCCCAAAAAGCCATCTGTATATTATATTCTAGTCCTATTTGGGATGCGTAACCATAAACTATATTCAAAACCTGTGCTCCTAGCACTAATTTCAGCATCATGATTCGGTCACCATATCGTTGTATGTCTACTACACTATCCTTTAAATCTTTATTTATAATAATACCAGCTATGTTTCAAGCCTTTTCCTTTCCTAAATATCATAACTTAAAACTTGTATCCTCAATCTTCTCTGTTTTTTCTCTAACCCACTTCATCTCTAGCAAACATTGGATATGAATCTTTCTCCGAATTATAGTATCTACCAACTCCATTAGCTTACCGGACAATATTTCAATATTTCAAGAACCAATACGAATCTTATTATCTAATCATGATTTGCATGTATTTGTATATTTTCTTAATCCCTATGTTAGATTTTCTACCAACTTGATAGAGGATAAAGAGGTTAAAAAGAGGATACTGAATGTAATTAACCTTGTACAAGATTCATCTACACAGTGTAACATCCATTTAGAGCTAAGTATCTATACAACTACACTCCAGATGCAGCTTGGTGATTTTTTTATTGATAAGTTATAAATTATTTGATTTTAAAATAATTATGACTTGAGTTCTTCTTCTTATGTTTTATTTTAGATGAATGAAACACTCGGTTTGGTGTAGATATACCGAATTTGTCGAGGTTACGTATATTGAGCAAAACATGTAGTTCTAGTGGATGTAAAAGAAATTGGAGTTTTCTCGAATGAATTCAGACAAAAAGAGAAACGGATTGGAGCATACTTGTCTTCTTTGTGATTTGGTATATTTTGCATACAATATAAACTTAAGGCAAAGGTAATAATATAATATATTTGTTAATCCTTAATCCTTACTCACAATAAGTTGATTCATATATTTGAATGATTTTGTAAGTATATAATATTATTATACTCTTTCTTTATTTTCTTTATATACAAATACAAGAGATGCAAGAAGGGCAAAAAAAGGTATCATATGACCAAATTAACTAAAAAAAATATGATATTCTTAATGATTGGGTTGAAGAAAAAGAACCCTATCAACTTAGAGGATGATGCACAAATAGAGATTATAGATAATGATGTGGAAGGTGTTGGATAAGAGGACTCAATTATGGAGGAGGGAGATAATGGTGATAGTGGCGATAATGATGAGACCGGTGACCTTCACTACAATAAGCTAGTGATGCATTTGTTGACTATGAACCATGTTTTATGGAGTGGAACATTAAAATTGAACTCTAAGTTTGAAGTATGAACTTTGTATTTATATTGCAATATGAAGATTCTGAACTCCCAAGACTCTCAAGAATCTTAACCAATATATTAGTTTCAGTTTATTTAGTTTAGCAACTGTAACTTTCTTAAGCTTGTTAATTCGATTGCGTTTAATCATTAATGTTGATTTTGTTTTCTAATAATTTGGTATATTTTGTTGATTAATTTCAAAATTTTCTACTTTTTAGATGTTTTATTATTATTTTTAGATTTTTATAATATTAGACAAGTTATTTTCATCATATTATATGATCCATTACGATTATCGTGTATCAGTGCCTTGTACGATTTTTACAACATTGGTTTGGGGTCCCACATCTATCATGTTGAAAGGAGGCATTTCATAATATATAAATTTTGTTGATGATTTTACTAGGCATCTATCTAGTTAATAGTGTGATATAGTGTATTAGTGTGATATAGTGTATTAGAATACCAAAAAGCACTCTACGGCACAAGGTTTAGCGGATGACCTGCCTGTCCCCTATTAGTGTTATAGCGACCCAACCCAAACTTAATATAAGTCTCTCTCTCCTGTGCGTACCCTCCCTCCCGATGGTCACCACCACCTCCGCCGCCCTCTGCCTTCCTCCAATGCTAGTATTCATTAACTTTTCTCTCTCTTTTGATGGGCAATCAACTTCTCTCTCTTAGACTCTCCCCCTTTCTCTCTTTCTCCCTTCGACCAGCGACTATACTCATGAGTCATGACCATCTTCTTTCTCTCTCTCCCTTTCTCTCTATGACAACTTATGAGTTATCAAAGTGCGGTTTTGGACTAGAATTAGTTATAAGTGTGAGGAAAGCATATGCCCAAGTAATTAATTCAAACAAATTTACTTTATTTTATTATTAAGATATGATTTAAGGTTATCTTATAGAATAGTTTTTTGATTTATCTTAAACAATTAAGTAAATATTATAATCATACTTTAATCTTGATCGATGTTATATTTTGGACTTGTTATTTGTTATATTTGGTGAATATCCTAATTGATGCATGTTGCTGAAGTTATTGCTTTAAACATATTATAAATATTTTGGTCATCCACCCTAACATTATTCTATTTTTTTTCATGTAAGTATAATTTGTTTCATTACTCAAATTAGATTGGAGTCATCAACCATAGTCACCATAATTGAGCATATAAGTATAATATATATTAGTAGATATTCTTATGCTTAGTGCGTAGAATAATTTGGTTACATTTATGTTTTTTATTTAATGTAAGTTTAACAATTCGATATGCATATGCCACATGAAATTTATTGTTTGTCTTCTTAGAATTTGTTTATTTAATTTTATTCATATTCATGAAAGAACTAGTTATGTGTTTCTTGATATTTCTTAAAAAATAGAGAATTTATTATATAAAATATTTTTTAATCATAAATAAAAGTATAACGCTAAATCTGAAATATCCCCACTACTGTTATATCTAGGTCAATCACTAACCTACTAACCACTATTGATAGCATAGCTTGGCATACATAGATATGCCTCCTTGAAGGTGTTTAATTTTTTTTTTTCAATTTTATCAAAAATAAGTTTTATGCGAATATTAAAAAAATTAATCTTATTCTAGAGGAGAATTTGTCTGAAAAGAATTTCAAACTTATCTTTAAAAAAATGGTATTTTGCATCAAATATCTTATATAAAAACTCCTCAACAAACTGGTATTTCAAAACACCAACATCAACACAGTGAAAACTACTAGGACCTTACTAAATTATTAATGTCTACTGAAGTTCTAAAATTTTTTTGAGTCAAAGCAATTATGATAATGGTTTACTTGATAAACATGATATCTTCAATTTTACAAAATGTCACCTATTAAAAATCTATTTAAAGTAGACCGTGGATGTCAAAACCGATGAATCCATGGGTGGAATCCAACAAGCCGATGATAAAATCTAAAGACCTTGATGACAAAACCATGGGTGGATTCATTTGTTCATTCATCGCCTGATTCATTACGATAATCTACATTAGAAAATTAATGTACATTGATACTGTCAGATCCTTTTAATATTGTGAAATCCCCAGCTTTGAATGATGATTAATGATATATGGCAATTTGGTATTGGAACGAATACACCATCATATCATGAAGTTAAAAAAACATTATTGGAGAAGGAGGTTGAAAGAGTAAGAGAGTTTACGAATAGATTCGAAAAGCATTAGGCTATATATAGATGCTTTATTATATCATATAGATGGACGGATAGAAAGCAAATAACACTAATAAATTTTTTGGTTCATTATCCTCAAATAAAACTCTCCCCATGTAAGGGATCACCCTTGCATTGACGGTCCTAAACCCGAATAAAGGAGAAGGGTTGTGTTATGCTTCCGACACACAGCGTAAAACATTCTCAAATTTTTATACCATAGATTATACAAATTATGACCATTGCTTTGGGGCATCTCCGCCTAACGACGCGCTGAAGAGCCCGAATGCAGTGATAAATAAGCAAGGGTCACTACATTTTCGCCCGAATGTAGTGAATCAATTGTAGAGAGGGTTTTCACATCATCGATGGGTGTGCGTAAAGAAATTAGTCCCGCTACATTGCCGCCTAAATGTAGTTAATAATTTACGGAGAGGGTCTCTCCATTACGATAATAAGATTTGTATTGGTTCTTGGAATATCAGAACATTATCCGATAAGCTAATGAAGGTGGTTGATACTATGATTCGGAGAAAGATTCATATTCTATGTTTGCAAGAGACAAAGTAAGCCGAAGAAAAAGCAAAGGAGATTGAGGATACATATTTTAAATTAAAATACTCATATAAGGAAAAGGCTCGAAACGAATTGGGTATTATCATAAATAAAGATTTAAAGGATAGTGTAGTAGACATAAAACAATATGGTGACCGAATCATGACGTTGAAATTAGTGTTAGGAGCAAAAGTTTTGAATATAGTTTATGCTTATGCACCCCAAGTAGGACTAGAAGATAGTATAAAGACAGCTTTTTGGGAAGAGTTAGATAAGATGATTCAAAAGATTCCACAAATGGAGATGATTTGTTTAGCAAGAAACTTAAATGGATGCGGTAAAGAGGCATTAGTTATCGGATATAAGTGGAATTCTATATCCAGGATAACATGACTGTTCTTCTTCAATCGCAGCTTTCCATAAGGGGCACTTTATTGCTTCTTCAAACTTCGAAGGAATCTTATGTTTTTCAGCATTCATAATGAAGTTCTGATAACTCTGAGAAGTGTTGGCATATGAAATATAATTCGAGATTGGATATCTTGCACATGTACGCCTACCTTTGCGAGCTGCAATAGGAATCTCAAGGTCACTGTCCATTTGCATTGGAGGATCTGATTCAGGGGAAAGCTCTTTAGCACATGGTTCTTCATGAGAGTAAACAATATTCCACTGTCCTTTCTTGTATGTCATAATCTCTTTCGACGGTTGGGTGGTCTCACTCCGAGGATCAACTATCTCAGGATACTCTCCCTCACTAGGAACTAGTGGAAGGATGCAGGAAGGAGGTGGAGTAGAGTCCAGGATAGGAGAATAATAAGGAGTATGTTCAAAGAAAGTGACATCCATTGAGACATATAGTTTTTTAAGCATTGGATCATAGCATTTGTATCCCTTGCTAGAGGGCGAATAGCCAAGAAAGATGCACTTATTGGACTTGGCATCGAGTTTGTCACGATGGGAAGGAGGGAGATGAACGAAGCAGGTACACCCAAAGACACGAGGAACAATGTGAAATGGTTTCGAGGGTATACTAAGATGATGAAGAGGACTCTCCCCCTGAATGGTATTACTGGGCATTCGATTGATAAGATAAACAGCAGTGAGGACAGCATCGCCCCAATAGGATTTGGGAACATGACTCTGAATAAGAAGTGTGCGAGCGACTTCTAAAATATGACGATTCTTTCTTTCAGCAAGGCCATTTTGCTGAGGGGTATATGGACATGTCGTCTAATGAGCAATCCCCTATGTTTGTAAATAAGTAGCCAAGGGAGTCCCAATGTACTCTCCCCCATTATCTGACCGAAGAATCTTAACCGATGTATTGAATTGAGTACAGATAAATTTATGCACAATGGGAAAAATAGAGGCAACTTCAGACTTTGTTTTCATTAAATAAACAATGATAAGACGAGTACAATCATCAATGAACGAGACAAAATACTTGTGACCAAACAAAGATGGGGCTGGACTGGGACCCCATACATCAGAATGAACAAGTTCAAAAGGTGTAGAACTGCGAGAAGCACTTAGAGGATAAGATGTCCTTTGGTGTTTCCCAAGTTGACAGACTTCACATTCAAACTGAGATTTATTGGACGGAACTCTAAGTTGAGGAACAACATAAGGAATTTTGGACACGGGAAGATGACCAAGACGATAATGCCAAAGACGAAGATCTGCAGCGGGAGGTGATGGTGCGGAAACTCGGTAAGAGGTGGAAGGTTGTGAATAGTCTTCAAGAATATATAAGTCGTTCTGCAGTTTACCATGTCCAAAGGTTTTCCCCGTCTTCAGATACTGAAATTCACAACTAGTAGGATGAAAGGTTACAGAACAATCCAATGCACGTGTGAGAGAGCTGACAAAAAGAAGATTGATCGGAAAACTGGGAACATGATATACGGAGGATAAAGTAGAAATACTGGTAGATACACTGCCCTGTCCAATCATATAAGTGAAGGAGTCATCTGCCAATTTAATAGGTTGCTGAACCGGAAGAGGCTTGTAGTGGGAAAAATGTGCGAAATCCCTGACCATATGATTTGTATCCCCTGAATCAATAATCCATGTTTTAGAACTAGAGGTAGAGGAGTGATTACCCTGTACGATATGTGTAGCTTGAGCCACTGTAGCTTTGCTGGAAGAAGTAGATGATTGTTCAGAGAATTTCTGTTCGAGACCCTCGAGTCTTTTTATAATCGCGTCAATGCCATCAGTATCGGTAGTGGAAGGCTCTGCAGAATGGACGGAGGGATTGCGACTGCGATAGTATTCTGGTTTGCCATGTAATTCCCAACAATGATCTCTGGTATGACGTGGTTTGCCACAATGGGAGCAAACAAGTTTCTCGCGATCTTCAGAAGTAAAGCGGCCTCGGCCACGACCACGACTCGGGTGTCCGCCTCTACCACGGGAATGAGAACTGTCACCTCGGACATGAAGGGCATGTTGATCAGTACTGATAACATGACTCTTCTCAAGATTCCGCCGATCTTCTTCTCGAATTACTAAGGAATAAACAGTGCCCAAAGGAGGAAGCTCCTCTCTGCCCAAGATGTTCACTTTGACGGATTCAAATTCTGGATTCACACCCCACAATAAATCAAACACTTTCTTCTTTTCAAGTTCAGCGGTGCGCTTACGATGGCAAGCAGAACACTTGATAGTCGTATAGTACAGTAATTCATCCCAAAGGCCGCGTAGATCTGCATAATATTCACTGATAGGCCGATGTGCTTGAATGCACTTTCAGATTCTCTCCTGAATCTCATATTCTTTGGCAACATTCTTTTTTCTGGAATAAGCTTCTTCTACGACACACCAAATCTCATGAGCGGATTCTAAAAACATAAAAGTTTTAGCAACGGAGGGAAGCATGGATTGTAGCAACCACGAGGAGATTAATGCATCTTCGCATTTCCAGGTAGAATAATGACTATCTTGAGGTTCTGGAATTGACGTGTGACCCATTAAATGAGCCCATCTCCCCCTGGCGACAATAGCAAGTTCCACAGAGCGAGCCCATTCCATGTAATTTCTGCCATCGAATTTTGTGGAGGTAATCTGAAGATTTTCGGATTTTTCAAACAAGCCAGAATGGTCGCCCGTAGGAAATAAGCTGTCAATGGCTTTACCTTTGCTAGCCATGGAGGCGAAAAAGTGGTAAGACAAAAAAAAAACGGAAGCTAGGTGGCATGGGGAAAGACAGGTAGGTTGGCTGTCGTGCGGAAGAATCAACCTTGTACGAGTACTTGCGCAACCCAAATAAGTACAGCCCTGTGACGAAAATGGTTGTTTTACCTCACCTTTTGCGGCTAGCAGAAAGATTGTGGATTCTGAGAAACGATTTTTTGTAATAAGTCCACCGTGGCCTGTGATTCTCCCAAATGATTTAGCTATCCTCCGTCTTCTGGTTAGATAACTCCAGATATGTATGCAGTGCACAGAAAAAGCCTCTGAACATGCGCTGTAGCCAAGAGGCCTGTTGAGGGAAGAGACGGCGCCAAGGATGCAAAAAAAACGCCTCTCACAAGGTGAATAAGCCGAAAGAACCGTGGACTTCTGATACCATCTTAAGAAACATAATCTTCAATAATGAAATTCACAGTCAACTTACAAGAAGATGCAGATTGGAGGCATTCCTCCAATCTGCTCCTGCGGCTCCACTTGGGCAGCCATCCCTCAGCTTCTCTTCTTATTTAGAAACTTAACCCTAATGACTTACTTATACCCTATCTAACTTAACTTCCTAATCTACCCCTAATAAGTATTAACTATAACAAAAGAGACCTAAGACATACAGAACACGATTTTATTTAACATCCTTAACAAGTAGATGGATGCACTGTTCATCGAAACATAGTACAATATTTCATATCATCAGATACCTGAAATCCTCATTGACTTATGGGTTATTATATACTCCTCAATCATCACTAGACATAAAAATTTACTCAGATGTTGATTGGGCGGGAAAAGTAAGAAACAAAATGTAGTTGCAAGATCAAGTGCCGAAGGTAATATCGAAAGCCATGGCCTCACTAGCGAACTCATTTGGTTAAAAAGCCTTCTTAAAGAATCTTCAATTTGGAAACGTTATGCAAATGACTCTTATTTGTGATAATCAAGCCGCTTGCATATCGCTTCCAATCCAAAGATTTCATGAGAGTGACCAAACACATTGAGATAGACCTCACTTTATCGAGAAACAGCCATTTCGTTTCTTATTGGATGATCTTTTCTGTTTTAGTCTTTGTTAAATTCAAGATTACAGATTAATTCATCACCCTAGCTACCTAGATCAAGTTCTATCGAGATTATTGTTCTGAATTAAGAGGAAAAGCAACAACAAGAATTCAAGCTTAACCACCCAACATCGACTTTTAGTTATGGATTTACAAATAAAAAAATGGACAAAGAAGAAAAGAGTGCATCGAGCAATTCGAACTAAATGGTGGAACCTCAAAAGCGAGAAATAAGATATATTTCAACAGAAAGTCCTTCAAGGAGATGTTTGGAATTATGTTGGCACACCCTGTGATATGTGGAACAATATGGCTATACATATTAGGAAAGTGGCGAAAGATGTGTTAGGGTTATCTAAGGGAGGTGTACCGGCACAAAAAGAAGCTTGGTGGTGGAGTGAAGTAGTGCAAAATAAAATCAAGGCAAAGAAGGCATGTTACAAATTACATAATACCAAGAAAACTAGTGAAACTTTAGAAGCTTATAAGAAAGCAAAGAAGGAAGCGAAAAAGGCCGTTAGTGAAGCAAAAGCTAAGATTTGGGATGACTTATATAAAAAACTCAACTCAAAAGAGGGTGAAAGAGATATTTTTAGGATAGCTAGGGCTAGAGATAAGAAAACTAAAGATCTCAATTATGTTAGATGCATAAAAGACGAGGATGAAAAACTTTTAGTGGCAAACGATGATATAAGAAATAGATGGAAAAACTATTTTTATAATCTTTTTAATGAAAATAAAGATGTTAGTATTAGTTTAGGAGATTTAGCCAAGTTAGAAAAGTATATAAACCACAATTTCTACCGACGTATTCAAAAGAATGAAGTCAAAGAGGCTCTTAAACATATGAAGGGTGGTAAATTGGTAGGATCGGATAATATTCCTATAGAAGTTTGGAAAATACTAGGAGAAATAGGAATCACTTGGCTCACAAGACTATTTAATGAAATATGGAAAAACCAAAAGATGATCGAGGAATGGAGAGGAAGTACACTTATACCCATATATAAGAACAAGGGAGACATTCAAAATTGTGCGAATTATTGAGGTATCAAGTTAATGAGTCATACTATGAAATTATGGGAAAGAATTATCGAACGTAGGTTAAGACAAGTATCAAGTACAACACAGAACCAATTTGGATTCATGCCAGGCAGATCTACTATTGAAGCAATTCACCTTTTGAGACGTCTTATGGAACATTTTAGAGCAAAAAAGAAAGACCTTCACATGATATTTATTGATCTAGAAAAAGCTTATGATAGGGTACCGAGGGAGGTTCTTTGGAGAACTTTAGAAAAAAGAGGTATCCCATTGACATATATTAACCTTATAAGAGACATGTATGATGGTGCAAAAACATGTGTGAGGACTCATGAAGGAACGATAAACTTCTTTGAAGTTGATATTGGGTTACATCAAGAAACAACTTTAAGTCCATACTTATTTATAATGGTGATGGATGAGTTAACAAAACATATTCAAGATGAAGTACTTTGGTGTATGTTATTTGCAGATGACATTGTATTAGTGGAGGAGTCTAAGGAAAAAGTTAATAGAAAATTGGAACTATGGAGAGAAACATTAGAAATCAAAGGCCTCCGACTTAGTAGAACAAAGACAGAATATATGGAATGTAAGTTTGTTCATTTGGCACACATTGCATTCCCCAAAAGGAAAGTTTTAAATACCTAGGGTCAATTTTTCAGAGTGATGGAAGAATTGATGGAGATGTTACACATAGAATTAATGTTGGTTGGTTAAAATGGAGAGGAGCATCTGGTATTCTTTGTGATAAGAAGATACCATTAAAGTTAAAAGGTAAATATTATAGAACAGCAATTAGGTCAGCCATGTTTTATGGTTCTGAGTGTTGGGCAGTTAATCATCAACATGTACAAAAGATGTTTGTGACATAAATGAAGATGTTGAGATGGATGAGTGGTCATACAAGAAAAGACCGTATACATAATGAGGTTATTAGAAACAAATTAGGAGTGGCACCAATATCTTATGAATAACCTCCGTCTTATTCAACATAAAATAAGATTATATGATATTGCAGATTGGAGGCATTCCTCCAATCTACGTCAAGACCAAAAACGACCCAACTGCAGCAGTCGTCCTCCCCTTTTCCATTATCATTCTATCTAACCCTAATCACCTATTAATACCCTATCTAACTTAATTTCCTAATCTACCCCTACTAATAATTAACTATTTCTAAGATGACATAAGACTCAAAACTACAAACTGACATTACACAGGACTCTTCTTATTACATAACAAGACACGACTTTCCTTAACACAATAGAGGATAAAATGAGAGAGAACATCGTTTAAGATGGTTTGGACATATAGAAAGAAGCTCAAAAGAAGAACCTATAAGAAGGTTAGAAAAACTAATTTTGGAAAGTATTAAAAGAGGTAGAGGACGAGCACAAAAGTGTTGGAAAGAAACAATAAAGAATGATCTAGCTTATTGGGAGTTAACTGCTAACATGGCACACAATAGGGATCTGTGAAAACAAAGAATCCATGTAGTTGACCCCGTCTAGTATGGGAAAAGGCTTAGTTGTTGTTGTTGTTGTTGTTGTAGGCTGACAAATCTGGAAGTTGCTTTACATAGAGGTTATGAGGTAGTTCTATAAACTCGAAGTATGATGGGGAAGCTGATGACAAAAAAGAGAGTGAGGGACTTTAGTCAACCCTATCACCTACTTCACAGCTGTCATTTTCAACGAGACTATTTGAAGAAAAAGTTCATAAACCTGTAGGTTGTGTAATAACTACTCATCTTCAACAATATAACACATTAAAAATGTAGTTTGTAATTATCACTTTGCAGTTATTCCCTACAGCAAGTCTGTTTTAGGCTTTTGAGTTCAATGCCTTTAATGTTACTTTCAGTTTGATGCAATAAATTAGGCTTCAATATTTACTCTTGCAGCCGACCCCATCTAGTATGGGAAAAGGCTTAGCTGTTGTTGTTGTTGTGTCAACTAGACTTTGTGAGCGCAAACATTGATATCAATGCATCAAATTGACATATTGAACTGTTGATATCATCTTGGGCTTCTAATGCATTATTTGCTTAGTTATATGTTTGTTATGTTATAATTAACTTGTCTTATTTCTTACCATTGTTTTAATAGTTGTGATCTTTCCACTTTTACTATTTTATGTAAGTTCCTACCATATTTTTAAGGGCAAACCAATCTTTACAATACAATGCATGCATAACTATTGACCTTAAGCATATGGTTATGATATGCTACTTACAACGCCAAGAACCAATACAGCATGAAACACCAGAAAATAAGTGTGTGTGAGTGTGTGCCTATTCATGCATGACATGGCTTTGACAAAGATATGCATAAGAATCGACAAGCTTTATCTCTCATGGTATGCATTTTGAAGTAGATCAGGCTGCAAGAATTGACTTGCGGTTCTTTATTCAGAAAATTTTAAAAGTAACAATTGGGATTAGACGCCCTTCTATGTTTTCATTTGATGTAGACTGTACACACTTTTCTGAAATAAGTCTAAATTGCTAACATTCTAATTTAAGGTTGTTTTAGTAAATGAATGATGATAAAATAAGCACCACAAAAGGTTGATGCTTAATAAAATAAGTCGTCATTTGACGATCCAATTCTGCATTACCTACATCAGAAAGCATTGAGTGTAGAGACTAGAAATCCGCATTGTAGAATGAGGTAGTGCGTACTCTTAGTAAGTGTGAAAGTGCACCGATATGCATAAACAGAGAAGAAATCAATAAATGTAGGGACTAGAAATCCGCACTGTCCAATGCGCTTGTGTGTGCGTTGCGTAAGTGTGAAGGAAATGCACATGATTTTAATTCAAAGGGAAACATCAGAACTCCAAGCACTGTGACAAGTCAGTAACCAAAGTAATACGATATTATGCAATGATTAACAGAGTCAAATTAGAAGACAGAGGGACTCGAGAAAAAGCAGGTGATACTTCCACGAGAGGGAGAGAAAAAAAAAACCTTAATTTGCCAGGGAAGAAATTCAAACTCAAACTAACCTCCGTAAAGACTTCAACTTGGAAAAACCGTATTCATTTCTTCAGTTTAACACTGCAGAACATTTCACTAAACCTAATTGTTTTGCGAACGGATGCAACAAGATACCCTAACTTCCTGTATGGTTAAACCCAACTAGAAAGATCCACACGCCTCCGCGCAATCAGACTAAACTTAATCCACAACTGCCTTGCCTCCAATTGAACCGAACCGA